>VZRS01005943.1:4310-31657 GCA_013398055.1 Ifrita kowaldi
ACAATGGGAGACGGTAGTCATGTGTTAGGCTGGGGAAGGGAAGGGAAGGGAAGGGAAGGGAAGTCTCAAGGAAAGTACTGAAGTAAGGTGCTTCTGCAAATTTTCACCCAGATTTCCTCATGCACTTTATTCCAGTCTGCTTTAATCAGACTGGGGTATCTGGGCATCCTATGATAGCAATTGTTTATGGAGCAATATAGGAAATGGCACAAACACTTGATTTTTGTTCTGCATCCTTTCTTCTAGATGGGCAAAATAGTCTCTCTGTTGAGGACTATATTCAGTGCAGGTAGCTCGAAGTGCAGCTGTGATGCAAGATTCAGGTTGTGCCCTGGGAGCAAGAAAAAGGTGGGAGCCCCAGGCAACAAGCTGTGAACTGGTGCTACCCCTTTGCCTAACAACCTATGGTGCTGGCCATGTAGAGGGGTGCCTGGTCACCCAGAGACTCTGCAAGAGCCAATGAAGGATGAGAAGACTGCAGAATAAATATCAACATTGGTAATGGGTTCACAGACTATAAAGGGTATATGTTACATCCTGGTCACTCAAACCTAGGGCTAAACCAAGGTTCTTTTGCTCTGGGTAGACACAAAGGAGAAAATTCCAACCAAATATTCTCAAGAGGAAAAATACACAGAAGTTTACTGGCAAACTATAGAAAATTAAGGAACATTGGCAAAAGAGTAAATACAATATAGCAATAACATCACTTATCACAGAATAGACAGTCCATTGAACATAGAAAACCTTGTAACCCATTTGATGTTATGTTCCATGAGAAGAGTGTTAGAAGAAGAAGAAAGGGAGAAAAACAGAAAGACAGGAACGATATAGAAAAGCAGACATAGCTACCAGCTCCTGGGTTCCAGTGATGTAAAGCTTCAAGATGAAGGCAGGGTTAAAGGGCAACGTGCTTGCCTTGTGGTCAGGCTTCTTAAAGCCTTGGCCCATCCTGGACCTTCTTCTCAGGTGGCACTTATGGTCTCTTGGCCACTCAGGGACTGGGTTAGGCAAAACTGGGACTGTCTCCAGTGTGCATGATTGATAGACACTGTGGGGCTGAGGGGTATAGGGGACAGGGCACTACCTCACCAGAGCAAGGTCTGAGCCACCCCCCTACCACACATTCCAAGCTCCCAAGATGTCTCGAAACAGATTACCTTTTCCAGTCTCTGGCAGTATAAAAGCTCAAGGATTTCTTTGTTCAAGATCCCTTCCTGGAGACACCTATCTTAGGCTTTTATTGTGTTGCTGCACCATGATTAAATTCTTATTTTACTAAATTAGTAGACGTCTGAGACTTCACTACGGGAAACCTAGCATTGAGAGGGTAAGGAAAATTTGACTCACAGTGTGAGTGTGATGTACGTAGGGAGTCAAGTTAGTTCACTAGAGACATCTGCTGCAAAGGGGCTTCAGTGCCAGTAGTGATAGTCCGGGATGGTGGGAGCATGACTGGTGGGGTCAGACAGGAAAGCTTCTTTAACATCTCAGCTATGCAGGAGTGTAACCTGGGTCTTTGTACAGGGGAAGTATAACTAAAAAAGGCTAAGGGGTGCAATGTGAGAGAGATATAAACACACTTAATGACTGTACTTCCACCCAAATGCTACAAGTTGAGGGGAACATGATGAGAAATGGAGGAGTGGGTGAAGAAGCTCACAAAGGTGGTTTTCAATGGTATGCCAGTCAGAAGGTATGCAGGCTACTACAGTCTGATAAAACTTTCAAGTGTCTAATCACAATACTATTGTTTATAAGATGTGTTTTCTAATAGAAGTGGGCTGGAAGCCATGGTAGCCTACATGGGAAGATTCCTGTTCTAAAAACTCCCATCGTTTATTATTTCCATCTATGTGGCTTAGATTCACTGCACAGAAATATGACCTAGACCTGGTTTTCCAGATTTATATTTATCCTCAGGAGAAATGTGTGAGTGGGTTTGCTTTTGTCATGGTTAAGGAATGACAGCCCCCAACTTAGTGCCCCCACTGAGATGATCCAAACCATGTGCCATTCACTTGCTCCTCCTTCTTCCCCCCTCCCTCCTCTCCCCTCCCTCTTCCCCCCTCTGGTGGCTGGTGATGGGCCTTGGAGACCCAAAAGGCAAAGTTTGTGGGTTGAGGTAAGTACAATTTACTGGAAACAGCAATGACATAAGAAAACAAACAGTAACAGCAACAATATTAATAAGAATAGGGTACAAGAGAGTGATTCACATACAAAAATGCTCACCATGGAGCTTGGGACCTGACCACAGCCACACCATGCCACCCTGACCACTCCCTTCAGCTCCGGACAGGCACCATCCAAACCAGTCCCTCCAGCTGAGAATCAGCAGTATCCCACTGCTCCAGCTGCCACACTTGCTCGACTAGAAGAAATCCCTTCTCCCCAGAAGAAAGTTCCTTTTCCCCCACCTCTGGCAATGATGTGAAGTGGTATAGAATAACCCTCATGTCCTAGTCATACTCCCTCCCACCTACTGCAAAAAATTTACTCTGTCCTGGCTGAAACCAGGACAGCTATAAGTGTAGAAAATCAGCCTGGATACTTCGAGGTTAAAAAAATAGAAAGAAAAAAAAAGTCATATTCCAGAAGCCAAAAGAATTTTTCCACTTCTCTTGCTGTGGACAATGTCTATGTATTTATATAGTTATTCTTCTGTCATCTTCTGATTCACAACTTTTCTGCTGGCCATTCTCAGGATTTTAGCAAGCAATTATGGATCAATTACATGCTGCTGGCAACTGGGTGTTCCAAGAGGTTTATGCTTGTGTGGGTGTGTATGTATGGCCAGAGAAACAAAGTGGTTGTCCTGTTTGCACTCTGAAGACTGGCATGGCAGAACTTGGAAATGAGAGCAGCCTAAGGCTTGTGTGACCAGAGCCATCTGTTCTGTGAACTTGGAGAGCTGTGACATACTCAGTTTATGGAATACATGGAGTGAAANATTCCAAGCTCCCAAGATGTCTCGAAACAGATTACCTTTTCCAGTCTCTGGCAGTATAAAAGCTCAAGGATTTCTTTGTTCAAGATCCCTTCCTGGAGACACCTATCTTAGGCTTTTATTGTGTTGCTGCACCATGATTAAATTCTTATTTTACTAAATTAGTAGACGTCTGAGACTTCACTACGGGAAACCTAGCATTGAGAGGGTAAGGAAAATTTGACTCACAGTGTGAGTGTGATGTACGTAGGGAGTCAAGTTAGTTCACTAGAGACATCTGCTGCAAAGGGGCTTCAGTGCCAGTAGTGATAGTCCGGGATGGTGGGAGCATGACTGGTGGGGTCAGACAGGAAAGCTTCTTTAACATCTCAGCTATGCAGGAGTGTAACCTGGGTCTTTGTACAGGGGAAGTATAACTAAAAAAGGCTAAGGGGTGCAATGTGAGAGAGATATAAACACACTTAATGACTGTACTTCCACCCAAATGCTACAAGTTGAGGGGAACATGATGAGAAATGGAGGAGTGGGTGAAGAAGCTCACAAAGGTGGTTTTCAATGGTATGCCAGTCAGAAGGTATGCAGGCTACTACAGTCTGATAAAACTTTCAAGTGTCTAATCACAATACTATTGTTTATAAGATGTGTTTTCTAATAGAAGTGGGCTGGAAGCCATGGTAGCCTACATGGGAAGATTCCTGTTCTAAAAACTCCCATCGTTTATTATTTCCATCTATGTGGCTTAGATTCACTGCACAGAAATATGACCTAGACCTGGTTTTCCAGATTTATATTTATCCTCAGGAGAAATGTGTGAGTGGGTTTGCTTTTGTCATGGTTAAGGAATGACAGCCCCCAACTTAGTGCCCCCACTGAGATGATCCAAACCATGTGCCATTCACTTGCTCCTCCTTCTTCCCCCCTCCCTCCTCTCCCCTCCCTCTTCCCCCCTCTGGTGGCTGGTGATGGGCCTTGGAGACCCAAAAGGCAAAGTTTGTGGGTTGAGGTAAGTACAATTTACTGGAAACAGCAATGACATAAGAAAACAAACAGTAACAGCAACAATATTAATAAGAATAGGGTACAAGAGAGTGATTCACATACAAAAATGCTCACCATGGAGCTTGGGACCTGACCACAGCCACACCATGCCACCCTGACCACTCCCTTCAGCTCCGGACAGGCACCATCCAAACCAGTCCCTCCAGCTGAGAATCAGCAGTATCCCACTGCTCCAGCTGCCACACTTGCTCGACTAGAAGAAATCCCTTCTCCCCAGAAGAAAGTTCCTTTTCCCCCACCTCTGGCAATGATGTGAAGTGGTATAGAATAACCCTCATGTCCTAGTCATACTCCCTCCCACCTACTGCAAAAAATTTACTCTGTCCTGGCTGAAACCAGGACAGCTATAAGTGTAGAAAATCAGCCTGGATACTTCGAGGTTAAAAAAATAGAAAGAAAAAAAAAGTCATATTCCAGAAGCCAAAAGAATTTTTCCACTTCTCTTGCTGTGGACAATGTCTATGTATTTATATAGTTATTCTTCTGTCATCTTCTGATTCACAACTTTTCTGCTGGCCATTCTCAGGATTTTAGCAAGCAATTATGGATCAATTACATGCTGCTGGCAACTGGGTGTTCCAAGAGGTTTATGCTTGTGTGGGTGTGTATGTATGGCCAGAGAAACAAAGTGGTTGTCCTGTTTGCACTCTGAAGACTGGCATGGCAGAACTTGGAAATGAGAGCAGCCTAAGGCTTGTGTGACCAGAGCCATCTGTTCTGTGAACTTGGAGAGCTGTGACATACTCAGTTTATGGAATACATGGAGTGAAAGATCATGTAGATAAGGACTTGCTGTGATGTGAGAGTCCATTATTTATATGAGGGATGTGTCATAGCCATCCACTAATATGTGACCAGGCAAAAATAAGTTACCTTGGATGTTTGCATATGGTATCTGTGAGAAAATGAATTGACACTGAAGAGGTTCAATAAAGATGGGAAGGGGATATGAAGATGCCTCTCTGAGGCAAGACTAATAGGTCATGGTGTGCTCAGTCCTCAAAAAGATGGTGGAAGGAGAAAATTCAGTATTTCCATGACCAAATTAGAAGAGGATTAATCACTAGAAAAAGCTTCCAAAAAAACTTCAGTTTAAAGCGATTGCTTGTGCAAGAACAGATTTATAAAAAGTGACACAAATTAAATGATAGGCCATAACTGTCACTACAATCAGGTTTTGGCAAGGTCTCATCATGTAAGAGGGGTAAGCATGAAAAGAAATGTACTTTTATGATTGTGTTTGGTAAGCTTATAAAACATCTAATGTCATAGTCTTTTAGAGAAAAAGCTGGTGGAGTTTTCAGAGATGATATTACTGAAGAGTTTATTCAGATTGTGTACTCAATGTAAATTCATCTATGAANACAATACTATTGTTTATAAGATGTGTTTTCTAATAGAAGTGGGCTGGAAGCCATGGTAGCCTACATGGGAAGATTCCTGTTCTAAAAACTCCCATCGTTTATTATTTCCATCTATGTGGCTTAGATTCACTGCACAGAAATATGACCTAGACCTGGTTTTCCAGATTTATATTTATCCTCAGGAGAAATGTGTGAGTGGGTTTGCTTTTGTCATGGTTAAGGAATGACAGCCCCCAACTTAGTGCCCCCACTGAGATGATCCAAACCATGTGCCATTCACTTGCTCCTCCCTCTTCACCCCTCCCTCCTCTCCCCTCCCTCTTCCCCCCTCTGGTGGCTGGTGATGGGCCTTGGAGACCCAAAAGGCAAAGTTTGTGGGTTGAGGTAAGTACAATTTACTGGAAACAGCAATGACATAAGAAAACAAACAGTAACAGCAACAATATTAATAAGAATAGGGTACAAGAGAGTGATTCACATACAAAAATGCTCACCATGGAGCTTGGGACCTGACCACAGCCACACCATGCCACCCTGACCACTCCCTTCAGCTCCGGACAGGCACCATCCAAACCAGTCCCTCCAGCTGAGAATCAGCAGTATCCCACTGCTCCAGCTGCCACACTTGCTCGACTAGAAGAAATCCCTTCTCCCCAGAAGAAAGTTCCTTTTCCCCCACCTCTGGCAATGATGTGAAGTGGTATAGAATAACCCTCATGTCCTAGTCATACTCCCTCCCACCTACTGCAAAAAATTTACTCTGTCCTGGCTGAAACCAGGACAGCTATAAGTGTAGAAAATCAGCCTGGATACTTCGAGGTTAAAAAAATAGAAAGAAAAAAAAAGTCATATTCCAGAAGCCAAAAGAATTTTTCCACTTCTCTTGCTGTGGACAATGTCTATGTATTTATATAGTTATTCTTCTGTCATCTTCTGATTCACAACTTTTCTGCTGGCCATTCTCAGGATTTTAGCAAGCAATTATGGATCAATTACATGCTGCTGGCAACTGGGTGTTCCAAGAGGTTTATGCTTGTGTGGGTGTGTATGTATGGCCAGAGAAACAAAGTGGTTGTCCTGTTTGCACTCTGAAGACTGGCATGGCAGAACTTGGAAATGAGAGCAGCCTAAGGCTTGTGTGACCAGAGCCATCTGTTCTGTGAACTTGGAGAGCTGTGACATACTCAGTTTATGGAATACATGGAGTGAAAGATCATGTAGATAAGGACTTGCTGTGATGTGAGAGTCCATTATTTATATGAGGGATGTGTCATAGCCATCCACTAATATGTGACCAGGCAAAAATAAGTTACCTTGGATGTTTGCATATGGTATCTGTGAGAAAATGAATTGACACTGAAGAGGTTCAATAAAGATGGGAAGGGGATATGAAGATGCCTCTCTGAGGCAAGACTAATAGGTCATGGTGTGCTCAGTCCTCAAAAAGATGGTGGAAGGAGAAAATTCAGTATTTCCATGACCAAATTAGAAGAGGATTAATCACTAGAAAAAGCTTCCAAAAAAACTTCAGTTTAAAGCGATTGCTTGTGCAAGAACAGATTTATAAAAAGTGACACAAATTAAATGATAGGCCATAACTGTCACTACAATCAGGTTTTGGCAAGGTCTCATCATGTAAGAGGGGTAAGCATGAAAAGAAATGTACTTTTATGATTGTGTTTGGTAAGCTTATAAAACATCTAATGTCATAGTCTTTTAGAGAAAAAGCTGGTGGAGTTTTCAGAGATGATATTACTGAAGAGTTTATTCAGATTGTGTACTCAATGTAAATTCATCTATGAATCTGTGTTCTCGCTTTATCTTATGTATTTTTCCTCTTCCTAACACTGACCAATTTACTAAAAGCACGAAATATATAGTTAAGTTTGTCTGCCCTTTGACTGATTAAAAAAAAGAAGTCTCCTTGAAAGAATGTCTTTACTGGTGGGTGAAAAATACCTGACATTCTTGTCACAGACTCTCAGCTGCTTAATGGCAAAACATAGATGATTTGTTATTGTCTGTTAGTGTTGATGCATCAGTGCTATGAAGTGGTATGTTTTTCTTTGCTTTGTACTAGCAGTTAGGTAAAGGATATTTGAAAGCTAAATTGACTGAGGTGGCGTACTGGTGAAATGGATACCTTATGTAGAAAAAGGTGGCAAACTGTAGGAAATAGTTTAATAGGGCAATCATTAAAAAAAGGAACCTGTCTGTAAAGGTGGGCATATAGTGAACTTGAATATGAGTAATCTATGTTAATCGAAGAACTGATGAAGATATTTTAATAATTGCATTTTGAGGCTTTTGAACTTTCCAAGCAGTTATGATACAAGATAAAATTTTTGAAAAGGAAGAAATTTGGCTAGGCCTAGTATTTTGTTGTCTACTTGGACAAGAAAGTACAGAGAGCATGTGAATATTTTCCCGTAATGGATTGATTACAGGATGATATCTCCTGCCTGTAATGGATGTCTTTCTGAAGGAACAGCAGTTACTTACAAAGTACTTGCACTTTGCTATACCATTCACTGAGATTTATTTGCTTCCAGGCTGGAATGAAAAATAACTTCAAAATGTGCATGGTATTAAAAAGAAAATTAAAAAATGGTGCAATGGAAGTTGGAAAATGTCACCTATTTAGGAGAATAAAGTAAATATCCACAGTTTTCCTGCTGATAGTCTCATCTAATCAAATGAAAATCAGCCTAGACTTCAGAATGCAAGGGTGGAGTGTGGCTGGAGAATAAGCATATCTAAAGGGACAGTGGTACAGGAAATCTTGAAAAATACGAGAAATCATCTTTGGTGTGGGTTGTGACTTTTCTGTCAGAAATTAACCTTCTTTCCCCAGCTTTATTAATTCACACCTGGTTTCACCCAAAAGCTTATTACTGTTAATAAACTTGAATAAACAAAGTGTTGAGAAGATTTCAGGCCACCTGGAAAAAAATTCTTACTTATATATACGTAGGATAAATATGCAGACTTTCCACAGTAAAAACTGCATCAAGCAAAATCTTCTAAGATTTTCACAGTGAGCAAATGCAGAAATGTTCTTTGCTTCTAAATCCTTTCCCTTGCTTACACAGCATTGGCTCTGGACAATTCTCAGGCAGAGGTTATCTCAGTTGTACCAGGGATATTACTAGTAACGCAGGTTTAGCATCCCCTGTATTTCTGTCCTGATTGTTGCTTTGCTGTTCTAATCACATCTTTGCTCTGCATGGCTGTATTCTGGATGGAAGAGCTTTATATAGGAGACCATCTGATGTCATTGGAAAGCACTGCCAACTGAAAACAAACCTATGCATGCTGGAACTGGAAAATGTTAATTTTTTTAGGGGTAAATGACACCTGTTGAGCTGGATGTTGTGAATCTGGGAGCTGAGCTGCTGAACACAGATCCTAGGTGAAGCGCTCTTGTTGCAACAAGCTGGAGGGTGGCACAAAATTAAGACTTGTGCACCTGAAGGCCCTGGTGATCAGGGAGTGCCATCTGCCACTGAAGTGGAGGAACTATTGTAAAGCAAATAATAGCACAGTTAAAAGGCCCTTAGCAGGCCCATCTATTAGTTCACTTGATGCTCCAATTAAGACATCAGTACATACTATGAATTTGCCCATTCTCTGCTGTGATAGAGATACCTAGGACCCCAGAAGAGACTGGTCTGGCTGGTGATATCTCAGCCTACCCCCTGCAAACTGTAGTCTCTGAGTTAAAGAGAAAACCTATCTGCTTGACCTTTACATATTTGCTGTAACAATATTTTCTGGCATGGTTCTTGATGTCACTGGATCCAACTGTTTTGATACCAGCCCCATGGAGGATGCTGCTGCATCTCCTTCACCGTCCCATCACCTGAAGCAGAGCTGGATTTAATGCTGGAACTATGAACTACTCTGGACCAGTGTAACTCTGTACAGTCAGTCCCATGTCTGCATATTATGTCCCAGGAGAGCTTATTTGGTTTGTGATTGTGCTTCAGGTTACAGTGATGGACTTAATGCAAAGAAGAGTGTCCTGTAGGACTTGAGAGACTTCAGTGCCTTTGGTCCGGCCAGCCTGGCGAGTTCCCTAGGCTGAGACAGGCATCCAGTGTCTTAAGGCTGCCATCTGCTGGCTGATGGGAGCAAAATGAGCCAGAGATTTGTTAAAAGTCCCTCTGTTCACTAAAGTGAGTACTAGGTACTCACTTTAATCAGTAGGTAGAGATTGAAGAGCAAGTAAGAAAGCTGCAGTGACAGTGGATATGGGTCTTAAATAATGCCAAATTTAAACTGACCACTTTAGGCCTCGACAGAAGAATTAAATTTCATCAAAGTCTTTTCTGACTTCAAAAGGTCCATTACAGTTTAGTTGACATTATCTTGCTAGGAACCCGTGAGTCTCAGTTCTGATCTTTTGCATCCTTGTATGGATTTTCTTAGCTTGGTTGGTCTTGTCTCTAGAAAACAGCATTTTTAAAGAAAGCAAAGAATTTGCAAGGTTTCTGTGTGCACTTGCTCTCTTCCCTATATGCCTGTCAGTGTTGTTCCTCATGATTATTTTAGCTACAAAAAAAGTGCCATGGATAGTAATTACTGTCCTTGAAAACTCTCTTTTTCAGCTGTAGTTTAATATTGGGAGAATTCCACAGAGTTGTTTATGTTCTTGAGTAACTGCATACTGGTGGGGTCACAGCAATGTTGAGCTATGCCAATATGAATCTGAGACAGAAAAAAAGCAGTATTAGTACAGAATTGTTTTTATTCTAGGTGACAGCTATATCCAGTTCCAAAGGTCAGAGTGTTATAAATTGAGACGTGACACAAATCAGTGTCTAAGTCAATATAGAATTTATTGAATCAGCAAGCAAGCAAGCCAGCAAAATCAGCGCTGGGCGGCTGGGGAGTCTCCGCTCCGCCAACAGCACGCAAAGTTTCTTTTTCACAGACTCTAATTTATACAGTCTCATTTCCTGTGTACGTGGCCTTTTCCATAGTACTCTGCGCACGCTTCATTAGTTGCTAGGGGGTCGTTTTCTGCCTCTTGGTGGTCGTATGATGAAGGCTCCAAGTCTTCCTCCTCTGTCCGCTCCTTGACCTGTCCTTATTTGGATTGATTCAGCATTCTTCCTGGAAACTTAGGATATGGTTACGTAAGCAAGTCCTACGGATGCACCAAGCTGCAAAGGGGCCCTCACGTTTCCTGCAATGTAAACACTATGTACATGTTTTGTGTAGTGTTTCAGTGAACAAACTGGTTATCATTTATCACAAGAGGATTCCTTTGCATCCTATTTAATTTAATTTGCTATTAAATCAACCTCTGGGCTTCCAAAATTACCAGAACATTTAATTTATATAGGTGCAATAGTCTTACTTTTTTCTTACCATACTCATTAATGCAACTGGTGTTACTTGAACAGTCTTTTCTCCTAGTCTCGTGGGTAATGCAGAATGTTACTGTGTTCCATATCTGTGTTCAAAAATCGTTTGTCTCTAACAGCTTGCAGCCAGAAAACGGAACCAGGGTGGGGGGGTGGGGGTGTTGCCATGGTCACTTTTCAAGTCTGAGTGCGGAAGCAGAGAGCCATCTGTGTCTCCCGGCAGTGTTTGCTGACGGCAGAGGTTCTGCTTTGGAGCAGGTTGATTTGGGCTGGCAACAGTAGCCACCTAGAAAAACTGCATCAATCAAAAACTGTTTCAGAGTGAACTTTGCAAAATCTACGAGCAGCATGAAGCTTGAGCTGGTACCTGGGGCTGAGCCTAACCACGTCGGCGCCCGCAGACTGGTTCTTCCCCCTGACACACCCGCAGCATGGAGGACAGTAGCACCAACACTGGTGGAGTCCAGTGGGTGGCAGCAGGAAGTGCCGGACAGCAGAGCTGACCCCACGTACGCTGGCAATTCCCATCTGACACTAGAACTGCTTTGTAAACTCTGCCTTGATTGGAGGGTTCTTTTTGTCCGTCATCTTTTTTCCCCTTTGTCTCCCAGACTGCACAGTCGATCAGGATGCCATTTTCCCTTTGTCTTTCAAGCCACACAGGAGTCTGTGGGAGCTGCCATCTTGGAAGGAGGGGTTACCCCACCATTCCTTTCTGTGGGTTTGTGAAATTTAATGATTTTGTATCTAGTGATTATTTACTGTTATTTTTTGGCTATTGCTGTTTTGCTTGTTAGTAAACTTATTTTTTCACTTCATCTACTCATATTAATTTCTTAATGGTGGAAACTGGTTGAAACTAAAGGGAGTAATTTTAGAGTGTTCACCTCTTTAAATTATCTTAAACCAAGACACTTATATATACATAAAAATTCAAATTATCATTAATCTTAATGTAACATTAAAATTTAATGCTTTTTTTCCTCTGTGTTTTCTTGTTTCAGTTGCAAATGAGACAGGTGACAAACATCCACGACCACTTTTACAATTTGCCCGTAAGTAGCCTTTTTCATTTTAACTGGTTGATTTCTATACCGACTGTAAAAATAAAAACATTTAATAATTATTTTAATCTCATATTGTGTCTGCCCTATATTATGTGTCACTGACAGTACTAAACTGAGGAACCATAATACTAGATTGGAAAAGTCACCTACAGAAATTCAGTCTTACTGAACAGAGTTGCTCCAAATTCAAATGAATGGAAGGCTTTGTGGCCTTACTATTATTTCAAGCCTAAAAATTGATAAATGTCTCAAAGCCACTGAAGTTCACTACAGTCCTTACAAAGAGCTTTGTGTCAAATCTTAGAAATAACCTATGAAAAATGTTATTAAACCTTTCTGGTATCTCCTTTATCACTTTACTCCACACAAAAAGATGAAAAACTAAAGGTATGGCTTGGGATTTGGAATAACTGACCCAAATTTGAATAAAAAGGAGGGATGTATTTGGTAATGTAACACCAACTGACCATGACTGTGACCATATGAATTATTAGAAACATAAGATAGAAGATGTAGAAATGAGGATAAAGATAGGACGTTCCAATCATAATATATGCAGTTTCACAGTGACTTGTGATCACTTAGCAGGGAAAACCCCTCTTTTCATTATTGAAAGGAGGATTTGTCATCATCATGGGCAGTGCAGCTCAAAACATTAAAATAATTTACATCTATGGTGCAGTATTTTGCACAGAGGATGCCATTCTGAGCCTCCAGCTCTGCTATAATCGTCTTTCACAGGGTACAATAAAATGAAGGGGAAGCATTTTTGTAAATGTTTAAACTTATTCACAAAGATTTGAAATTAAAGTTGTTGAGGACTACACGTAGTGCAGGTAGCTTGGTGGGCAGCTGTAGTGCAAGCTGCAGGTTGTGCTCTGGATGGTGGGAAATAGCAGGAGCCCCAAACCATAAGCCCTGACCTGGCACAGAACATTTGCACAACAAAGGGCATGGGGACTTCGTGCTAGCCAGGAAACTGTCCACAAAGAGATGTGTGGGACCCTATGGCTCAGCAGAAAGTCTCCAGACGATCAAGCACATAGACTGTAAAGGTATAAAAGCCCAGGGATTGCTTGGTTCAGGATCCCTCCTCCTCAGCACCCAGCTCAAGCTGGTTTTGTGTCTGCACCAGACCAAATTATTTTAAGAGTCCAGATGTCTGACACTGCTATGGGACACCTGTGTCCAAGCAGGTAAGGAAATCTTGTCTAACTGCATGAAAGTTGTATGTGTAGGGAGTCAAGCAGGGCAGCTGGCAGCTTATCGGAGCCGGCTGCTGTGAAGGGGCTTTGATCCCAGCAGTGAAAATTTCAGGTGATGGGAGTGTGACTGCCAGAGTGAATCCTGGATGGTCAGACAGGAGAATTTCCTTGCAAACACTGCGGGATGTTTTGTGGTTTTGGCTGAACTTGGTTCAGAGAGAAAAGACTGAGTTGTTTATACTTAAGAAAAACTGGCAAAACCAAATACCATCAACAAAACAGCCCACCTTCTTCTAGGAATGCTTCGTGCCAGTAAGAACTCATAAGCATTTTACAAGATTATGTGCAAAACTTTTCAAAATAGTGAGCTGTAGACAGTGTTTTAATGTACAGTGATTCCTTCAAGAGTCTAGCCTAAGAGTTTATTTGACTTTCCTTTTGGCTTCTTAAAGGATTTTCTTCTTTCACAACTAACAAATAAGCAATTGGTATGCAGATGAAACATTTCTGGAGAGCCCACAAAACACTAGCTGAAGTGGTTTTTCACTTTGTTTTGTTGCTACTCTCTGCACATGGAGCCTCTTCAAAAAGGAGGATTCAGGGAAACCTGCTTGTAGAGGCACACTCATCTTCAAAATGTGTGGTATTTGTGTCTTAACTCTTTACGTGAATTCAGATTTAGACGTAATTATCTGTGAATTGATTGTTGGGATGTAAACTTAAAACACCATGCCAAGACCAGGTTTTTCAGAAGGTGCACATCAGCTGAAACAACATATTTTTTGTATGAGATTTTCTGTGAGCTAGTACTTGTTTATAGCAATATCTTATGTATCCTTTTAGAAAATATTTATAAAAGCACATTTTTCTACATGTACATTTATATTAGGTAAGAGAATAATAAACATGCAAATAATATTTGAAGACTTCCTCCAGAGGAAGAATTGTTGTAGTTGCTCTCAGGGAGATTTGATTAGTTCTATTCCTAAATGCAGGGTATCACCTGTGACCCAATTTAGTAGCATGGTCACAGCAGCAGGAAACCTTTTCACTTTTCAAAATAGTGTTATTTATATTAGCTTGGGAGACACTGTTTTATTTTCTTCTAGGGGGAGGAAGATAATATGCAAAGAGTACTGCCAGGAAACTGTGGTTCTATTGCCTAATGCTTTGTATTGCTCCTTCAGTGAAAAGGAAAGGAAAATACTCTTGCTATTAGAAGAATTTAAGGAAAGAATTAGAATTACAAGAAAAAAAGAAAAAAATTTTGATAAGAATATGCTTTAAGTTTCTGTTGTGGTTTTCAAGAGGTAAAGCTATTGAATCTGCAGTGAATTTTGGCACTTACTGCCGTGCAATTACGGTATAACATCATTGGTTGTTGGACAATATGCAGATGACTTATTAGCAAATAGGGGTGAGAATGTTTGTATACTAGATGCTATACCTTTATATATAGCCCTAGCAAAGAAGGGACAGCCTGCACCTCTATCTAAACTTCAGCTGTCTCAAAATAAAGTTACAGTATTGCATCTTCATTTTGTAAAGGGACAATGAACGACAGACTGTCGCGTTTCACTGGGGGGAACTGCAAGTTCTTTTAAAAATAGATGGTCAAGAACAAAATTAAGTCAAATGAGACAAACATTGTATCTGAGAACCGATTATTGGTAACGAAAAACAAAAGCAAAAAGGAGTTGCCCAAACGAAAGAGGGCTGGAAGGGACAGAAAAGAAGGAAGGAAAATGGAAGAGGTGTGGGGGAGAGCGGAGAGAGGGAGAGGACACAGAGACGAAAAGAGGGTGTTAGCACCAGCAAGTCAGGGAAGTGCCGTGGGCGGGGGGGTGTGCACGCTGCCTGGCTCTAGACGGGCTGGGTCTTAATGAGCCTGCGCAGCTCTCAAAGATGCGCGGGTTCACAGGCGCGGCTCCAGCGGTGACGGCACCTGACACGCTGTGAGTAGGCTCTCGGACCGAAGGTCCGGGACCCTGGACAGGGTCACGGCCAGGATCGCCGCGACCAGCTGGATCAGGGCGGCAGGGTTGGATTTAGGCAGCCCAGGCAAGGACGCGGGGGTGAAGCAGCAGGGTGGCGGTCAGGGACACAGGGAGGCAGGACAGGCGCGAGGGCGAGCAAGAGCCAGCGAGGGCAGAGAGCCAAAAGGCAGCCTGAGGCCAGGGCAAAGGAGGGAGAGAAGGAGCCAGCGAGACAACAAACACCAACGAACAGCAGCAAGCCCCGACGCACTTTGTGTTTATACCTCCTGCCCCCCCCCGCCCCAAAGTCCGCCCATTGACAGGCGACCATTGGTCCAATCCAACCTTTCTTTGCTGTCCATTGGTGGAGACCTTTCGCGAGCTGATTGGAGAGGGCCCTCCATAGTGTCTCCCACTGACTGCCTCATCTGAGGTATTGCCAGGCAAAGTCCTCCCAGAGGCAAGGCTTCTCTCACTACTGCCTGCCTCCTGCAAGTGGCAGGTGTACATTCCCTCTCTCCACATACCTCTGACACTATGGAAAAAACAGGGTTGAGACAAACTAAATTGGCTAAATCAAAACTAAATTGCCTCCTCACACAGACCCAGAAAGAATAGAGGCCATAATTAAACTCCCATGTCTGGTTGTGAAAAAGCAGGCATGAGAATTTCTTGGAGCTGTGGGACTTTGTTGGGTGTGGATTCCTGCATTAGGAGAATTGATTAAGTCTCTGAGACAACCAGCAATGAAGAGTTAGAGCCTATTGCATGGGGCCCAGTGAGAACTTCTAAAGCAATGAAAGGAGCTTTGGAACTTTGGCATCTGCTTCAGCTCTTGGGCTTCCAGATTATGTCAAACCCCTTTAATCCGTAAATACATGAATGTGAGGTATAGCTAGTGGACCTCACCATAAACCCGTTGTATATTATTCAGTTCAACTAGATCCAGTTGCAGTGGGATTACCAGCCTATACCAAATCAGTGGCAGAAACAGCAACAATATTGGAGAAGAGCTGCCTCATCCTGAATCATTCTGTAATAGTCTGTGTCCCAGGTGAGCTGGAAATAATGTTGAGGCAGTACGCAACCCAAGCTCTATGGACGCAATGGGCACATAGATATGAATTAATCCTCCTAATGGCCACTAACTTAATCTTAAAAAGCTGTAAAACCTTGAATTCAGCAAGCATAATAACTTTGCCTGATGATTTGAGGCTGCACCTGGAATCCTATGTTCAGTTTTGGTCCACTTAATAGAAGAAAGTCATTGAAATTCTAGAACATGGTCAAAGAAGGGCAATGGAGCTTGTGAAGGATCTGGAGCACAAGTCTTAGGAGTAGCAGCTGAGGGAGTTTGGGTTATTTAGTCTGAAGAAATGGAGGCTTAGAGCAGACTTTATTACTCCCTCCAGCTAACTGAAAGAAGGCTGTACTGTGGTGGGGATTGATCTCTTCTTACTAATAAGGGGTGACCGGATCAGACAAAATGGCCTTAAGTTGTGCCAGGGAATATTTACATTAGATAGTAGGAAAAATTTCGTTACTGAAAAGATGGTCGGGCATTGGAACAGGCTGCCCAGGGAAATGGTAGAATCACCATCCCTGGAAGTGGTCAAAAAACATGTAGATGTGGTACTTGGGGACCTGGTTTAGTGGTGTACTTGGCAATGCTTGGTTAATGGCTGGACTTGATGGTCTTTCCCAGCCTTAAAGATTCTGTGATGGAGAACATCACCATTGTGAGCAAGTAATGTGTATTTCAGGTAAAACACAGATTGAGTTAATTGATGTTCTGTTATGTAACCCAGATCTAGTTGCTTTTGTGAATGTTACATTCTACTACCTGCAAGGACAGTGACAGACTGGATACACTGTAGTAAACCAGGGACAAGTAATAGAAGCAGAACCACTCCCAGCAAAGATAAGTGTGCAGGGAGCAGAACTTCTAGTCTTGACCCATGCAGCACACCTGAGAAGAGGGTCAAGAAGTTAACATTTATACAGACTCACAGTATGCTTTCAAGCTATGTCATGTGTCAGGAATATTATGGAGAGAACAGGGATTTTTCACATTAGAATATCTAATGGAGAGGAAATCTGCAACTTACTATAATCAGTAAAGTTACCTGCAGAAACTGACCAGCCCACACTAAGAGGCATTACAGAAACTGGAAGAGGGAATGCTGGAGCTGATGCAGCTGCAAAGGCTGCAACCAGGCAGTCTCTGATGCAATGTAGTGTTGACTCTGATGGCTGACCAGAGTGAATGGCTAAATTTGACACACCAGAAGACTACAGATGAAAAGGACTGCTCAACAGAAAAGCCAATGGGAAAAGTGGGAGACAACTCAAAATAATGATGGCATATGGTTGACTGGAGCAAAACCAATTCTGCCAAAGAAATATTTAATCACTGTGGCTGGATGATTTCATGAGAAAGCCCATGGAGGGATGGAAGCAATAGCTAACCAAGTACAGAAAGTATGGGTGGCTTCAGGAATTTTTGCTGCTGCAAAATGAATCACAAATAACTGCCCAACTTGTGAAAAATTCTCAAGTATCAGGCTGAGAGCTCTGAAACCATAGGCCTCCTTGGTAGTCATAGTAGGCAGTTGCCTTTCCAAAAAGAAGGGTTGACACATGAGTAGTAAAAGCCTTGCTAAAGGAAGTTATATCTGAATATGGGATACCAGAGTAAATTGAATTAATGAGACAGAGGTGTTCATTTTACAGTAAATGTGATGGACAATCTCTGTAAGTCTTTGGAGATAGAGAGGAAATTACATATGCCGTATCACCCACAGTGTTCATGAAATGTAGAGGGAACGAATACAATGTTAAAAGAAAAACTAATAGAAGCATGTGCATCCACTAATCTGAAATGGCCAGAAGCCTTAAACTTGGTTCTGTGGGATGCACAAAATGCCCTATGGTGACCTGTAGGACTCCCAGTGTAAAATCTCTTGGGAGGCACTTAGCTATGCCAGGAACTTATATCCCAGATAAGACCAACTTATTGGGTAGAGATGATCACTTGATTCAGTATGTTTTATATATGAAGAAAGGGTTTGAAGAGCAGGGAAAGTATATGCAATGATATCATAGAATTTCCTGAGTTGGAAAGGACCCACTTGGATCATCAAAGTGCAACTCCTGGCCCTGCACAGGACAGTCCCAAGGATCACACCATGTGTCTGAGAGCATTCTTGAACTCTGGCAGGCTTGGTGCTATGACCACTTCCCTTGGGAGCTTGGTCCAGTTCCCAACCACCCTCTGAGTGAAAAACCTTTTCCTGACAGCTAACCTAAACCTCCACCTCATACCATTCCCTTAGGTCCTGTCACTGGTAACCAGAGAGAAGAGATCAGTGCTTGCCCCTCTGCTTTGTGTTGTGTTGTGTTGTAGACAACTATGAGATCTCCCCTGCTTCTTCTAGGCTGAACAAGCCAAGTTACCTCAGCTGCTGCTCATATGGGTTCCCCTCCAGACTCTTCACCATCTTATTAGTGGTGTGATATCAGCCCACACCACCTGAAAAACAGGTGCATAATGTACAGCCCAGAATGGAAGTTTTAAATAAGGTATTGTCTAGAAAATACAAATTAGAACCCAAATAAGAGGAAAAGAAGGGTAGTTGTAATAGACTCCTTTCTAAGGGGAGCAGAGGGCCTGATATGCAGACTGGACCCAACTCACAGGGATATCTGCTGTCTCCCAGCAGGCAAGGAAAAGGGACATTACTGGAAAACTCTCCGGTATGGTAAGATCCTCTGATTACTTTCTGTTATTGGTTGTTCAAGCCAGCAGCAATGACATAACAAAGACAAGCCTAAGGGCAATTAAAAGAGACTTCAATACCTTAGGATGATTAGTTGAGGAATTAAGAGCACAGGTGATTTCCTTGATCCTTCTGGTAACAAGGAGTAATATTGATAAGAATGCATCAGGTCAATGTGTGGTTCCGAGCCTAGTGTAATTGGAAAAATTTGGGGTTTTTTGACTGTGGGATGATCTGTTCAACACCTGGTCTACTGCCACCTGATGGGATGCCCCTTTCTCAGAAGGGAAGAAGAGTTCTAGCACAGGAGCTAGTAGGTCTTGTTGACAGAGCTTTAAACAAGCTTGGAAGGGGGAAAGGGAAAATACCAGGCTTGCCAGTGATGAGCAATGGGATGGTGTGCCAAAAACTTGAAGCAGCTGAGAACAAATAGGATCCCTCAATCTGCTTCATGAGATGTTGACTACAATGTCACGCCCGAAATGTTTCTACACTAATGCACACAGCCTGAGGAACAAACAAGAGGAGGCTTTGGCCCTGTCCCAGAGATTTGGTATCACTGGCATAGCTGCAGCCTGCTGGGATGAGTCTTGTAATAGAAGGGTCAGAATGTATGGAGCTCACAGTTTGCAATGGTACAGTTGAGAGTATCTGGATAAGAATCAAGGGATAAACAACCTGAATGTCGTCGTGGGAATCTACTATAGACCTCCTAGCCAGGACAATGATACTGATGAATTATTCTTTGATGAACTAAGGGACGCTTTCAAGTCAACTGCCCTTGTCCTTATGGTGGATTTCTACTTGGCCTAAATCAACTGGGAGCTTCACGCAGCTGGTCCAGCCCAGGCCAGAAGATTACTAAAAGCCTGGATGACAACTTTATGGAACAGGTCCTAAGAGAACCGACTCAGAAAGATGATCCTCTTTGATCTGATGCTTGTCAACAGAGAGGATCTCATGAGCAAAGTGATGATTGGCATCCATCTTGGCCACAGTGACCACAAAGTGATTGAAATCTCTGTTGACAGGAGGAAAAGTGCCAGCAAAACTTCAACTTGACATGAAGAGAGCAGACTTTGGACTGCTCAGGGAATTAGTAAGTAAAATCCCCTGGCAAAATGTTTTTGCAGGTGCTGAGGTCCATCAGTGCTCGTTACTTTTTAAACATCATCTCCTAAGGGTACAGGAGTAGGCATTCCCAAATGTTGGAAGTCAAGCAGGCAAAGGCAGAAGGCCAACTTGGCTGAACAGGGATCTTGTCTTGGAAATAAGGCAAAGAAAGGAAGGTGTATATCCAGTGGAAGCAAGGTCAGGTGACATGGGAAGAATATGGAGATACCGCTTCCCACTGTAGGGAGAAAATTTGTGCAACGAAAGCTCAATTGGAGCTGAAGCTGGCCAGCAAGTATGGGACAATAAAAAGAGTTTTAAAAATACGTATTGATGGCAAAAGGCAGTGTAGAAATAACATTGGCCCATTGCAGGATGAAGATGGTCACCTCACAGTGACATAGAAAAGGCAGAGATATTTAATGCATTCTTTGCCTCTGTCTACATGGATGATGGACCAAGGGGGTCTCAGTGCCCTGAGCTGGAGGACCATGACTGTGAGAATGATTAACTCCCAGTTGAACCTGAATTTGTGTGGGATCTGCTGCTTCAGTTGGATCCCTAAAAATCTGTGGGGCCTTCATCCAAGAATCCTCAAAGGTCTAGCTGATGTCATTGCAAAACCTCTTTCGATGATTTTTAGCAGTCTTAGGAACCTGGAGAGGTCCCAGCTAATTGGAAGTTGGCAAATGTTGTCCTGATTTTCAAGAAGGGCAAGAAGGACCCTGGAAACTACAGGCCTGCCAGTCTCACTTCAGTGCCTAGGAAAATAATGAAAAAGATTATTCTGAGACATATTGGAATACTGGAGGAAATGGAGTCATTGGTCACAGCCAAGCATGGTTTCATGAATGAAAAGTCCTGCTTGTTGAATATGATTTCCTTCTAGGACAGAGTAACCCTCTTAGTTCATCTCGGAAAGCCACTGGATGTAATCTTTTTGGATTTCAGCAAAGCTTTTGATACTGTCTCTCACAGGATCCTTCTCGACAAAATGTCCAGCATACAGTTGGATAATCATGTTACACGATAGATGAGAAACTGGCTCACAGGTCAGACACAAAGAGTTATAGGGAAGGGGGTAACATCAGACTAGTGGCCTCTCTCTAGTGGGGTTTTGTAGGGCTCTATCCTCAGCCCAGTTTTCTTCATTAAGGACTTGGATGCAGGACTTGAGGGAATATTAAGTGAGTTTGCTGATGACCCTAAACTGGAAGGAGCTATTGACTCCCTTGTGGGCAGAGAGGCCCTGCAGAGAGACCTCAACAAATTAAATGGCTGAGTAATCAGCAACCATATGAAGTCAAGTGCTGGGTTCTGCACCTGGGACATGGTGTAAGGCCCCCAAAACTGGCTTGATGAGCCACTTAAAAGGGCTTACTTTTTTTTTAAGTACTCAGAGTTAGATGTGTGGGAGATACAGCAACAAGGTATTCTCAAGAGGTCAAAACAACAAAAAAACTTCACTGGCAACTTCAGAAAATCAGAGAACTTTGGCAAAAGTCTAGAGCAGTATTCAATCTACATAAGACATTTCACCAAGCAGTAACTTAGCCTGTTCAACTTAGCAAACTACATGCCTATCTGATTTTAATTTACTAAAAACTCTGAGAACAGGGAATTAGACGAAGAAGGAGAAAGAGAGAAAAGATACAGAAAAGAACAAATATAGCTACCAGTCCTGGTTCCAGCAGTGTTCCACTGAGAGAAATTCCAAGAGGAGGTAGGGTCAAGTCACGTGCTTGCCTCAAGTCCTGGGTTAAGTACCCCTTGGCTTTCCTGGGCCCTTCCCCGAGGTGGGGCTTCTGGTCATCTGGCTACTCTGGACCTAGACTGGGGCTCCAGAGGCGGGTTGCAGCGCATTTCCTCCAGAGTGCCAGGTATTGGCAGCCACTGTGGGGCTGGAACACAGGTCCAGAGGGATGGGGTGTGTGGAGCAGGGCATCATCTCATCAAAGCAAGGCCCAACCTTCCCCTTCCTCGACACAGGCCTGAAATGTTTTGAGCCCACAGTCCTTCCAGCCTCTCACACATGGCAACAGTGGTTGTGTGTATACACTGAGGAATGACAGTCTGGAGAGCAGTGCTGTGGAAAGGGACCTTGGAAGATGGTGAGTTGACTATGAGTCAACGCTGTGCTTTAGAGGGCAGGAGGGCCAACAGTGTCCTGGGGTGCATTAAGCACAGAATTGTCAGCCGTTCAAAGGAAGTGATTGTCCTGCTCTACTGTGCCCTGGTGAGGCCTCAGCACTGTGTGCAGTTTTGGGGACCACAATATAAAAAAGACATTAAGGCATCAGAGAAGTCCGCAAGAATGGTGAAAAGTCTGGAGAGAAAGCCTTATGGGAAGCAGCTGAGATCACTTGGTTTGTTAACCCTAGAGAAGAGGAAACGGAGGAGAGACCTCATTGCAGTCTTCAACATCCTCACGAAGGAAGTGGAGGGGCAGGTACTGATCTCTTCACTCTCATGATCAGTGACAGGACTTCAGGAAATGGCATGAAGCTGAGTCTGGGGAGATTTAGGTTAGATATCAGGTAAAGGTTTTTGACCCAGAGGATGGCTGGGCACTGGGATAGGCTCCCTAGGAAAGTGGTCACAGCACCAAGCCCTTCTGAGTTCAAGAAGCATTTGAACAATACTCTAAGTCACATGATGTGATCCTTGAGACTGTCCTGTACAATGATCCTGATGGGTGCCTGACAACTCAGGATCTTCTATGATTCTAAATGGCCCTTCTGTTTTAGGGTGTTCCTATTTTGCTGTTAAAATTTTAGGTTAGGAAAATTGGATACACCATTCTCACATCAAATGAGTAGTGGATAACCAACCAGTTGGGCAGTAACTGAATTACTAATAGCAGTAATTCTGTACTGGTAATTATTTAAGCACTTGTGCACAAGAATCAATAATCTTGTACTCTCCCCTATGACAAATCATCTTAGCCTTAATTCTGTTATGTTTGTTACTTGTGATAATGTGGTATGTAAGGGTAGCGGTTAAATGTCTTGAAAGGTTTTTCTTTTTCCTTTTACTGAATTAGCAGGTCTGCTTAATTAAAAGAAAGTGAAGACTGTTGAGGACTGTAGCGGGGCATGCAAGTTACAGCTTGTGCCATGGGTGTGGGGGAAAAGAGAGCCCCAGGCAACAAGACATGACCTGGTGCAGACCATTTGCATAAAAATGGGCATGGGGACCTCGACCATAGTCCAGTGAGGGGAGGAGGGTCAGAGTGGCTGGTCACCCAGAGACTCTTGCAGAAGCCAATGAAGGATGAGAAGACCTCAGAATAAATATCAGCATTGCAATGATGCATAGACTGTAAAGGTATAAAAGCCCATGAATTTCTTTCTTGGGATACTTCCCTGGAGACACCCAGCTTCAGCTGTCATAATGTTGAGCACCATGGGAGCCAGATGTGCTATGGAAAGCGTGGGGACAAGCTGGTGAGGGAAATCTTCTCTGTGTAATTGTGATGTATGTAATGAGTCAAGTGGGGTGCTGTCAATTCACCGAAGCTGTCCTCTGCAAAGGGGCTTCAGTCCCAACAATGAAAGTCTTGGATGGTTGGAGTGTGAGTGGCTCCTGGATGGTTAGACAGAAAAGTTTCCTAAACAGTTGTCTAAAGAACAGAAACAGCCATAACATTACAGGCCCTTGAATAATAAAATTGTATTAATGTTGCATTTATTTCTGCTGTTACTATGTAGTCATTACTTGGCTTTGGACTACCTGGTGTGAGAAGTTTTATTTCTAGCTGTTGTAGCACAGGGCTTGGCACAGAATCTCAAGGCTACCTGTAATTCTGGGTAAATATAGTTCTTGCACATGAGGTAGCTGCTGACATTTAAAAGGAAAGAAGAGTATGGAAAATTACCTGGGAAATAGTCTGAAAATAATTATAGAGAAAGTAGGTGAGGATTATTGCTGATCTTCTGTCTTTGCACCATTTTAGACCATGTGAAAATAAGATATTTAAGACAATCAGCAAAAAAAATGTTGCCGGCTCCTCTCTATAGCAGCACATATTGCTGCTTCTGGCAGGATAGTTTTTTGTGATTTATTCTCATGAGGCATGGGATAACAGCTCTTCCGGTTGGTTTCATCTTGTGTATTCAGTGTGTATTGCATCAAAAAGTAACCCTTTAATCCATGTATTAGGTCCACTGGATAATTGATCTGAAAGCTGGGGAAATATTAGAAAATTTTACCTGTATAGTCCCTAATTAAAATCAGTTGCTAACTTCAGAGATACCCCATTTTTCAGATTTAAAAAAATTTTGCATATTGCTGCAAAGCCCTTGGAGAAAGACTACTAGCAGAGTTGGTTTGGTTTGTGTTACTGTTTTGGAATATGGTAAGATTAATATGTGCAGCACCTCTGTTGTGGGAAGTCTGAAATAATAATTGGAATTTCAGTACTTAGCTGTTCTTATTTGGGTCTGCTAGCTCAGTCATGTATCATTCTATAATACTTAAAAATTAGACTATGACAGAGGTGTTCAGTATGGTAGTATTGCTGGGATTTTCAGAAGTGCCTGATTTATTCAGAAACTCTTTGGAAATATTTGGAAATGTGAAACAGACACTTAACAAAATTTAAGTTATGTAATTCTCTTCTCGTGAGTCCGGGAGGACATCTGACTGAAGGATGCTACTTGTGCTTTGTCGGTGGAACTAGACTTACAAATACGGATGGATTCTCTGAGTGACATGCAAGAGCCACTTGATGGCACTTCTAAATAACTGGAAAAAAAAAATCCATAGAAATGTTTTGGCATATGAATATCTACTGTGAGAAGCTGAAGGTTTGACAGAAAAGAAGTGTATTTTCTGGTACTAATCCTGCAGTGATCTCTTTTATCTATAGTTTAACCACTATTAACTGTAGTCTAGAGAATGTCAATAATGAGTGTTGTATTGATTTGGTACTTTGTTTTTAGCCAGTTCTTTGGCTAAAGAGCCACATCAACACATACTGAGCTACAACCTAAGTGTGATATGGAGAGGATTTTTTTATTGAGGTGTGAAACTTCATGTTCTGTAATAAAATATTTTTATGGGAAGCATTACCATTTTGCATTTGAAATGACCCTAATGTTTGTGCTTATTTCCGCATCAAACTTTTTTTCAGGTTTTCAGGCTTATTCCCAAACTGTGGTCGTGCAAAGGTAAAATGATAGAAGACCACCTTTTTTTTTCAGAATTCTGACACACTGGACAATAAGCCTATGAATTTATTTTCCTTGTCACTCTGATTTTTCAGGCTCTAAATCACAAAACTGCTTGTGGAGCACCATTATCGGTGGGCTGACTGGCAACCTCAAGGAAAGGCCAAAGCTGACCATAATCAATGACCCTAGACCTCCTGAAGAAATTTTAGCAGATGAACTACCGCCAGTGGACATTCCTGAGGCGTTGGTGAAAACATCTTTCAGGTCTGACTGATATGAGTTTACTTCGTTTATCTTTGAGAGGATGTCTTTTCAAGATTAAATCTGCAGTGTGGGTTTGGTGGCAGAAATTGATACCGAAAGATTCTGTAATGCTGCATATCTTTGTAATGAAAAAGAATGTAAAAAGAAAGCCATAAATAATATTTACTGCATTTACCTTCAATTTCTCACACTTCATTACCCTCCCTAGAAGATTATTTACTAGGCATAAAGTCTGTAACTGGTCAAAATAATCACCAAAACCAGCTCATTATATGAAGATGTCTTTGAAGGTTGGTATTGTGTCATTTGAAGGTTGGTATTGTTCGATTTGAAAGTGATTTAATGATGAATAATTGCACTTTAGGTGAGATGACGTGCTTCATTGATGCAAGGGTGAGTTAGAGCTTTTCCTATTGATGTAATGTCTTGAGAATTGCCTAGCATTAATATATGAAGGGGAAGAACTCTGACTAGGGGCTTGCAAAAAAGTGATTTCTGCTGTTGTAAAGTGATATATCTATATTTTTGAAGTGTGATATATATATATAGCTACGTTTCCCACTCTTTCATTTAATGCTGTCTATATACAGTTGCCATATGTTTCTTGGAAACATGTTTTCTGAAATTTTTTCTCTCAAAGTGAGGTAGAATAGAGAACCCATAGGGCATACAGTGGATTTTTGACTGAAATGTGAAAATTGGTGTGCCCAGAAAAACAAAGTGGCAGAATTGATTTTTCAAAATGTTTTTTGAGCATATTTTTTGGTTGTTGAAAAACTGTGCTCTACTTTCCTTTTGTATTAAACATACATTAAACATAGTTTTTTAAAAAAATGTTCCTTGATTTGGATAAATTTCTATGACTATAGTGATTTTGATTATACCTGGTCTGTGAAACTTACTTCACTCTTCATATAATTATTATTTTGAAGTACTTGATTGAGTCATTATATTAGGTAGCAATTTCAGATATTTGTTCATACTGCTTGATGTTTAAAAGCATAATACCATAAAGTGAGTTTATGCCAGTCTATATAAATAACCCTGTAATTTCATAGTGGATTTTCATTCTTTAATATTCACATTTAAATGATTCAGGACAAGGGTTTCAGAAGCTGGATCCTCCATTTATGATGGCAGATGGTATTTAATGACTTTAAAAACTTTGTATCTCTGATATTTAAAATCTATAATTTCAGGAGATATAAGTATTTGTCAGCTTTTACTTCTCATAACAATACCTGGGTAGCAGCATTCCTTAGCTTGCCGTTGTCAAGATAATTTTAAACATTTAATGCAGCAAAATAGTGTCACAGCATTTCAAATGGTATAGCATAATAAGGACTGATGAATTGGAAAATGTAATTTAGCAAAACAGTTTTGCTAATACATTTTAAAAGGCTTTATAAACATCACAGAAGCTTTGTATTATATCAATATAAATATTACTATATAATGTGGCATTTTGGGGGGCTTTATAGATGGAAATCCAAACAAATTGTTGTTACAAAATAAATAGTAAAGGCCTAGTTTTCTAAAGAAACGAAGTCCTGTGTGTGCTTAATAGCTTTGCATAGGAGTGGAAGATAAGAGAGTTGTCTTGGTTTGAAAGGTGTCTGCCAAGGAAGGCAGGAGCCTCCCTTGGAATGGAAAATATGACTCCCTTCTCTCCAAATTATTATAAGTTTGACATTAAGGGGCTTTCAGGCA
Source organism: Ifrita kowaldi (assembly GCA_013398055.1). NCBI lineage: Eukaryota > Metazoa > Chordata > Aves > Passeriformes > Cinclosomatidae > Ifrita > Ifrita kowaldi. The sequence continues at coordinate 31,344 of VZRS01005943.1, forward strand.
AAGATACGGGAAAAGGAATAACAGTTCTTTACTAATATATATATATGTATAACAAGGCAAACAAACAACAATGATGGCAGCAGCAACAAACCAAACCAGAAACGCAGTGGCAGCCTTCTCCCGGCTGTCCGGCCCTTTCCCCTTTGCTGTAGTTACAGCCACAGCCGGCAGGGGCGCTGGTGGCTCCCGGCCGGGCAGGGCGGGTGCGATGATTCCCCGCGGCTGCAGGGGGCGCTGTGGTGTGAGCTCAGCTGCCTTCTCCACGTGGTTAATGGCAGGTGTGCCGGCAGAAGAGATTGAAAATGGGCTTCCTT
>VZRS01005944.1:0-75148 GCA_013398055.1 Ifrita kowaldi
CAACACATGAAGCAAAGTACATACAAGTCATAAGAGCTGTACGTGATCCAATCCACTGATCAGGAATAATAAACACAGGACACATAACTGGGGCAGAAAACAGGGTGATTTAATAAAGGAACGTGACACATTACTGGCAATGGCAGCCTGGGTTTGTTTCTGATGAAGATTAAGAGAATTGGCATAACAGGAAATTGTTTTCTGCTACAAAGGGTAATCAATTGTCTTTAAGCACATAGCGGTGTAATTAGCAAATCTTACTAATTGCTGCAAAACAGAAATACAAAGTGTGCATTGCTGGACTGGCTAAGCCAAGAAAGTATTGTGAAAAGAATCTGTAGAAGCTTTTAGAAGTGAATATTTTTCTTAAGTACGTCTCCATCCCTGGAGAGCCACATGGCTGGATGAAATAGCAAGGGTGCAATAAAAACATATAATTCCCAATTTTCCCATGTGAAAGAGCATTTAGAAACATCTGTTAGTCAGAGAGCTTCTCCTAGGACATGCACGGAAGAACAGAGTGGATGCACTGACTGCGTCTTCTGGCAAACCCACTCGAAGTCCACCAAGCCACGTGAGGCCGATGACTGATGGCAGGATGTCGTCTGACCTGTGGAGTGCTTCCAGCCCAGCATTACTGGAGGCCACGTATGTTGGTTAAAAAGGTCACGGTGCTGTTTGTGTTAATGCACTGATAAAGAGGCAGGGAAACAGAGCTGGAAAATTCTCCAGGCAAGCTCTTGTTCTGATAAAAGGCTCTTTTCAGTAGAAAATGGAGAAAACAAACTATTCCACATTCTTTTGAGCAGGAGTAGGAAAACCAACAGAGCTGTCTGCATTAGTCTGGTGCAAATCTGCAGCCACTGAAAGGAAGTGTTCCAGCCCATGGAGTGACAGCAAAGGGAGACTCCAACACCACTGATGGCACCCAGAGAAACTGAAGAGAGGAAGGTAAAGGTTCTTGTCTGCCCTGGAGCAGCAGCTGAGTGCCTGGCACCCAGCTCTGGCCATCCTCACAGAGACTGAGCTGCTGCAGCTCGGGGATCTGCAGCTTCTCTCTCTGCTGCTTCCTGGGTTCCTATTTGGGATCTCGGCGATTCCCCATGGCTCCTCTAACGTTCCCAAGGTGTGGCCTCCCAAGTAACCCTCCCTGCCTCAGTTTACCCACCTGTAGGCCCACAGCATTCCCACTGAACTGATGCTGCAGGTGCAGCTATGTAAGAAGGAACATGATTCTGAAACCCCTTCTGTGAAGCATCTGTACCTCTCCTGAAAGGTAGTGTGGAAAGCTGTCCCCATACTACCCTGGCCTTTCTCTGCCATTAGTGTTAATTAAATTAGTATTAATTAATACTCTTAGCATAATTCCCTGCAGAGATAATGCCCTGTGGTAGACACTTGTACTACAGCAGGAGCAAAGCATCCAAGTCTGGATCCATTTCTGCCGTGATCCCAAGGGCATAGGATGCACCAAGCCAGGCTGCATGGTGGGCACCTGAGCTGCCCCCTGTGCCCAGGCTGCCCCTGCAGCTTGAGGGTTCAATGTGTAGGCAGCAGGCAAGGCAGGCTGCAGGCAGGGCTGGCAGAGCAGGCGGCAGGCAGGGCAGGCCTCCCGGAGGAATGCAGGGGCCCCTGGGGCAGCCATGAGGAGGAACATCATCTCCCAGCCCTGCCCTGCCGCCTTCCTGAAAACCTTTTGGAAGGCAGAGGCTGAGGTTTGGCCTCCCCACTTGCACAGCCTCCCATCCAGCAACCTGGCCCCCAGCTTGAGCCCAGCCTTCCCACCCACAGCAGCCCCTGGGCTCACCTCTGCAGTCACCTTGCTTCATCCCTCCCTCCTCCTCCTCCACCCTCTTATTTGCCCTCCAGTCTTGTGCATCATCCTCCTAGTACAAAGCATCTGGCTGGTGCAGATAAATGGCACATTTAATGAAAACCTCTATTAGAAAGCTGGAAGGAAAGTCCATCATTTCCCCCTGCTATTCAGTCGAGAGTTCAGAGATGCTGTGGCACTGCTTTGCAAGAAGTTGAGAAACGCATTTGCTCCTGCAAGAACCAAGCCAGGGTCTATCCTGGAAATACTTCTGCCTTATAAATTGCTCACTCTGTTTATACTCTAGCACTAGAGCATTTATTACTTTCTTGCTAAAGCACACCAGAGCATGTATCTCAGGCACTGCAGAGTGGTGTGCATAGTTCTGCAGGAAACACCCTGTGTGGGACAGCTACGGCCCTGAGGAGGCACAGGTACCGGAGATCAGCCCCACACATGTCCACAAACAAACTGGTGTGCTGCCAGCTGCTGGTTCCTCACACTCGTTTGGTTGCACATAGACAGTGTGAGTATGCAATAGTAGCTCTTGGAGAGAGATCTGGCTATAAATTGGCACCCAGACTTCTAATCATGTTTTTTCCATAAATTATACAGCTGCGGGCTGTTGTCATGCTTTAAAATATGAGGGCGTTTTCTCCCAGNCCATCGCTCTGCAATGTGAGCCCAGAAACCAACGAGGCAGCAAGAAATGAAGACAGATGATCCCCTTCCTGCTCTCATTCGCGACTTCCCTGTTTACCCGGGCAGGCGGAGCTTTGCCCCAGCCTGCCGGCCCTGGGGAGCCGTGCTGCCCCAGCACAAGGCTGCGGTGGTGGGCCCAGCACTTCCACTGAGGTGGAGCTGAAACCTGGGGATACCACTCGGGACTGCTTCTCCCCAGATCGCTGCCTCCCTCCACCCCACAGGCAGCTGAGATTGCCACGTGAGCGGGGCTGAGTTACAAGCTGTCAGCATTATGTTACATGAGTAAATGCAGTGAGTAAGCCTTGCCCACAGGAACAAAAACAGATTAAATGAGCAATAGTTTGGGGTTTTTTTATCTCTTCAAGGGGTAGGGTTTAGAACAAGTTAATTCAAACTGGCACATAGATTTTGGTCCTGTGCTACAACAGCAGTCGTGGACCCCTTAATTTCTTAATAGGCATGGGCCGTAAAAGTCACAGGAACTATAAACACGTGGGACCATATCTAATCGCAGCAGAAGGGTCTGCAAGTCAGTGTAGTATTACATCTCCAGTCCAGCAGAAAGTTCAAGTTAATCATCTGCTCACTTGGGAATACCCCTAGCCCAAATCTTGCAGAAAGAATAAATCTGAGCACGAAACTTCAAAGGTATTTTGCTGCCTGACGTTCACTGAAAGCATTGCAAATTCAACTCCAAAATGCCTTTGAATCGCTTGGCTGTGATCCCTCCTTGAAGGCGCTTGCCATCAAAGTGTCTGCTCATGCATGCGGAGCCTGGAAGGAGGCCAGGCCCAGTGTGAGGGGTTCCCTATCCAAAGGGTTTCAGCAGCCTTTTCCACGTTGTTCGCGTAAGCATTGTTCTGCAGACAGCTGATTTGATCCTTTGGCATAGGAAGGAAATGTACTTTACATAGCTGGTGAAGGTCAGCAGTGTCCAGAGCGGCCATTTGGCAAGAAGACTTCTTCCCCCCGCTCCTTCCCGCCCCGAAGTGGTGAGCTCCTGCAGGTCAGACTGTAAAAGGACTTACAGATGTTAGATTAAAGTAACAGCAGAAAATGTATGTATCACCCTTAAAAAAGAAAGGAAAAAAAGGACATTATCTGAGGGAAGTTAGATTCTTCCTAGGTTTGTGTGTCGAAAGCTGAAAATACAGACATCTATTCCCAAATACTTGTGCTCCACCAAAGAGTTTGTTTCTTAGAGGGATGGAAGAGCCTCATCTCAGTGTGTTGAAAGAAAAAAACTTGAATAGACACAATTCTGAGCCTCTGACATGCTGGATGGGAACATGGCTTCCCCTGATTAACTTTACATCCTTTGGGGAGAAGGAGGCAAGAAGGTGCACGATGTGTAATTTCCTTTCCAACTGCTCTTTGTCCATGTCGCATATTCCTCCGGCGAGTAAAGCAGTGCTGGGGCTCGTGCTCCCGTCCTTATCTACCTGCTGCTCTGTTTCCTTTCTGTCATTCTCCAAACAAATACGGATTCAATCTGAAGTTCAGTACCAACTTTGTTGTTACTTACTGTTTTAACATTGGAGCTTGCCCATTTTAGGTAAAAGTGGTCATGCTGAAAGCTAAGCATCTCAGCCAAGCCCATCTCCAAAAGCATTCTGAAGCCAGCAATGAGGAGGAGGCATCCCATGCCTCAGTCACTTCCTGTGGTTCTCCTCATCAGCCCAGGATGTTGCCAAAAACAGACTTCCACGAGCCCTGAGGATGCTCTTTAGACACTGAAACTGTTTTGGTTTTCCTTGCCTCAGCTGAGCTTTACCTCAAACTTGACAGTTTCAGTCAAGTCCCACAAAAGAGGTAGTCACTCTGACTCTTGGCAGCTGGTGGCCTGAGCCCACACCTGCCTGTGGCATGAAGCAGCTGATGGGGGCCACCATGGCCTCTCCCAGCCACAAAAATGGGAGGCAAACCCTTTCCACTGCAGCCAAAAGGGCCCTGGCACAGGCAGGGGTTTGTTATGCTTTGCACGATGGACATCCAGACGGAGGCTAAGCTAACTGTCAGGGCTTGTGCAAAGCAGGGTTTAGCCCCCAGGCACCCCAAAGTGAAACTTGTGGGGATCAGCCTGAGGGAGCTGTGATACCCCTCCTTCCCTCATCCCCACAGCAGAGGAAGGCTTGGAAAGGTTTGATAGATTGAATTGCTTGATATTTAGGATGTCTTCCTGATATTGTGAAAAGCTCCAGCATTATCAATCTCTTAAAAGAAGTGGCAGGCCATGGTTAGTAGCAATATGTGCTGGGGTCCCCCTTCTCCAGGTCCTGAGGACTGGGGGAGCTCCACTGCTGTGCTTCGCCCTGTGCTGGGATTGCCGTTCACCTGTCTTCCCTAGAAACCATAAACCCCCTTATCTAAGGCTGTGCTATGTCTGGGCTAACTTTTGTGAGTCCAAAGTCCATCAGTTTATCAGCTCAAGCTCCAGCCCAAGGCTGTTGCTGCAGGGATGAGCCTCCAGCCTCTCAGTCCTGCTCGGAGCCTCTTTGAAGATGCCACAGCACTTCTAAGGTTGCCTTGAAAGAAGCCCCTTTTCCAGGGGCTCACAGTGCCATCATTTTTAAGCACATTGGGCCAAGCCTCACAGGAAGAGGCAGGATATTTTAGGTCTGGCCTCAGTTGCTCAGGAGTGTTTTTGTAAGGGAATAAGTCAAAGAGGGGAGGGGATTTTTTTTTTTTTATTTCTGACATGTTTTGGTCACAGCCCAATTCACCATTATCTAAGGCAGTGAATTTCCACATTCCTTAACATTTGGCCTTGCCTCCTGGAGCCTGGGGGAGAATTACAACAACAAGTTATAGGAATGCAGGACACGTGCCTGGGCCCGTAGGATCAACTGCACCAGTCAGTTTACTTAGAGGTACAGACCTCCCTACAAACCAGCCTCTCCTGTGAGCCCAGCAGCCCCCCAAACTCGGGGCATCCCCAGCTGAGTTTTGCCATGGAAAATTTGCAACTGGCCCAGGCTGACAGAGGAGGGACGCTGGGATGTAAAGTGTAGATTCACATGGCTAAGTCTTTAATCCTGAGCATGAAGTGTCCTGACCACATTGGAGCACCCTAAATGCAATTTTACACACAGCTCCTATACCTTTCAAGCATTTGGGAATAACATGATTTGCCCAATCCCTATGTATCACGCATATGCCACTGAATTCCAAGCAACAATAATTTTATGACATCACGATCCATCTGCTTATTTCCTGATCTAAATGTCTCTGGAGTTGGTCTTGCTGCAGTTACATGTGTGATGCTGGATAAAGGGTTGGGGGGTTCCCGAAGGTGTCAGGAAGGCTGGGATGCAGATGTTACCTTGGGCATCCAGGGGTATCCTTTATTCTTCAGGCTAGGAGTCGTCATCCTGCAATGATCCAGGGCCCTTTAGTCATGCTCACTTAAGCATGACTATCCAGCATTGAATGTCTACCTACATTGAGAAAAATCTTAAGTTTTCCTACTATGCAGACTAATTGCTCCAATAGTTTTGCAGTGAGATTTTCCTCGCAGTTTTTCATCGGGGAGTGCGGCTGGTTTTTTTTCCCGACAGGCGCCTGTGACTTTTCACAAGGCTTCTTCAGGAAGGTTTCCGGGCTGCAGGGTGAAAAAGAGGAATATTATCCAGCGCGGAGATGAGGCAAAAACACCTTCCTTTCATCACCCGGGTGACTTTAACCACCGTGCGCACCCCTTCCCAGCTGTGCTGCCTGANACAACCCGGAGTTCGAGGAGACCAGGCGGGTGTTCGCCACCAAGATGGCCAAGATCCACCTCCAGCAGCAGCAGCAGCAGCAGCAGGAGGAGATGCTGATGGCCGCGATGAACGGAGGGGCTGCCGCCTTCCACCCCCCCCGTCCCCGCCCGCCCGTGGCGCGGGGGTCCAAGCCGCCCCCCGCCGCCGAGGGGCCGCGAGCGAGGCCCTGCGAGGGAGGGGAGCGGGGCTTCGGAGACAGCGGCGCACGTGCCGAGGCCGCGGGGAGCCAGGCCGGGCGCCGGGGCTGGGAAGCGGAGCCCGACACAATCCCCAGAGTGGGGGGCTCGCAGCCTGGCCCGGGGCGCGGGGAGGAACAGGCTGGGAGCCCCGGCGAGCCCCAGCCGTGCCACGGCGGGCAGGAGAACGGCGGCGAGGGCAGGCGAGGTGTCGGGGGCCGTGTCCCGATGCCAGCCGGACAGAGGTCCTCCTCCTTCCCAAACGCCGGGACCCCTCCGGCACCCTCGGTGGGGCCAGAGGAGCCCCCGCCACAGCAGAGGTCCTCATCCTTCTCGGCACCCTCAGCGCAGCCCACACGAGGGTTTTCAGGCTCCGCTGAGCCCTGCGGTCCCAAAGCCGGAGATGGCAGCCAGCTGTGGTACCAGGGTGTCTCGCTGTCCTTCCCGCCAGGCTCCGCACCCGCTGCTCCCAGTGTGGAATACCAGCACGCCTACCCCAGCCCAGGCGGTCACTTCGTAGCCCACGGTCAGAACCACAGGCCAGCCAGCAGCAGTGGGAATGCTGATCCGGGCTCCTCGCGCCTGGCCTCACGAGGGATGGTGGCTCCCAATGCGCCGCAGATGCTTTTCCCGGAGGGCGTGAGCGGGCCGCGATCAGACTCTGGGCACCTGGATGGCTCCAGCACAGCAAAGGTGAAGCTGCCCTGCCAGACCCTCCTTCCGCAGCCAGAGCAAGGGCCGTCGGCGGCCGAGCTGAAGCTGGAGGCACTGACCCAGCGCCTGGAGCAGGAGATGGATGCTCGGCCAAAGGCCGATTACTTTGGTAAGGAGGCAGTGCGCCCGTCGGCACGAGGAGGGCTCGCTGCAGTGTCACGGCAGGGTTCAGACCTGCAGGATTGCATTTGCTTGTACATCTGCTTGGTTGTGCTCTGTCAGTTGCCCGGAGCAGGTTTTTTTAATTTAACTTTTATTTATCACAGGGATCGGAAGCTCTTCCGCCTGCGACACCTTTCGCTTTAATCCTACCTCTCTAATTTTAAAGCAAAGGTAGTTTAGCAGCTTTGGGGAGGGCAGTGCTGGGAAGAAGCTGGAACAGCATATTTTGAAGTGCCCTTCATTGCCAGCAGGGAAGCACTTAACTTTTCTTGACAGTACTCCTGGTTCTCTGTGTCTTACAAGGATGCGTCCCGACCACGTGTGGGTGGGAAGGCAGCCATCCAGCCTGCGGAGGAGTCGTGCCTGCATAGGCTGCAGTCATGGAGAAGGGCACGGAGCTCAGGAAAGAGAGAAGTAGCTTGGGGATGGGGAGGGCGGTGATTTCCCAAAGTATTTCCCTCTGCCTCCAGGTGCTGGTTCCCATCAGCAGTGAAAGGTTTGGTGCATCCTGAAGATGGCAGAAAAGCAGGCAGTACGTGCATTCTTGCCTAAATCTTGGGTCTGTGAGGAGTCCAGACCACCACCAGAGGTTATCGCTGGCACTCGGCAGTGAAAAGGAACCACTTATATGTGAGGATCTCCCAATGAGAATATTAAATGTCCTTCTGGATTAAATTGATTTGCTACCCCAGGATGGTGGGAGGTCAGGGCAAATTGAGTGTTTCCCTTCCCTGCTGTGCCACTTCACAATTTAACAGCAGATAAGATAGTTCAGCTTTTGGAAGAGGGAAACCCAGAGTTTCTGGGAAGGCTGGAAACTCCGTGGTTTACTTAAGAAAGGATGGGAGCAGGCCAGGTGTATGGATTTCCCTCATGATTTTAGACCCGCAGTCACAGAAGTAGAGCAGGGACAGATTAAACTCTTCAACCTGGTGCTGAGGAAGGGTTTGCATCTCAGCCTGCGCAGATGCTGTTGCAGAGGGTCCTGTCTGGTGGGGTCGGTGGGTGGCTTAGTGGTGGTCTGAGCCACACAAGAACCTCACACCGAACTTTGGGAATGTAGCTGGAGGGACCACCGAGCGCTCAGCTGCAGATTGCATAACAAAATGTGTTTCTTGGCAGCAGGCGGGGGGACTTGCCCGCAAAGGACTGTGCTGGGGTTGTTTATCTTGGTATCCGAGACTGGATTAAGCCCTGTGGCAGGGCAGGGGCATTTTTTATCCTGTCGCAGAAAAGTGATGTGTTGAGCTGCTCTACTCACGGTATTTTGGCCCAAAAACAAGTTTTGGCACTTTCTGTCCTGTGCAGGAAGCGCGCGGTTTGAATGAGCTCGTCGTAGGGGGGGCTGAATGCCATGACAAGGAGCTGATAACGGAGATGAGGTTGGGACAGCAGATTCGGGGGAGGTGGTGCTCAAAAATGGGAATGTTTTTCTGGAGGTGACATTCAGCTACACTGGAGAGGTGTCAGGGGTCTCTCCAGCAGACCCTGCTGTGTCTTCTCCTCTCGGTGCATGTAAACCGGCTGGATCATACCTCATCGAAGTGTGCCTGGGGATGGGCTGAGGAGGCAGAGGAACCCAGCTGGTGGTTAGATTACTTTTACATTTTTGTCACAAAATAAGCATGTGAGGCAGGAAGAGGCTTTTGTCCTGTGGGAGATTTATAGTGAAGCAGGAGTATCTCTGGCAGCACGGAGAGCCCGGCTGGCCAGGTGGCTGAGTTAGCAGTGAGCCCCAGGGAGGGAGGAGACACGGAGGCTGCCTGATCCCCAGTGAGGTGTTTTGACGCCCTCCTGGCAGGGGATTTTGCACCAGGGTGTAATGTCTGAGAAATTTGGGAAGGAGAAGAGGGAGAGGAAAAAAAGAAATTCTGCAGTCATGGCAGAGGAAAAAGTAAAGTTTTGTGGAGCCTCAGCTCAACGAGGGAAGGTTCAGCAGATCTGCCCTGCTGAGGACCAAGGAACAGGAAGGAGCAAGTATTGAAGTATTTTCATTCTTGGCCTCCTCCTCCCCCACTCTTTCTCACTTTTATTTTCATTTTTTGCACAGTTACCTTACGTCCTTTGAAGGAATAAAGAGCACGTCTGGTCTTCTCAATTATTTTTTGCTATGCCTTACCTTCAAGCTACCAAACTTCAGGATGTAAAATAAACACTTTTATGCAATAGTGATAAAAAGGATCAATAGTTTGTTTTGCTGCAGACTTTTCCCCCAGTGGAGGGAAGTCTATTGCAGCAGCTTTGAAGTTCATCAGAGCCAGGAAATGAAACCAGGACTAACGTAAAAGTGACTAAAGTATTTTATAAAAAAATGTTTTCGGTTCTCCTAATTTTGTGTGCTGCTTTTGTAATAAGGGGATATTTTTGAAGATGGATCTGTCTGTCAAGTTAACGTATTGTCCTTTACTCTGTCTCAGTCAGGACCAGATGTTTATATGAACAATTAATTCTGATCACAGTAAAGGAACTGCTTTCTCCTTCACTACGTGAAAATGTGTGCTTGTGAATGAAAGCCTAGGAAAGGATAAGCCAGGGACTAGGCAAAATACAGGTAGGATGCTGTGCTGAGGAATAGCAGTCTTATCTATCAGCACCAATTTGCTGTGCAAAATGCTTTTGTCTGCTCAGAGTAGGTGTAGTAAGTGAAAGGAAAGAAGCAAACAAAGCCAAGAGTTCTCTCTGGGTTTTTTTCTTTTTTTTTTTTTAAATAGTGACCTACATGTGAGCTGCATGGGCTGCACGTGTCTCTGGAGGAATTTCTGTTCTCCACGAGGGCTTTTGAAGTGCTGACTTGATTTATGTGGGCTGTCAAGGAGGACATAGGGAGTCTCAGGTATCACCCAGATCTTTTGCCTGGGGAAGGAAAAGCTGATGTTGCTGCCTAGAGAGGCTGATTCCCATGCAGCAGAGAAGGGACCCCATGTCCCTGGGAGGTGTCGCTGGAAGCCAGCTTAGGATGTATTTAGGTTTTGGTGTATTATTTCCAGGGAACATTCAGGAGTGAGGTGCCCAAATCCCACTGACTTTCCATGGTGTTCCTTTGGGTGCATCAGCCTTCATCTCCCCTTGGCGACACAGAAGATTAAATAGGAGTGATCCAGGGGAGTTGCAAATCCTTCGTTAGCACCACCCAAATGTTTAGGATTAGGTGAAGCAGCACCATCCCAAGGACTGAATTTGCCTGATGAGTTTTCAGGTGAGAGCCAGACAGATGCACAACCAAACCGAGCATCTGCCTGCACTGCCTGGAAGTGACTTGGTAGAGGAGGGGCCTGGCTGAGGTGTGCTGGGGTCTGCAGGGAGGTTTGCCTACTTGTTTTAGCACGCAGTGCCTCAGTCTGCAGGCACAGATGGGTGCTTTTAGAGGTGTAACATGTAGCATCACGTTTTTTTACCAGTGCTTTTTTCATACAGCTAGGTGGAAATCTCCACCTCATGAGGATTATCTACACCCTTACCAAGAGCTTTGTATAAAACCATTTTTATGAGTGGTTTTCATGTTATAAATATTTGTTAGGTGTTGTATTCTGGCTTTCTTGTTATTTACAGCAGAGCTGATAAGCTGCAGGTGTTTTAGGAGGGCCCTGGGCATCTTGTTTTGCAGTGAGATGTTGGGATGCTTCTCAGCAGTCAGGCAGAGAATATCTCATAGCAAAGTCTGCAGATTTTTTTCCCCTTGGCAGAAGCAGAGCAGTAGCTGAATCGCTGAGCCCTGTGGAGACCTGGAATCCCAGCACCTCTGGATGGGTGTGGGCAGCTCAAAGGCCAGCTTCTTTGGAAGGGTAGTACACAGTGGAATTAGTGTTTCACTGTTGCGATGTGAAACAACATGGAGTCTCCAGGCAGGTGCAAAAGGGAGCTCGTTTGTTGCAAAAGCCAGGCCTTTTTAAGCAGTTAGCTGGTTATCAGTTTCCATAGTTTTCAGGCATAACAAACATAATTCAACCAACCACTGTACACCACGATGTGAGCACACGACAGTCACACAGCATGTTTTTCTACCCCTAATTCAGCTGTGTCTCTTTCCCACAGTCCTTTTCTACTTAGCTGAAGTAACAAGCCTGAGCCATGATTTTACGAAGGCAACAAGGCCTTCATTTTATAAAGTTTTACCTATATGCAACATTTCACCACTGCTGAAACCTCAATTCATTTAACTTTGGGGATGTACAAACCCAGGGACTTCACCGAACCCTGCTGATGGTGGGGCACCAAGACACTTCGTGTGCAGCAAAGGTAATCTCAGGGCTGACAAGTGGAGAATTTCTGATTAAAATGAAAGTTCCCCCAAGTCTGTTTTGTCTGTGGGTGATGATGATGATGCCATTTCCACTGGGAATGAGCAGAGGCATCCTTTGCTGCCTTCTCCTGGGAGAGTACCAAAGCTGAAAGGAGACACCTGCCTGCAGTGAAGAGGAGGGGAGGCAGGGAGAGACAGGTCCTGGTGGAACAAGGAAAGCTGGAAGGATCACGGCACTTGGACTAGTGGGTGTGTACAGATTGCAAAGCTTATCTCACTGCAAGGAACCAAGCAAATAAGTATTGGCTTGGAATATGGCTCTTCAAGATTACAGCAGTATGTGCTTCTCCTCCCTTCCTCTTGGGAGCTCAGCTGAGTTTGCAAGCTAAGGAAAAATCTACCAAAAGGAAAGAAAAAGCAAGGAATTGAGGCAGAAGAGCAACCAGTCTTTCAGGCCAAATACAGTAGGAGTGGGAACTGAAAGGAATAAGGAGCCTCATTCATGTGGCACTGGAGTTATCACAATCTCTGACGTCACTATAAAGTACTTAAAATGTCGCTGACGTGAGTTTGATGGCATTTTTGTCCTTCACTGGCAATGTGTACATGAAGGTCTGCAGCAAGGTTGGGGGTCAAGAATGTGGCATGACAAAGGGTACAGAAAACTTGTGTCTACCAACTCTGTGGTTCTTTGGGCAGGGAATACCTGTCTATCTTTGTACAGACAACCCAGTCACTCAGTGGTGAATGGAACGGTGAATGGAACCAATCTGCCAGGTTTTCCAGGCACTCAGTCTCACCCAGGCCTCCAGATCTCCTTGAAATCACCACTCCAGCAAGAGTTATTGCTCAGTAGCGGATAAGCAGCATAGCAAGGCATGCAATGTGTGTAATTTATAGTCTGATGTAGGAATTACTTGCTTAAGGTGAGCCATGGGAAGGTGGGTTCACGTTCCAGAGAAATTCTGAAGTAAAACCAGGAGAACTGAGCATCACATTGTGTATGCCAGGGTGAAGGCTTTGAAACACGTGTGCAAGTGGAGGGCTTGGTTCTCCTGGGATAAAGAGGTGGGTTGGAAACACAGCAGCTGTACCTGCACAGGGTCCTCCCTGTCGGAGTGTCAAGCACAATTCTAACGGGGAGGACCCTTGTGAAGGTACAACTTCTGCCAAGAGGCATCAGGGTCTACTTCTGGATTAGCTGTGTGCATGTGTGGACAGATGGGAATGATGATACCAGAGGTGCAAAGGCTCATGGAGGGGTTCTTCAGCATAAATCCAGCCTCCTGTATGGAGGGGACAAAAAACAGTTACATCTGATGGAGAAGAGTCAATCTGATTGTGGCAATGTGGCTTGCACAGAGTATGTGGAGGGGGTAGGACAGACTTGCTGTTACTGGATTAGCCACATATGCAGACCCACACCACTGGAATCATCCTGCTGCTACATTTCTCTTACTTGGGACCAAATTGGCATGGCGAGGAAACCTCACCACTGAAGCACTGTCACATTTGGCCGTTCAAAATGAAGTGACAATATTAGTAAACCCAATCAGGAGCATGTGTAGGAAAGCTTGGCTGTGCTGTGTGTTGCTGAGAAGGGAGGTCCTGCTGAAAAGAAGAGGGGTGCTGCTGGAAGAACTGTAGTCTTGGTCTGTAGATGGATGTTGTCTGGAATGTGGAAATAAATCATACCAAGCAGTCCCAGAAAATGCTGCTGTTCAGCGTGCCTTGTGTTGAAATTTTAGTGAGTCGGATACAGTAAGTAACTAAACTCCTTCTGGTGAGTGTGAAATAGCAACACTTGGAGGAAAAAATGTCTCCAGGGGCTTTGAGTCTGGTGGTAAATGGAAATGCACTTGTTGAATTTTGAGGGTGGGGCTGACATTTCAGACTGAGTGAGCACCGGGTTCGCTTTCATTTCTGACAGCTCTACAGGTCTGCATCCAACCTGTTGGATCACGTGAGCCAAGGCTGCTCCTGGTGAGAGCCCTCCTGCTCTGCAGCGCTGAGATGGAGTGCGGCAAGTGCCGGGAAGTGGCTTACAGGGCATGTTTTCGGTCCCAGCTCTGTTCCAAAGGTCCCTTTGTTCAGACTCTCAGCTGCAGCGCGGGCGGTTGCTTGCTGCATGATGCGAAAGGGAACAGAGATTTCTTTGTTGTCCGGGGCCGGCTGCTCTGCCGGCAGAAATTGAGCCGAAATCAGCAATTTCCATCCCTTTCCCTTCCCGAATCTGGCTAGCATTCTGCCTGTGCGCTCGGGCATGAATTTAGTGGTGCTGTGCATGTGTGGTGGTTTGGGTTTGTCATCCTGGTGGTAAAAGAGAAACCTGTCATTTATTCTTAATAATGTTGTCTAAGGTTAAAAACCATAATTTCCGAGAGGATATCTGCTGGGATTGGTGCTTGCATAAACACTTGTAACGAGTGGCAAAGTTACCAAGCGCAGCAGTCAGGGATCTTGCTGAACTGTGGCTGCCCAGGATCCCTCTGCTTCGCACTGAGGACAGAAGTTTTTACTAAAAGCCACTCCATGCCAAGAAAACTACCCGGAATTGCTGACTAGTGTCAGTGGCATGTAGGGCTGGAGTGATGCTGCTGACATTTTAACACCAGCAGAAAGCACAGTCAGCACTGTTTCGGGAAGTAGCCATCGGAGCTGGCGTGGAGCAGGGCGCCGAGCCCCGTTCTGCAGTGGGATGGGGTTGGAGGTGGCCCCGGCTGCGCTGGCTTCCATCAGCTGGCTCTGCACGCGTGCTGCCGAGCTCAGCGACTGGCTGCCATCAGCAACAGGTTTTTCCTTGCTTTTTCCTTGCGTACCCTAAGCCAAAAGATCAGGATCATTGTGACAGCAGGGAGTGAATGGGAAAAAAAGAAAAGTGGAAAGCAAAAATCAGTGAAAATCACTTTTTTTTTCCCCTCTTTCAGGCCAGGTGTGCTGAGAATTAGAGATGAAGGCTCAAGTATGTTGGTTAAAATACTTCAGAATATTATATATCTGGAAAAAGAAAAGACTTATTTAGAGAGTAATTTCACTTGCTACTGAGATTTAATAGGCTTTTAAGTAAGATTTAGCAGATACATGTAAGAACATAAACTAGATTCAGATGTGCCATAATGCCATTTTTCAATTGCCAACCTTGGCACAGGATATGTATGAATATTTTTAGCATGTCTGGTTATTACATAGTTGAGTAATTTAGCACATTACAGTTTTTACAGAAAACATTGTGAATTTATTCCATGACTTCATTTTCCTTGTTTTAGGGGCCTAAATATTGAAAGAAGTGAGTAAAAGGGTTGATCAGGTGGTGAAATGGAGCATGGACTGAAAGGAAGGTGGCAGGGTGGTCGGGGTGGTCGAGGGCTGGGAGGCGGAGGAAGGTTTTGGTACAGATGCAGGAGCCTTGACAGCTCGTGCAGGTTCAGTCCTGTTGGGGAACCCAGAGGGGCAATGCCTATGCTCTGAAGCATAGTGGGAAAGACAGGAGATGGCAGAGGCAATTTCTGCCCTCCATGGGATTTGCTTTAGCGTACTTAATAGTGGCTTATGCCTGCCAGCATCTTTACGGGGTGTTGTGCCTGCACTCAGCTGCTATGCCTTCTGCCTCCTGCTTCTTCTTGCTGCTCATCCACAGTCAGTGTCACCCGGCTGCTTTGTGGAAAGGAGGAAATCAGAGCATGCTGGTGAAATTTTCTGGAGCAGCCGCTCATTGGCACGGAGAAGGGGAAAATGCAGCACTTGCAGAGCAATAAATACATTGGCTCTGTGGAAAGCCTGGTGGGTGTCATGGAAAATTGGCAGGTTTTCTGCTCTCGAAACTTTCTGCTCGGCATTGCTGTAGTCAAGAGGGAATTTTGAGTTGTTAGCTCTTGTGTCAGATCATTGCACAGAAATTCAGGCTGCCGCTGAATGTGCGCATTCCTGGGAGAGCACAACCATTTGAAAAGCCAAATTTTTCTTATATTTGCCTTGACCTTTTTTCTTTTTAATCATTTCTCTAATGCCTGTACAATTTATCTTTCTTGAAATGTTTCTTTCAATAAATGAGATAAACTTGCTCAGTTCAAAAAGAACCAGAAAGTTTTGCTTGCTTGGTGCCAGCCTGAGTGCTGGGGTGGGCCCACAGCCAAGCAAGCATTTCAGTTCGAGTAGGATTTGGGCAAAACAGAGTAACTAATTATTCTTTGCAGCCTTCTCTCCAGGTTTGTGTCAGTTTGGACTCTGGCTCTGAGTGCAGCATGGCTTGGTGCAGTGCTGGGACGGCTTTCAGCGTGCTGGTTGAATGCACACAGGCAGCTGCAGCACGGAGAGCCAGGTCTGCTCTGGGAAAACCAAGTGTCTGCTTTTCAGCAGCCATGTGTATGCTACTGCAAAGGACTCTCGAGTGGTTTTATCCCTGGAGTGTGAAAACTGACAGCCATGGCTATCAGCTGCAGGAAGAAATTGTTACCCACCCTGGCAGCACAAGCCTGGTGCTGCCAGAGTTGAGTTATTTTTCAGCGCTGTCGTAAGCACAGTGGACTTCTTCCTAACTTTCTCCAGACTTTTCCAGTTACTCTGGAGCTTGCAGTGCCCCAAAAGAGGTGAAGTTTTGTTTACCAACCTTAGCATAACTAAGGATCTCCACCAAGAGGATGCTGTCCCTCCTCTTGGGCCAGTAGGAGTGAGGTGTGACTGACAGTCCCATGACCAGGAATTTTAAGAGCCAGAATGAATGGGACAGGGTAGTGGTGCAAGGAGAGACCTGGAGGTGAAGTCACATCAGAATCACTACAGACTAGAGACAGAAACACATTATCTGTTTTTCCTTCATACTGTCCCTTATTTGTTTATTTGCTTAAACAGAGATTCAGGTTTCTCAGTTAGAGGTAGTTCAAGGGTGATGCTGCTTTAAAAACGGCCTGTCACAATCACAGGGTAATGCCTGAAGTAAGTAAAGGGGCTTGATGTGCTATTTTCCTTGGTAAGAGAGGTAGGTGTCAGGTGGTCTAGCTCTGTTTTGTCAGGAAATCATTAGGGCCTTCAGCAGGCACTACTGGGGTCTGAAATGGATGATTTGGAGGAACTAAGTGAAAAGCTGTGTTTTCCTCACCTCAGTTGCAATCAACAAGCTTATCTTATAAAATAAGTGGGAGAAACTACTGGTCTGAGCACCACTCATTAATACTCACTGCTTTTGTGAGGGTCCTTAAGCAGGTTTAGGTATATATAAACGTTGTTGGGTTTAGATATACATAGAGGTTGTCAGGAAGGACGGGAGAAGGAAGGAAATGTCACTGTACCCAGACAGGACTGTTCTTGTGCAGTTTATTTTTTTGCAGAAGTCTTTAACCCTGGAGGTTTGATGACCATCATGAGCACTGTTAACAGCATCTCTCAGGGCAGGTGATGGTGATGTCACCTACATCTTGTGGCTTCAGTGAACCACATGGTCCAAAGCTGTTCAGCCACCATGATGAGCTACATGTGTTGTCACCCAGCCAGTGACCCCAGCCATCCCCTCAGGTCCCACTTGTGACCTCTGTCTCCCTCTTCTCTCTTCCAGGTACCTGCGTGAAGTGCAGCAAGGGCGTGTATGGAGCAAACCAAGCTTGCCAGGCCATGGGCAACCTCTACCATGACAGCTGCTTCACCTGTGGAGCCTGCAGTGAGTATCCCTGGCCTGGTCTGACGCTGGTGCCAGGCCCTGCAGCAAACTCTTTGGGCTCAACATTTTTCTGGTGTAAAGAGGGGGAAAAAAAAGAAAGCAGTTATTAAACTATCTGCCAGCTGGAGTCTGCTGAAGCTGTATGGTGGTGGTGGTGGTTCTTGCTGTTTGTTTTTGAATGGATTGTTACAAGGCATGTAGAAAAGACATTCTGGATTGTGCCAGGCTTCTGCCTTCTGGTATGGGGGATGGTTGTTTTCTTTCCTCTGCCTCTCAGTTATAGCCACATTTTCTTACTTTCAAGAGTATTTTTTCAAAGTGGCTGTGAATATGCCTTTACTGGCATGTTTTTTGTCTCAGCAGGCTTTACTTTTCAGATAGAGCTGCTGCATGGTAATTCCAGTGGCAGTGTTTTCGCTGCAAGCATTATCTTTTACTTGCTAAAATCATTTTGACCCTCTGAAAGACCTCCAGTCAAAGCATCTAAGTGCATGAATGACCCAGGTTACACATCTTGCTCTCGCTTTCTCCAGAGAAATGCAGCCATGCCCCAAGATGAGGGGCATGTCTCTGCCAGCTTGGTTTATGGTTTATGCAGGAAGGGAACTGGTTACTATGAAGAGATATCAGGCTGTGAGCAGTGATGATGAGCCCTGTGAAATCTACCCAAGAAGCAGAGTAAATAGTTCAGCTGGCCCTGCTGAGCTCCCTGTGGGTTGCTTGTCAGATCCGCACCTGGAGCTTGCTGGGGCATACAGCAATGTATGGATCCTCCTAAGCAGCTTTTTGAGGAGGTCTGTGATGGAGCTGGAGTGAAGAACAGGCCACTTGATTTTAAATCGTGGCTGTATTTGTAAGACAGTGGTTTTTCTGTTTGTTATGTTTAACTCCAGCGCTAGTAGTGTATTTTTAGAAGTATAGCTGAATATGTGGTGGCAGAAAAAATAATAATCTTCTGCTGCTTTTGTATATATGAGTTTGGTTTTCCCAAATGAGGCTTAGGGTTTTTCCTCCTGAGTTGTATTTAGAGTTGTAAACTCATCAGAACTGCATGTGTTTTATTTGGAGCTGTAAAGTCGGAATAAATATAGAAAGATGTATATGCTTTTTAATAATAGCTGAGCCTTGAACTATGCCCATTTCCCAGCTGTCCTACACCAGCTGCCCTGCCTCACCTATGATTTTAGTAGAGCATTTCACCATCATCTGACTAAAAATGGGAAAACCGGAAAGAGAAAGTGGGTTTTGCATATAGTAGCAGTTTCCTAGAGGCTCAGAAGTCAGCGGATTACTCTTCTGTCCTCTCTTACAAATTAATTTGAAATTAATTAATCTTCTCCCATGGAGAGATTCCTGGCTGCAACCAGGGCTTTGCTTCAGTTACCTCTTGCCCTCTAGGGCCAGGCAGTCTCTGAACTGCCCTTGCACCCAAAGCTTCTGTTAAAAATAATCCAGCAGCAGGTTTGAGCTGTCTTAAATTTCTAAAATTACTACTGTGCAACTGGTGCTTTAGAAAGAAACACTTTTGATCCTCCTTTTAAAATGAATTTTACAGTCTTTGTTTGGAGACCAGCACTAGAACAGTACTTGTGGTTGCAGAGGTATACGTGGTTATGTGTTTGTTTGTCTGCGTTTGGTTAAAAATTAGCTTAATCCCATTTCTAATGAGGTGGGTTGGTGAGGGTTGAAAAAATAGCTATTTGCTGCTTATTCTAAAAGTCAACCCTTTCCAAACACTTCCAGTGCAAGATGAAAAGGTGTGGATGTCAGGTGAAACTTAGGTGGAAAGAAGTCAAGTTTAGCAAAGTGAAGCCCATTTTCTCTCTTACCCAGGCTGTAACTGAGAAATGTGCTGACTAGATGTGCTGGGGCAAAGGGTTTCAAACTGAAAGTAAAATTGAAAAAAAAGGCTAGTGAAAATGATGGGGGAGGGGGGAAAGCAAGGAGTGTGGGAGCAATAAGGATATTTCCCTCAGTAGAAAATACTGTATTTCAAAAAAAGTTAAAAAAGGGGACTGCAAGTCATGGGCATGTAAGTGAGAACATAATTCAGCCTGCTACATTTAGGAGAGTAATCATGAAAGCTCAAGTCCTTCCCATTGTGTCAGTGGCTGTACTGAAATGGAAACTGGACGCAGTGGAAACTGGCAGCATGGCATGGATGGATGGAGGGGAAGGGATGTGGTGGCACGGGATTCCCAGCACTCCAAAAAGAGTGGTGCTGGAGGGAGGGCCCCACAGTAGTGGTGTTTTCCCTCATGTGCACAGACCTCTGCGAGCAGCAAGGTTTGCAAGAAACCCTTCAGTGCAGGGGTGGTTTCCTGCACTGCCCCTGCGGTCTGCAGGGCCTTCGTGCACCAGTCACTTGCTCCGGGGCTTGGCGGCCTGGCCTGTGCTGGGCTGACTTTCTGATTATCAAACCCCTGCACTGTGGCTGCCTGCCTGATGCTGCCTGGGGTGCCCTCCTGTCCTGCACTCAGGGAGGAAACCTCCTCGAGGGGAATCCCCCCTTTTGCAGAGTAATTTCCCAGCCCCACAGACCATCAGTTGCTATGGGGATAAAGGGCACGAACTCTGTCGTTCAGCCAGAGAGGGCACATGCCCCTCTGCAGGCTTTCTGTCACCTGTGTCACTGCAGTAAATGTGATGAGACCATTTTATCTGCCAGAAAAATAAATATTTATTTGGATGGTGTTGTCTGTCTAGCTGCAAAGCACATCTTGAGCAGCCTATGTGGAAACTCTGGTTTCTAGTTGAAAAGTAAGTAGTGTTCTTAAGGTCAAGTGGAGTTCATCTTGGACACCATCCAGTACAAACTTGACTTTGGAAAAGTCAAGGTTGCTCATGATTTCAAGCCTAAAATTTCTGCTCTGGGGGAACACTGAATATCCCCCACTCCAATAAATAAAATATACAAAATTACCTATTAAGGTAAAACACATTGTCCTCCAGATATTTATAACCACTGTCCTGCTGTTTTCATTTTAGCAAGGATTTCTAATTTTGCTCCTAGCTGGATTTGTGTCCTAATGTGCACTGGTTTCCCTGACAGAGAAAATCA
This sequence comes from Ifrita kowaldi, assembly GCA_013398055.1. NCBI lineage: Eukaryota > Metazoa > Chordata > Aves > Passeriformes > Cinclosomatidae > Ifrita > Ifrita kowaldi. Next base: position 20,283 of record VZRS01005944.1, read on the forward strand.
AGAGGGTCTAAGAAGCAAGGAGTTATGTGGGGGGTGATACCTCATAGTGCCAAATTTCCTTCACCCTCTGCTTCCCAATGCACATATATTCAGAGATAAATGATAGAGCAGTTTGCTGAACAGGGCTGTGCATACGCTACAGGGTTCAGTTGGCAGGAAAAAAATGTACTGTCTTATCTGAGCCAATGGCATGTAATGCAGAAAATTTGGTTTAGAGGTCAAACCAACAGATTTAGAATTATTACTTTGGCATAAACATCTCATTTATCTTCTTGTTTGTTACAGGGCAGAGGCACAAACAAGGCAGCCTTTTGCAGAGAGGGAGACGAAAAAAACTTCAAGCTCTTTCTGCAGAATTAGTAATACATGATATTTGCTTTACAGGAGGGCCACAAAAGTAGGTTAAAAAAAAAAAAAGGCCTCCAAATGCCTTGAGCTATTTCCTGCATGCTCGAGGTGTCTGTTTCCGCCTTGGGGTTTGGGGGGTTTTTTGCAGCTTGTTGGACAAACAGTTGTAGCTATCAAATGGATTGTTACACATTAACCATTTAAATTAAATTACCACTTTATACCTCCTCAGAACACGAAAGATACAGATGTTGATATTTACTATTTAGGTAGTAAGGAGACCGTGTAAATGATATACATTTAACTAGACAGTATCACTCTAACCTGCTGTGTTAGTTTTAGTGTTTCAGTGTTTTCTCCAGGATTCAGCCAGGCTTATATCCCAATGCCACAGGTTGCCTGGAAAACAGCCCTTTTTAGCTCTGCTGGCAGTGTCATTTATAGCATAAGGGTCTTGCACTTGAGCCACTTGGTCCTCAGAGGAAATCTGAAAGCTAAAAAAGTGCAGGGGAAGTGTTAGAGATGGTTGTGAAGGAAATCAGTAGGCGAGGAAGGAAGTCAGAAAGAAAGAACTGACTGTAAGGTGATTTGAAGGAGGGTTTGATGTTGAACTACAACATGAGGGCCAAAATGAGGACCAGATTTTGGCTCCTTACTGCAAAGAGTTGGAAACCTTGTGTTCTTTGCTAGATTACAGAATTCAATCTTTGACATGTCGACATCGCTGCATTGCTTTATTTTTCTTTTCTGTTTTTGCAAGCTCAGATTAATATTGATGTCAGTGTAGGGGTTAACAGGCTGCTGTTCCAGTGACTTTGAAATCACACGAGCTGGCCGCTTCTTGCCACCTTCTGGGTATATATATTTTTTATTTAATATTTCAAAACATAGTTGTGTTTAGAGGTATCAAGGGTCATTTACTAAACTAGGTAGCTAAGCTATCAAAGCAGTATTTTCTGCAGGCATAACTCTCTGCTTGGGCTAGTCTTGCTGCAGTGATTATAAAGCACGGCTACTTAGAGCAATGCAACTCTTGGTGTCTTTGGGCTAATTGTGTTGAATAAACATGTCCTGTATTGGTATGTAACTCCTAGAACAAGAATGCCATGGTTTTTACTGGCAGCATTAAATAACTTTACAAGCAGAAAGTCAGCTTTTTCTGCACATGTGACTTAATCCCAGACAGCAGGATAGCCAGCCTTGCCAAGTGAATTTCCCTGCGGCCACATGTATGTGTATGGTTATCTTCAGATGCAGAAACTGCCATCTCTTCCCGTGGAGACAGGACTTACTGCCTATAATTGGATAAAAACCCACTACACCAATCAACACTCTTGAGAAATGTGCAGATCTTCAGAGTGGAGAGTGCAAAGCATTGCCAGTAATACATCCTCGACATCCCTTCAATAAATTATCATGCCAGAGTCTGCATAGTAAACAATATAATTTTTTAGCAAAAGTAATGTCAAAAAATATTCAGGTTGCCTGGATTTACGGTTTAGGGGACAGGCAATTCATCAGTACATTTTTCTGCTTCAGTCTAAATTGCTGTTATGTTCTTGCTGACTTTTTGTCTTTAGTTTCAGCTCACTGGTGAAAAATCCTGTTATTTGTCAGAAGAAGTGCTTGCTATAGATGAGAAAAGCCAGGGCAGCTTTTACAGTAAGGTGACAGTACTTGTTCCTCTCCTGGCCAGATTTCAGGGCAGTAGTGATATGGGGCCTGAGCTGAAGGGGCTTTGGCATGGATCAGGTGTCCTCAGTAGATATCCTTGATGGAAAGGTACAGATGTTCAGCTCACACAAGGGAATGCAGTCAGGGATTTATCGATGTAATAGTGGTTTCAGTCAACTGCATGTGTTTTAGTGCTGGCTGAAAGCCTGAAATCGTTAGGACAACGTGAGGAGAAAAGAAAGGTTGAAATCTTTAGCGGAATAAATTTCCAGTCTTTCTGGTCTTTTTGTTTTATAATGTCAACTTCAAAGTACTGTTTTTTGTTAAGAACAGGCATAGGATTAATTTGTGCTGTAAAGATTTTAGTGGGTTTCTTGCAATGTTTTAATGATACCTGTGAGTAATTTTTTGAGTAGTGTCTCAGTAAACACTGAGGCCCCTTTCATAACCAGAGAAATTTAAAAATTACTCTCTCGTGTAGTTTCAATGCACAGTTACATTCACTGAGGTCACAGGGATTGCCTCCCCCTCCTTCCTCCTCTGATGCTCTGTGTGTTTCAATGAGTCACTGAGTGACAGGCTGGGAGGCCAGCCCTTGACAGCCACCTTGTTTTGGTGCATTTTGGGGAACAGGGCAGCAGCCTCCAGAGTGATGCAGAGTGGCTGAGCACTGGGATGAAAACCAGTTACTTAGCAGGGACTATCCGGATCAAAAGCACTGCTTCATCCCAGGGTGACTGTATTTTACCTCTGAATTTTGATGCTTCTAGGGGTTTTCCCTAAAAGGAAGAACTCTTGAATATCTTCTTGCAGTGGTTTGCCATCAGCAAAGGAGAGGTGTTGCTCATTTGTGTGGTGTGCTTTTGTTTCCCTCTGGGGGATCCATTTCTACCCTCACCTGTGGTGCCCTTAGAGGCAGCTGACCTTTCTTGATGTGCCAGAGCATGTTTCTGGCTTTCAGGCAGCAGATTGTTTTCTCAGAGTTTTGAGGGTTTTTTGCTTGGGTTTGTTTGGTTTTTTTCCTACTGCCTCAGATGTATGGTGAGAGCACACAGGGTATGTTTTGCAATCTTGCCATACAGCTGATAGAGTTGAGAGAGACTGAACATCTTACATGGTAATGGAGTTACTGTGTCCTAGCACAGTTTCTTATCAGAGATCTCCTATCCTCCTGCTCATGGTTTCAGCAAGACTTTGGTCTGTCCTGGGATGTGTGCCATTTGCCTGATTTGGAGGATGTGCAGGCATTCAAGTGACCCTTTCACGCAGGCCCAGTTCTAGAGCAGACTGGAAATATTGATGCTTCTTTTTATTGTATCAGCCTCTGTGCTTCATCCAGCTTTAATGGTGGCCAAGAGAAATGGGACAGATGGCAGAAATTAAGCAGAACTCTCTGATGCCTGACCTAGTCTGCTGCGCAGGGCACCCTACTGCCTGTCAGCAGGGTGTCCACAGAGGGCTCCCAAAACACATGTGCTGGCTGGCGATGGAGGGGCTCCTGTGCTGTGGGGCAGCAGGGACTTTTAAATGGTTGCCAGGAGCAAAGGTCCTTGGGCTCTGCCTGTACCCATTTTACTGCCTGAAGGGTGTGCACGGATCAGAGTAGGTTCTTTAATCCAAATCTCCTCGCAGATTTCCATGGGGAAAATGGAAACTGGGGAAAGGACTGCAGCTTGAGCCAGAGCCACCCAGGACTGAGTAGAGCTTCCTTTGATCCTTAGCAGCCAGGCTGATGGTGTTTCCAACCTGCTGTCCCGCTTGTCAGAAGGTTACATCCAATGAACCCAGAAAATAAAATCCTTTTGAATTTAACCTCCCATCAGTAATGACATATCCAAATTTGTTTTACAGCTGTGGTACTCTTGAAAGCACTGATTTTTGTAATGGCAGAGGCCCAGGGCTGTCAGCTTGGAAGGGACCCAGGAGCAGCTGCCAGTCAGCAGTGATTTTTGCCCATTTGCTGTGCAGATACCACAGGGAGTTCCATGGTGCTTAGATAAGTGATAAGTGAAGTCCACACGTTGCCTCTCCAGCAATGCAGCAATCCTGGTCATGCATCCCCATAGAGCCTTGGGATTCAGACATGGCCCTTTTCCACTGTATGCCTCATGAGCTATCTCTTGTCTTTGAATGGGGGTTTGTGACCCCCATTGTCCTTATAATAAATAATGGAAAAGCAACTTCAAAAGAGAAAGTTGCGTCCAGCTCCCCAGCAAGCGAATGATGCATCTCCCAGGATCCTCCTTGCCAGGGACATTGCAAGTCCCTCGTAAAACTCTCTCTGCATGAACTTCAAAAGGAGAGAGCCATCATCTGAGAAAACAGTGGACAAAAACACTCCCAGGCATCCTGGGAGTGCAGCCTGATGGTATGCCTATTATCAGCAGCTAAGCAAAGTGTGTTTATTTTAGCACAAAGGCACTAGTGACTAAGCTTGAAATATTTTGAAATTGGTGCTGAAATGACCTCGAGGTCATCCTGAAGGTCCCACAGCTAAACAGATTAGACAGACGTGTGAGGGATGAGCAGTACATAAAAGCTCAGGGCTCAAACTTCCTGTCAGAGAAAAGAACAAGATACCTTGTAACAACAAGTGAAGACAGTAAGGTGGAAATGCCAAAGAATTTTAATTGTCTGAATCTTTTCAGGTGTGAGATTAGCTAATTTCAGGGTGAAGTGAAAGTGAAATACAGTCAGGAGCCAGCAGCATAAGACTTGTAGAACAATTGATCCTGAAAGCAGCAAGCCACGCATTAAATATTCCTGGGTTTATCAAAGGATATTTCATCATGATGCATATTGAAAGTAGGCAGTTACCAACAAGCGATTCCTTATATGCCATTTAACTTCTCAATCCTTCCTTTTGGTGAAAATAAAACAGCATCTTCATGCTCCAGTGAAACCTGTGCCAGCCTCTGCAGGCACAGTCAGAAGTATTGCTTTTGAGAGGGACTGATTTAGTTTAAGGCACTATCCCATGGCAGGGAGCTCAGTGCAGAGACAGAAGGCACTGCCACCCTGCTCTGCACTGTGGGGCAATCCCAGTGCTGTTTCTTTTACTGGTGTGGCTGCAGCAAGAGCGTGCATTTCCCAGCTCCACCGGGACAGTCCCCAGCACAGCCTGGGGAAGTGAGCTTTTCCTGCATCTTGCCTTCCCAATTGTATGATGAGAAAGTGCTCCCTCATCTCAAAGAGACACTGGGAGGAGTCCATCCCAGAAGTGGGCAGGGAGAAGCTGAGAGCAACAGAGGTAGAAATGGGCTGTGTTTGCATGAACCACTCCCACGGTGGCTGCAGGAGCACCTGGTACTCGTGGTTTTTGCTGATTTCCTTTTACATTTCTGCCAGGAGCTTAAAGAGAGTCATGGAGAGCTAAAAATAGTTAAAATGCTCACCTCTTCCCTAACAAAAGTAATTAAATCATCCCTGTCGTGCATCAAAGTGCTCTTGGTGTCAGCAGATCTTCTTCAGGGCCAAATTATGAATCCTTTATAAAGGGGCTTATCCCTCTGCTGAATGAGCTTGCAGCAGAAGCCCAGACATAGCATGCTGGCTGTGGCACCTTCACTGAAGGTCTGTTGCCATCAATCTTAACCTGCTAATGTCACGGTGTTAAAAATACACTGGGTGCAGAATGGCTGGTAAATACTTTTTTTGTCACCATGGAAGAATGACATTGTGGCAGCAATCCAAACCTCATCCCTTCTGTTGGAATGGCTGCTGCTCATGCACCAGGCCAGGGCCTTCATCCAAAGAAGCGATTCCTTGTTGCCTGGCCCCATATGTATGTTTTTCTTCACCACTGTCAGCTTGTCTTTAAGGAGACACATTGCATGCAGGTGGAAAGTCACTTGGGCATCTGCCCGTTGCACTGGACTGGAGCCCTCGCTACCACGTAATATAAAACCAAAGTTAAATGGTTTTGTTTGTTTTTTGTTTTTAGGAGTGCCAAATCCCAGTGTTGTATTTCAATCAGTGGGAGATTTTCAAGAGTACTTCTTGCTGCATTAGGCTCGTTTTTAACTTGCTTAGGACCACCGTTTGACAAAGGTGCTGCAAATCTCACGTACGCCCGTGCCTCTCCTGTCCCTCCTCAGAAACTGTGACTCTAGAGCTGCTGGTGAGCATGCCAGGCTTACCTGTGGACAGACAGGCACGTAGGTGGGGTTATCATGGAAATACACACCCTGGGTTATGAGCCGCAAAGATTACATATGGTGGAGTTATCATGCAAATACACACCCTGGGTTATGAGCTGCAAAGATTACATGTCCCAGATTAGATACTTTCTGTTTTGAACTCTGGGTCCTGTTTCGGTTTCAGCAAAATCAGAAAAAACAGAGTGGGATGCTTTCAGGTTTGTCAGGTTTTCTTCCATGTCCTATCCAATGTCTGCATTGGTGCGAGGATGGGCTGGTGCCCTGGGTCATAGCTGACTTCCAGGTTACGTGGTTGTCCCTAGCAGGGATTAGAAGAGAATGGGGGACAGTGAGTGTGATGGGGCCATGTGCTTTTGGCTCCTGCACTGGTCCAGTAAACACAGAGCTGAGCAATGCCCACAGTTTAACCACGAAGCTCCTGCACAGCAAACCGGGGCTCATTCCTTGAAAAAGCACAGTGCCCTGTCCTCCACCTGCCTTGCTGCCTGAGACCTGGGCAGGGCACTGCTGGTGAAATGCTGGTCTGCCTCAATTCACTGGCAAAACTTTGGAGCTTCCCTGGAGCATCTCCATTTCACAAGGTGCTCCACCGGGACAGTCCCCAGTGCAGCCTGGGGAAGTGAGCTTTTCCTGCATCTTGCCTTCCTAATTGTATGATGAGAAAGTGCTTCCTCGCCTCGAAGAGACACTGGGAGAAGTCCATCGCAGAAATAGGCAGGGAGAAGCTGAGAGCAGCAGATGAAGAAATGGGCAGCAGGAGTTGTTTCCCAGCCTGAGGGTGCCCTCTGGCGTATGTAGGAGACTGTAAAGATTATAGTATCTTCTAGTGGGTTTCCTTGGCATCCTCCTTTTCCTAAAGCCTTGCAGCCAGCATGGTTCTTTGCTGAAGGCTGCCGGGTGAGTGCATACCATAAAGGGATCCCCAGACCAGTCCCATGTGTTGCTCACATTTATACACCCAGCAGATGACAATCACTTTTTTAATGACACTGGCCACATTCAGCATGTCAAGCAGAAGGCTTCCGGGTCCCAGTGTCTCAGACCCAATTTCCTTCCAGCAGTGCCTGGTAGGTGTCCAAAATCAGCCTGCAGCAGGTGCTGCTCCAGCTGTGCCCAGGCAGGGCTGCTCCCCCTGCCCTGGACACTGTCTCCTGGCACAGGCTTGGGGCTCCAGTGCAGAACCATTCCAGTGCCAGGCTTGCATTTCAAGCCCCGGGCTCAATAAGGAAACCAGACTGCAAAAAGGTAGNCCGCAAAGATTACATATGGTGGAGTTATCATGCAAATACACACCCTGGGTTATGAGCTGCAAAGATTACATGTCCCAGATTAGATACTTTCTGTTTTGAACTCTGGGTCCTGTTTCGGTTTCAGCAAAATCAGAAAAAACAGAGTGGGATGCTTTCAGGTTTGTCAGGTTTTCTTCCATGTCCTATCCAATGTCTGCATTGGTGCGAGGATGGGCTGGTGCCCTGGGTCATAGCTGACTTCCAGGTTACGTGGTTGTCCCTAGCAGGGATTAGAAGAGAATGGGGGACAGTGAGTGTGATGGGGCCATGTGCTTTTGGCTCCTGCACTGGTCCAGTAAACACAGAGCTGAGCAATGCCCACAGTTTAACCATGAAGCTCCTGCACAGCAAACCGGGGCTCATTCCTTGAAAAAGCACAGTGCCCTGTCCTCCACCTGCCTTGCTGCCTGAGACCTGGGCAGGGCACTGCTGGTGAAATGCTGGTCTGCCTCAATTCACTGGCAAAACTTTGGAGCTTCCCTGGAGCATCTCCATTTCACAAGGTGCTCCACCGGGACAGTCCCCAGTGCAGCCTGGGGAAGTGAGCTTTTCCTGCATCTTGCCTTCCTAATTGTATGATGAGAAAGTGCTTCCTCGCCTCGAAGAGACACTGGGAGAAGTCCATCGCAGAAATAGGCAGGGAGAAGCTGAGAGCAGCAGATGAAGAAATGGGCAGCAGGAGTTGTTTCCCAGCCTGAGGGTGCCCTCTGGCGTATGTAGGAGACTGTAAAGATTATAGTATCTTCTAGTGGGTTTCCTTGGCATCCTCCTTTTCCTAAAGCCTTGCAGCCAGCATGGTTCTTTGCTGAAGGCTGCCGGGTGAGTGCATACCATAAAGGGATCCCCAGACCAGTCCCATGTGTTGCTCACATTTATACACCCAGCAGATGACAATCACTTTTTTAATGACACTGGCCACATTCAGCATGTCAAGCAGAAGGCTTCCGGGTCCCAGTGTCTCAGACCCAATTTCCTTCCAGCAGTGCCTGGTAGGTGTCCAAAATCAGCCTGCAGCAGGTGCTGCTCCAGCTGTGCCCAGGCAGGGCTGCTCCCCCTGCCCTGGACACTGTCTCCTGGCACAGGCTTGGGGCTCCAGTGCAGAACCATTCCAGTGCCAGGCTTGCATTTCAAGCCCCGGGCTCAATAAGGAAACCAGACTGCAAAAAGGTAGGAGCAGCTTTTTATAAACAAACAAAACCTAGCCCTTTTTTCTTGGGGTGTTTCTTTAGGAGTGCCGGCAACCTGAGCAAACATTGCCATGATTACATGGAACTGAAAACAGACAGTGAATGAGAGGCATAAACACAAAAGCTGCAGTAAATACAAATGTTCTCCATATGTAGAGTCCTTTCTTGGAAAAACTTTGTCATCTTGTCTCAATTATGACGTTCAGATTTTCTAAAAAATTTTTTTAAATAGTTTCAAAGATTTTTGTTGGTAGCTGCAGTAACAAATGTGCTGGTAGGTAGCAGAGAAGCCTGTTGAGTGCTCTGGTGGGGCAGAGTGGATGCTCGGGTATTGCAGTGCCTTGTCTGGCAGCTGCTGCTCATAGCAAAACAGCAAGGTTGTGACATTTTGAGGAATTAAGGTAAGTGTGGGTTACTCTCTGTGTGCCCTTTCTTCTTTCCTCCTTGCTCCTTTCTTGGGGTGTTTTCCAGCACGAGTCAGTGTATCCTCACTCACTCTTCCCAGAGTTAGAACACGCACGGTAATCTGCCAGGAGGTGGTCTAGGCTTGCAAAGCTACCACCTCGTACCCAGAGGTGGGACTTTTGTCCAGATCCATCAACTGGCATTCATCAGCAACCACCAGTGGAAGAGGGTTTGGCAGGCTGGAGTCTGGGAAGACCCATGCTGGGGTTGGGTGCTCTTTTCCAGCTGTGTGACAGCTGTCCTTGGATGTCTTCATTGTTGTTTGCTTCTCAGCAGCCAGGTTTTGCTCACATTTTCTCCCTGCTCTCTGCTGATCTTTTTCTTATCTCTGTGTTGTTTTCCCTTAGGTCGAAAGCTGAGAGGAAAAGCCTTTTATTTTGTCAATGGAAAGGTGTTCTGTGAAGAAGACTTCCTGGTAAGCACCCAGTTGACTCTTGTAATGAGACATCTCAGGGTTGCCAGCTGACACACAGCCTTTCTGCCTGTCAGCTTTGCCTGTGTTTTCACACACTTCTGGTCCAGCATCCTTCCTGGCCCTTCTGCTCCAACATTTACCCAGGGCCAGCCCCAGCCATGGTGGCTGCCCACATGTGGTGCTGGAAGTAGTTGAGTGAGAGGCCATGGTTTTGTGGCACAGAGCTCCTAGCTGAAGCCATAATCTGTTGAGATGTCTCCTTCAAAGCATTGTCTCCGTGGACATACTGTGGAGGCAGGAGTGAGATGAATGGCTACAGAAGAATGAATGAGTGAATTTCCCTTTTCACCTGATGGATATCTTAATGGATATCTTTCTGTTGCCCTCAATGGATTTTGTGTGAGTGTACCTAAGCATGAAGCAACCCCACAGCCCTCTTCCTTGGCTGGTGCAGATAAAAAGCCATACACCCTTCTTCCCCTGAGTCCTGGTAGATTCAGCCTTCCTTGAGATTTGAAAAAGTCATTTTTGCCTACTTATTGGTGAAGCCTAGTGATTTCTGTCAGGAGAGGTAAGCTCATCTTCTGTGTTCTTGTCAGTATGTTCTACACAGCCTGAAAATGAAAAGATTGATTAAATGCATCTAAAATATTTCATTTTCCAAGTTTGCATTTCCATCATGCAGACAGATGATGTGCTGTGCCCAAGGTGCATGTCATGGACACAACAGACAGTTCCTTAACAATAGATCTCAGCAAAAATAGCAAAAAAGTTGCTCTGGGCCAGACTTGATTGCCATCCTAACAAGGAACTGGGACAATACCACTGACCTCAGAGAAGCTTCAACAGAATTATAACTGTGTAACCAAAGAAAAATTTGGATTTCCAGGCCCAAATATACAGATATTGTGACATGAATATGTGATAAACACAAGTAGGTTCCTGCCTTGTAGATTCATGTGGTCAAATAAGCATGTAATATGTCTTACTAGTAACTGCCTTATTTGCATGTGTATTTATGGTATTTATTTTTATACTTTCAAATTAAAGTTAAATTTTGGACTTGGAAGTTCCAGGAATTTGTACTCTTTCTGAAACTGGGCAGTCTGGTGTCTTTATTTATATCCTCTGGAAACCCATCCATACCTTTATATAATGAAAAAAGCATTGGAAAGTTTATCTTTTCTGTGTAAGGAGCACAGAAAAAGGACCGATAACAAATATGCAAATAACACTCCACAGTTGTTTATACTTGAGTGGCCTTGTGAAATTTTAAGTAAATTCTTTTTTGTCCTTGCAGTATTCTGGTTTCCAGCAGTCAGCTGACAGGTGTTTCATTTGTGGTCATTTGATAATGGACATGGTAAGTGATAATTGCTTAAGGAGAAAAAATTCCCACAGCTTTTTAGAAGAATGCATCAAAAGCAAAATATATTCATATGCAATACTGCCTGTTGTCATCTGGTAGTTTGCCTAGTGTGAGACTGGTATCAGAAAGAAAATCCACTGAGCCTTTTGTTGATTTTTTTCAAGGAAGTGAAGCTGGCATGCTACTGTACATGGTACAGAGACGCTGCTCTGCCTGTTTTCAGTGGGTGTTGAAAAGCAGAGCCTCCAGCTCTTTCATGTCTTTTTGGGCTTCTCTGGACAGTATATTTGTAATCCTGTTGATGCTTCCTGCTCAGCAGTGTCGTGGCTCTGCAGTGCTCCCTTGCTGTGAGGCATCAGTGCCGCTCTCTCAGCCTCTCTTTCCTCACTCAAGCTGTGGCTTCCCATGTGTCTTCTGGATGAAGTCACTTCCTTGTCATTTTCTGTGGGTACTGATACTCTGGGGAGCAGGTTTGACCCAGAGTGTGTGATCCAGACCTCAGAGTTCTGATCTGTGAAGCAGGATTAGCCTGCAGCAGGTACCATCCATTCCAGATGTGCATGGGGTGGGGGACGCTTGGGTGGTCAGCATTCAGTTATGGGACATTCAGAGGGAGACCAGTATAGCTGGTGGTGTAAGACTACAGCTGAGGCAAAGAAATTAGGGATTTCTGGTTCACAGCATACCTCCCAGCATTTTCTAACGCTTATCATTAATTGTCTTTCTTTGCCTGCTTACACTGGGAAGCATTACAATTGGAAAAGCTGTTTCGTACTAAGAAGTCTGATCCTTCTACTGATAGACCGTGGTATTCCAGGTAGTGAATTGCAGCTGTTGAATTCAACACAGTTTCCATAGTCTGTGCTAATTAGAAAGCCAGGCTAGCGAGTACAAAGCCCTTCAATATCTAAGGAATTATGAAAACCTAGCAATAATATTACTTCCAAATTCTCATGGAGAATATAAAAGTGTATTTCCTTTGTTTGGCTGGTACATCTTGCCTTGTGATCTTGATAAGTATTCTCTACCCGTTGACTTCAGAAATTATTTCCTCTCCTTTAAATTCTGTCTCTTCTATCCTTTGTCATGCTAAATACCTTGACTGAGTCTCTAAATTGTTTTCTTACCCATGCTAATAATCAATATTTCTGGAACCAGGTGCTATATATTGATTCCAGCTGCCCTTTCCATCCTTGTTAACTGATTTTTCAGATGAGACGGGGGGAAAAAGACACAGCCCTGCTGATGAATATGCAGCATTATCTGGTGTAAAGCTGTGTGTTTACTATTTTCACCTTTATTGGCTCTTCATGTGCATTTTTCCTCTCTCTTGCTCTGTTGCAGATCCTGCAGGCTCTAGGGAAATCATATCATCCGGGCTGCTTCCGATGCGTCATCTGCAACGAGTGTCTGGATGGTGTGCCATTCACTGTAGACTCTGAAAACAAAATCTACTGTGTCAGAGATTACCACAAGTAAGAGCAAAATAAACAGCAGAGATGTTCCAAGCAATAAGCCTCTAATATAGCTTTTCAGCTAGTTAGGAGTGAAGATTAGTAAAATAGCAACAAGGTTAGAAGTTTGAGGATGGGGCTAGACCCTAGAAATTCCTCCCCTCTCCTCTTATCCAGCTGTTGACTCCTGTGTAACTCTGATGAAGTCAAATAACCTCTAGGCTTCAGCTGCCCCTTCTGCAAAGCAGAGACAGTGAGAAATAGTGCTCCTGAAGTGTTCAGTGATGTACAAAATTAGTCTGCTTTAAGGTAAGCCTGTGAATGCCTGTGGAAATCAATGTGATTTATTTTTTGAGTAGTTGAAGGGCTGAATTTGACTTTTAAAGAATTGCCACTGAACCTACAAAGCAACACTTTTACCCAGCTCTAAATTAAACAACTGATAAATCCACTTTCAAAATCACTTCTTATTTAGACAGTAAAATAAAATGGCTGTGCTCTTGGCTGGTAGTTATGATATTAGAGCTGCACACACTTTGTGTGTCCTTCTGGCTTGCTTTGGTCCTTGCTCCATTTTCTGAGCAGGGAGAGTATTAAGTGTTGCTCAGGCAGCCCTTGGAACTCTTCAGTGTTGTGCCAGGATTAGAGTTGTTACCATCAAGATTAGTGCCCTTGTATGCCATCGTTATTCTGAAATAATGCATATTTCCTTGCAATTTAATTTAATTAATTATTGTATTATAAGGCTTAAGAAGCCGTACAGTCATGTGGTATTTTCTCAGAAGTTTCCTGCCCTGAGGCTGCCACTTCTTTCAATGTATTTTTCTGGGGACAGTCCTCCTCGGTTCCTCCTCATTTTCTTTTCCAAATCTCTCAATAGCAGCCAAGAATTTTGTAGGGAATTTTGTGGTTTTTTTCTGGCACTAAGTGTAAAATATAAGGTCTCTTTTTGCCTGATTGAGCAACGTGTGCCAACCATTACTTAAAAGCAATGCTAAAATGAATTTATGATCTTGGGAAGCAAAGCTTTCCTGTGGGTAAGTTATTTACAGCTGCAGCTTTTCATGTTATCACTGAGAACATACAGGCCTCTGTTTTTGTGTTGATCCATAACTTGCCTTCAATTTCTCATTGCTCTTCCAGAGTTTTAGCTCCAAAGTGTGCAGCGTGTGGACTTCCCATTCTGCCCTCCGAGGTGAGAGCCTTTTATTCCATATCCCCTCAGAGGAGGAGTGTCAGGCCTTGCTCTCTTTCACACTTGACCCTGTGTCAAGACAAACGTGCTTGTGGATGGGGAGAGATGGTCACTTTCTCTGGAGTGCAACCCTTTGATCTAAGTTCATGCATTGTTCTTGAGATGTGACCCTTCATTTGTTCAATAATGAAGCTGCTTCTTCCTTGGCCAGGCTGCTTTTTTCATGTCCTGCACGATTATGCTGCTGCTAGTTTTATGTTCAGGAGAATTTTCCTTTATGTCAATAGATGCTGGTGGTACTCCTGAATGTAACTCATTTTAATACTTGGAGGAGATGAATCTTGGGCAAAACTCATCTAAAATGCTGAAAAATGTGATCTATTGAAATTACCGAGTAATTAATTTGTGATTTCTGATAGATGTTACTGTTAAACGGGGAACATTTTTACATTTCTGGTGTCAGATTTTAGAGGATATCTGCAGTCAGTCGATACTGACTGCAGATATCCTCTGTAAAAATATTTACTATTTACTGTAAAAATAACTGCAAGTGGCAGGATTTATTTGTGGTCTCCAACCAGCTGCCCAAATGCATTTCCTCAACACTCATTCTGTTGCAGGAAGCAATCTACAGAGTGCATGTGTCTGATCCTGCTGTAATCCTTTGTAATTTCTGCTTTGCTCAAATGCACACAGGGGTCTGATGAGACCATTCGGGTTGTGTCCATGGACAAGGATTACCATGTGGAATGTTATCACTGTGAGGTAAGTCAGCAGCTTTCTCAGGGAGCGGGCGCTTAATAGTCATAACTGCTATTGTTTTTAAGATGGAAATAAATCTCCTGCTTTCCAGCAGCAGCAGATGGGCAATGCAAACCTTGCTGTGTGAGACCCTTTCTGTCAGTCACTGAGAAATTTCCAGATTGAGGATGAAAGTTTTTGCAGCAACGTGTTTCAGCTGTAATTTCATTTGCTATCCATAAAGTTGTGGGCAACAAGTTAATGATTGCTTTTCAAATTTGGCAGTTTATTCGTTAATGAAGGAAGCATAGTGACTTAGTAAGGTCTGTTGATGCCTTTCAGAAGCCTCAAGCTTCAGATCACATTAGTGTATCTGATTTCCAAGTCAGATTGTTGAAAAATGCTAAGGTGGTGACTGATCCTGTGAGGTGTAAGTTACCTTCACTCTCATGGGAAATGAATGTGTCATTGGGGCTGGAGAAAGGATATGGCTGCACAAGAAAAAATTCCACAAGATGCCAGCTCTTAAAAACCATTTGGTCTCCATGCAGGGCTTCTCAGAAAGCCTCCATACTTCTGCATTGTGGATTAAAATAAATAGTTGTCTTTTCTCACTGTGCTTATAATGCAGTGAAAGAGGTCCTGACTCCACAAGCTGATTTCACATCAGTACAACTGTAATGTGAAGAGGCGAATCTTACCTGACAGTGTAAGGAGACACAAGCATGTTTAAAATACATGTAAGAGGGTTGCACCTTACCACAGGATAAAGCTTATTCAATAAAACTGCTTCAAACAAATTTGTACAAGGCTGTCCATCAAAATGCCTATGTCAGATGTTTTTCTTCTCATGGTACATGCTGGACCTATTAGGAAGGAGCTGTTGGCTGGGTGTCTTCTGTCCTTGTCACAAAATCACTCTCCTGGAAGCCAGACCCCAGCTGACAGTGGAAGATGAACACAAGCTCTAATAATTTGCACGGCCTCTCTTTGCAGGACTGTGGGATGGAACTGAACGATGAAGACGGGCATCGCTGCTACCCCCTGGATGAACATTTGCTTTGTCACTCCTGTCACCTGAAACACATAGAAAATGGCACAACCCCAGCAGCTGCCTACCAGCACCACTACTAGTCAGCATGGCCAGCATTGGGAAGCCAGGACAGAAGACTTGTTACATGATCTCCCTCTCCCCATCTTCAGCTGATTTCCTGTGCATGTTTTTCACCAGTCGGCAACGTTCCTGTAAAAGGATATGAGAGATTTTTGCTGGATTCACAAAGTTTGTATGCTTGTTGGGTTTCAGCTGCATCAAACCATGTCTACTTGACCAAGAACGTGGCATGTTACTTAAACCAATCAGTTTACTTTTACGTGCCTTTTTCTGCCGCCTGGAGATTCCTCTGGGCTCATTTTGGAAGATTCTCCAGTGAAAGCACAATTTGCTCTCGTGCCTATGAACTCGGATAGTGCCATGCACAATTAAAAAGCCAGAGGCTGGCTTGCCTGCCTGCCTGCCTGCCAGGGACATCCCATCAGTCTACTGTTTCCTGAAAGCACATTTCATCAGGTTCCCTGAAGGACACCAACCTATTAGTACCAGTTTTTTAGACGCTCTCTCTTTTTATTAATTCATTAGAAAAAGAAAAGAAAGGGGTCTGTGCAAAATGGCACACTTGGACCTTTCAGTTAATTCCCTGAACTCCAGCATCAAGTCTGTAAAAAGGCTGTAAAAGCACCAACTCTCCAAGCACAAACCAGGCAATGCTGTCTGGCAACTGGAGGCCAACATCCCATTTCAAACAGAACAAAAAACTGGAACAAGCTAGGCTAAGATACTGCAATGACTTGGGGCCCAGGCTTGTGTGTCAGCACGACACACAGGGGCCAGTCTGCTGTGTCAGAGTCTGCATAGTGGATCATATTTGGAAAGGAAAGGTCGGGATGCTGAAAGTGTGGACATGGGGGAAATCCATCCTCATTCTTGCTTGCAGAGCTTGCTTTGGAAAAAAGCTCTCCATACACAGACAGTTGCCTGAGTTTTCCAGTTTGTCCTCACAGCTCAGCCCTCAGCCTGGCTGTTCCTTTTCATGGTGTTTACCCAGCACAAAGCCATTTCATAGTGGTGCTTATTTAGAGCTCGGGAAGCAAACTCGAGATTGTTGTGAAGGCTTTGTTACACAGGGATTTAGAGCCCAGCTCCACAACCTGAACTCGTATGAGTATGTTGGCATAAACAGATTTGCTCCCATGAATAATAACAGCTTATCTGAGTAAGGGGTTACAGAGTTTGGCCCTTACTTTCCGTTCTGCTGAGAAAGCAGGAAGGCAGATTGTTTCTTTTCTTGACCCCGCCCTGCTTTATGGTCAAAGAAATCTGTTCCCCCATATGTGTTACATGTATGATGGGTGTGCCTGCAGTGCATGTCCTGTACCTACCAAAGCTGTGCAGCTCCTCATGAACTGGTACTTTTGTTTAACAAAAAGCTCTTAATTTAAGGCCTCAGATGCAGCTGGGGATCTTAACTACTCTTTCCATCATTTTGTGTGGAAAATTAGTTAAATCCTCATGCTGAAGATGTAAACTTGGTTCTGACTAGCAAAGGATGGGATGACATTCTTGATGATCTTTTTAGTGAGGAAACTACAATAAATTAGCTGAGCCATGGCACTGGGACTCCCAAAACGTGCCCATGCTGAAAACCCGTTATAGTTCAACTAAACCTCTTTTGCAGTAGCATGGATGTAGCTTGAACTTCACTCAATGTAGTCAGACAGCAACGTGTACCCATCTGGAGCAGCACAGGTGTCAGGTAGCAGCAAGTTGCCTGTCTCTGCCTGTGCTAATAAATCATCTTGCCATTGCTGAAATGTGAAACTGCCCCAACCTCAGGAGCTTGGTGGGCTTGGCATGGAGTTTCATGGTGCCAGCTGACTATCCAGCCCTCTGCCCCATTCAGTCGCAAATGCCTCCCCCTGTTTCTGCTGCTCTTCAGGATGAGGATGGCAGCTCGGGGCTGGAGGCTGGTCCTGCCTGGAAGCCATCCAGAGCTTTGGTGCAGCTTGGCTCTGCGGCACCATTTTTCCTGGGGACATGCATCCCTTCAGTGAGTGGGCACTTTAGGGAGGGCACTTTACCACTGTGAAATGTATCTTCTGAGAGTTTTACCTGTGATTTTAGAGGAGGTAAAATTGACCCCAAATATGTGAGCCCTCCTAGAGCCTTAAATTTAGCCTCCAAATGCTGGTTAGGAAAGGGGTGGAAGCTGACACAAAATGTAAACAGTGCTGCATCCAAGCAAGATGGATTGAGGGCAACAACAGCCAGGGCAGATCCCATAGTGCTCTCACCCCAGTGCACATCATCAGCTTATGTCCTGCAGCACAGCTAGGCTGGAGCGGGGAGGGGGTGTTCAAGGTGTGACTGTGATCTTAGGACTGTCTGAAGGGGCTGAGGTGGAAAATAACACTCGCTCACAATCCCTAGTAAATAATTCAGGTAGCCCTGGGCAGGTGGTTCTCTGCCCTGAGCTGCTTTTGGCAGCAAAGGCAATGAGATATCAAAGTGGTTTTTGGAAGTCTACTGGAAACACCAGCCTTGGTCATCTGTTGCTGTCTCTGAGAGACCAGCTGCTATGTAGCTCATGCTTTTGCTACCTCTTGATTTTTTAGAGCAAGCCCTTGTGCACATTTTTTGGCCTTCGTTTTGTAAAGATCTGGAAACACTAGTGGGACTGGTTTTTTGTTTTTAAACTGCAGTTTAAAGTTCTGTCTCACCATTGCAGCTTTCCCCACAACCTCAAAATAAGCAGGAGAGAAGGGGATGGGGAGAAGGACAATTTTTTTTCGTGGAAAATCTCAAGTGGGCAGTTTGTGGCAAGCTGTCTTGCAGGAGTCCTCTTTGCATCACCAGAAAGTTTGGCCTCTGCTCCCACACAGTGTCTTCTTACTCCTGTCAGCCATCCTGTATCCCTCAGTGCTGGGGAAATGAAGGCTGCCCTACTTCCAGTTTTGAGGTCCCCTATAAATTATTAAATGCCAACACTCTCCTTTCCTGTATTTACAAAGAGCTGGAAATGACGGTGTGAAGCTCTTGAAAAAGGAGCCTGTGAGCTTGTGGTTTTGAAGCTAAAGCATCTACTGCACTGCCCTGCACCCCTGTGTGTGCTAACTTGCACTGCTTCTGTCTCTGGGAGGTTGAATTCATTTAAGCTCAGTATTATTCCTCCCAGGCTGTGAGTGTCTGAGTCCCTGTTGATTTTCCCCAGCTTGTCCCCAGCTCTGCAGCTGCCTGACAGTGAGTCTGGCACAGGGGGAGGCAGGGGCATCCTGCACAGAGGAACCTTCTCCTCCTTCTGACCCTCCACCAGCCATCTGTGGAGCTGCAAGCCCTCACTGCCTGCCTTCAGGCAGCTCCCCCAAAGGGAAAAATAGCTCTGGAGCTGGAGATGTGGGGCTTTTCATCCCCTGCAGAGGAATTTCAAAAAACATGTTAAATTGCAACTATCTCCTGGCTGATACTCATTGGGTTTTGCTGTTCACATGAACCTTGTTGCCTTTTAATTGATTAAGATGCTATGAAAACGTGCCATGAAAAGTTAGTCTTGATTCCTCCCCCAGCAAGTTCTCCTGACTGGTTTTAGAGTAAGGAACCCTTGGAAGTCTCATTGTGCTGTTAATGAGTAACTCTCATGCAAATAGTTATTCAAGTGAATTCCCTGAAGCCTGCTTTTAGGAATCAGAGCTTAAAAGATTTTTTCATTCAGATCATGCTGTTAAATTTCTATTGCTTAGAATACAGAAACTCATTTGAATAGGGATTTTTGCATAAGAGCTGGGAGAAAGCCTCAGCTACAGAAGCAGCAGACATTTTTTGTGTAATTTAAAGTGTAAGAAACACCTGTGATCACAGCAATTTAGGAAACTGCCTGATGTTAAAACACAAGGAACAGCAGTTTCAAACACTCTGGTGAGGAGCATTTGAAAAGATCTGTGGCTCTTCAGTTTCTGAATTTCATTTGGGGGCTTTTAAAACGTTTTCCCAGTCTTTCAAGGTTTAAATGCTTTTTTTTTGGTAGATCTTTTTACTACGAAGTGAATAGCTGCTTAGTCTGGAAATGGTGGAGTTTCATCAGCAATCAGGTGTGATGTGGCAGCCTTGAAAGGCAAAAACTGGGCTTCCAAGAGCTGGCATAGGTCTGGCTGGCTGTTCTAAAGAAAGTATTATCTCATTTTTTGGAAAAAACGTCCCATGTGGGCCTTGACTGCTTGCTGTGTGCTCACTTTTGGGGCAGTGTGTGCAGTTGTGTCTATGCACATGGATCTGTGGCACGTGCTGCCTGTGAGACACCTGCCTTTCACACCTCTGTGCCTGCACCAAGTGCTTATAGGTGCATTTTAAGCAACTTTCTGTGCGTGAATGTAAGGACAAGTTGACCCAGGCTTCATCACTGGGAAATACCCCTGGAGTCAGTACCTGCGGGCAGGGAATGGCTATGACCAGATACACATCCCTTTCCCCCATCCTGTGAGTGCCTGTGCCACTGGGAGAAGCTGGGAAGGGGTTTGCAAATCTCATCATCACACAGCATTGTGTTGAATTTGTGCGTTCATTTTCCTTTTCCATTTCTGTGTCCTGCTGCTCGCTGGCTGCAGTGGGCCTGGCTGTACTTACTGAAGCTGTCTGGGCAGACATCTTCCTGTCACGAGCCCAGAGAGAGCCTGGAACTGCTCACCCATCCCTTTCCTAAGGAGAAGCAAAGCTTTCCTGAGCAATAAAAATCCTTACCCAGCTTTCTTCCAGGGAAGCCAGAAGCTGGTGTGGCAACATGCATCTGCAACCCACTCAGACACGACAGGAGATGGGGAGAAACTGTCCCCACGTGCAAATACATGGCAAAGAGTCCTGTAAAGGCAGGAGTGCCCTGCGGCCCTGGTAGAGGGATGACTGGGCTGCAGTTCCCAGCCCTGCCGGCGCCAGCCCTCTTCCCCACGCAGCAGGTCTGCGGTGCATGGCCAGGCAGGGACCCAGGCACACACACCCAGGCTCTGGCTTTCTGGATCCGGAAAGCAAATCCAGAGCCTGGCTAACGATACTGAATGGTACTAATTATTTTATGTTTCCTTCAAAGCTCAGCTCCAGGAGAGAGTGTTTTAGGATTTGTGCTGGTGTGACTAACCTTAGCCTCCTGTGAACACAGCCCTGTTTTCTTCTGTGCTGTTAAGTATTTATAAAGAATGAAGACCGGTAGCAGAACGAAGCCACTGGCCTGTTGTGATTTCAGTGATTAAAGACAGTATCTTAAGCAACGCTCAGAGTCAACTCTTTCCTAAATTTGCAATGATTGTCATTGCCCAGAGTCCATAGTGGGGTGAGTTATGCTGTGAAATGGTGGTTTCCCAACCTCTTCCTTACTCCTGTCCCCCCACCTCAGTGGCTGAACTAGGGACTGGTGGGGAGAGCCACCTCAGTGGGGTTCACTGGGAATTTACAGTCCTTTGCAGGCAGCTGGTGTTTGCCGCAGCTCCATTGGAGGCTGTCCTGCTCTGGCATCCTTCTGGGGAGACCCAGGTCCCAGGCTGAGGAGCTGGGGAGGGATGTGCTACCTGTCAGAGCAGGCTCTGATCCCAGCATGGGAGTCTCCTTTGCAGCGTTGGTGGGGATGGGTTCCTTGGAGGGTTTTTGATTGTGTTCCCATGGCTCTGGGAGTCATGGCAGCCACATGGTGCCCCTGCTATCAGCTACTGGAATACCTCACGCCCAAGGACTGGATGTTGGCCAAGCAGCACCACAGCAGCTTGGAGCTGTCAGCTAAAATGAAGCAAATAAATAGGAATAACTAAATATAGTTCCCCCTCCTTGAGGCAAAAAGCTGCCCAAGCCTGGGGCGTGACACCCAGAGAGATGGATCTGGTGGGAAACTGGCCAGGAGGTGCCCCAGGTTTGCTCCTTGCCAAACCCCATGGCCTGGGGGGGTCAGAAAGGGTGCCCGGGTGGAAAGCAGTTGTCCCTGAGTTGGGGGACTGCCAAGGGTGGGATGCCCTACAACACCACCTAACCCTGGGAGGTTTGGAGATCCCCACATTGGGGGGCATGAAGGTGGCAGCAGTGGGCCTATGCAGAAGTGGGAGGGGGGTTGCAGGCAGCAGCACCCCCGCCTCGAAGTACAAGAGGGGGGAAAAAAGGAAAAACAGGAGAAGTGGAGAAAAAAGGAGCGGCCGAGCCAGCCAGGAGTCGAACCTAGAATCTTCTGATCCGTAGTCAGACGCGTTATCCATTGCGCCACTGGCCCTGCTCGGTAAGCGGCTCCTGCCCCTGCACAGTTCAGCACAGCTCTCTCGCGCTGGCTCAGCCAATGGCGGTGCCGCCGAGCCCGCCCGGCCTCGCCCCCTCCTGCCATAGGCGGCGCCCCGCCCTAGGCTCGCCAGCGCGCCCGCGGAGGTTTGTCCCGAGCGGGGCCCCGTCGCTCCGGCTCAGGGACGCGTCAGTCGGCCCGGGAGGGAGAGGCCGGGTCGGAGCAGAGCTGGCGGTGGCCGGGGAGAGCCCGAGGGGACGGATGGCGACGGCGGCACCGGCGGGAACCACGGCAGCGGCGGCCTACGCCAGCCTGAAGCTGTGAGTGACCCGTTGGGATAGGGATGATGCGGATCTGGTACCTGCCGAAGGGGAGGGAAAGGGAAGGGAGGAGCCGCCGGTGGAGCGACGGTCGTCTGTCCCTTGCTGTCCCCTGCCCTCCCCCGGCCTGTCCTCTGCCCTTTCTGCCCATTTCGGCTCCCTCGCTCACCCGGGTGACCGCGAAGGGCTGGGCCTGAGGCGGCAGCTGCGTGCGGGAGGGCGGGAGGAGGAGGAGAGAGGACTTTGGCCGCGGACACGGGTCCCCTGTCGCCGTCCGTCCGATAGCGCTGCGGCGGGCGGCTCCCGTGCCTGNCCCTCCCGCGTGTCCAGGAGGTCAATTCCTGCGGGGCTTCCCTCGGCGTGAGGAGCCAGGGCTGCCTGCTGGTCGTGGAGTCTCCCTCTCTGGAGACATTCCAAACCCACCTGGACGCACTCCTGTGTTACCTGCTCTGGGTGACCCTGCCTTGCCAGGAGGGCTGGACCAGAAGATCTCCGGAGATCCCTTCCAACCCTAACGATTTTGTGATTCTGCCCTCCTGCTTGTAGGTGGCTGCTGTAGGGGCTCGGGCACCGTGTAAGGCTGTGTGTGCGCAGCGCCGCTTGCCAGCAGAAGGTTCCCTAGGCGTGCTTGTCCATCGGTCTCTCGTGACACCAGTAGGCTTTTTTTGTGGTGTGTGATGGTTTTGATGCCAGTTGATGACTGAACTTTGAGGGCTTCGAACTTTCGGGACTCTCCTGTGCAGTGCCGGCTGTGACTTTCCCAGTGTACTTTTTTTTTTAACTACCCAGTGTAATTTTTTTATTAAAACAAATATTTTTTTTTAATGGGAGATTGTAACCCTTTGAATGTGTGTGTATGCCACGTGTTTGTTTGCTGCCTTTAATACAGTAGAAGAAGTTGCATAACCGAAAACAGTGCAAAGTTAACACTGCAAGAGGCATTTCCCTTATAAGCCCTCACACCAATCAGTTCAAACTCCCAGGGATATTACTCTGAGCATGAGACTCTTCATGACTGTCTGAAACCAAAAGTGAAGTGTCTTTGTGTATCCTAAAGGCATTCCCAGGCTTTTGACCTCTGAACAGTAGCTGGAAATTCCATAATTGAGTTACCGATGCCATTTTCAGGCAGCAGTATCTGAAAGTGATTGTTAAGCCTGGTTTAACTGTACTTTATGGTCTGTTAAATTTCATTTGACAGTCATCTTTTGGATTCAGAGCAAGCATACTTAGGTCTTTGGAGGTCTGTACAAACAGTTTGCCATAATGCTGTTTCGTGTTTCAAAGTCACTGGGCTTCTTATTTTGTTTAGGTAGTTGTATGAGGGTACACAGACCCTGGAGATAATTGAGTATTGCTGAAGAGTAAGATCATCAGTGATGGCTGAAGGACTTCATTTGGCAGAAAGCTTTTTTTTTTTCCTCTTGTCACCTGAGCAGTATTTGTCTTTCTTTAAGCTGATCTTGTGATCTTTTTGCCTGCAGAGGTGCAAAGATGAGTTGTGTGAGTAGCAGCTGTATGGCTTGTAGTACACAATTGCTCTTACTGACAATTTTTTCAAGTAAAAGCACTTTTCTAGATACAGGCTAGTAAGGAATTCTCTCATTCAAAGTTAATCTTGGCTAAAAGTAAGCTTTGATCTTTTTAGAACAAGGCTGTCTCAGATGTAGTTTAACATGAGTTTTTTCATAAACATGAAAACAGAATTGTTTTGTGTTCTGTAAAATGAGCTTTTTTTTCTTTTTGTCATTACACCAAGTTGTAATAATGGCTGCAGACTTTTTACTAAGTGTTTGAAGATATAGGGCCATAACTTGGGTGATGAGTCAAACCTACTGGGTTGTCAAGGTCAAAGGAGAATGTTCTTGTGAAAAATCCAGGCTAGACTTCAGCTTGGGGATTTAATGGTGGCGGTGTTTGGGTTTGGATTTTTGACTGGCTACTCATTCTCAAGATGAGGTCAGATTCTGTGACTGTACCTCTTCTGGGTAGTATGGTGGTCCTGTATGGAGCTTCCCTGACTGCAATGCTCTGCAGGGCCCCATCCTGCACATCCAGCCACAGGTTCTAGCTCTCAACACAAACCTCTGGTGTTCTCCACCTTATCAAAAGTAGTGGTTCACACCCTTTGTGCTTTGACCAGTGACATCAGTCAAGTTCAGGTGATACCAGTAAAAGTGCTGATGTCTGGCATTTGTGCTGCTTATGGAACTGATTGAGTTACACCAACAGTTATTGGGGAAAACTGTGAACCTGAAAACTGCTATCCATAGTTGTCATCTGTGTCATTGCTATACTTAATTAACAACTTCTGGTAGCCTCAGGAATAAATTGTAAAATTCAAACAGCAGGTAATTCAAACATCACAACCTGTGAATGCAGGTATTGCATTCACAACTGGTAGTGGAGTTGCCAGTCCAGTTAATATATAAAAACTGTTTTTTAAAGCTGTCTGCAGAATAGAGAAAATTCTGGCTGTTGTTTTGGCTCAGTTAAGATCCCTTTTTTGTCATTTGTGCTTGGATGAAGACTTAACTTGCTGATGACCTTCTCAGTATCCTGTGGGTCCGTGACACTAGCTGTGTTTCAAATTTAGCTCCTCCTACCCATAGTTATGTTGTCTCACATGCTTTGTGAAAGTACTTGTCAGTCTTTAGTAGCTACTGCACTTGAGCACAGTGCCTTCCACTTGTATATGTTTGGGGGGAGGTCTAAAAGGGCATTTTGGTTTGAATGACACTTCCAGAAAGAACGGCTACCGGTTGTTTTCTTCCTGTTCCATCTAAGTGACTGTCATGGTATAAAGCTCAGGGATGTTGATGGAGCAGGACATTAATTTATGCAGTAAATTATTTTCATCTAGAGTGAAACTTCACTGGAAATAGACCTTATGTAGGCCTTTAATAAATGCCTTTTCTGATTTGTTTTTATATGGTATTTCCATTAGTGTTTTCTAAATCCTGGGGTTTTTCTCTCTGCAACAACTACTGCTCTATGGGAGATGTTCCAATTCCTTGAGCTGTTTCTGCTCAAGGAGTAATATTTATGGGAGACATATAATTAGCACACCTGCTCACCTAGAAAATCTGGAATCTCTGGGGTGCTGAAACCACCAGTGTGTTAGCTCTGTTACTTAACATACTGTTGGGAGTCTGCATAAACTAACATCTTTCCTGTATCACTGCAGACCAATTTGCTGTGCTCAAGATACCAAGTGCATCTCTATGCAGTACAGGGTGTGCTTTTGACTTGCTTTTTTACAGTATTCAGAGGCTGACATCAAAGAGTTCCCTGCATTAGAGCAATGTTCAGTATTTATGGTGAAATAATCAATTACTGAAGTAAGGGTTTGGCTGTTGAGGCCTAGAAGGCTTAAGTGATATTGAGTGAAGTACTATCTTTAGTGGTCATTAGAGCATGATGGGTCCTCTTTCATGCTGTGTCTGAACACAGGAATATTCCTATCTCTAAGATCAGCCTAATTAAAATGTGGGATGCAGCTGTGCATCATCTGTATTATGCACAATGCTGCTTTATAACATAACTAAGGAAGTGAAACTTCACAACAAATACACAAACAAAAGAAATGCTATCTCAACTGTAAATGAGTCTGACTTTACACTTGGTGTAAGCAACAGTGGTTTGGGTTTTTTTGTTGTTTTTTTTTTTTTTAATGTTTCTGCTATGTTGGGAATCAATACTTTTTTCCCACAACTTTGAACTCTAGGATTGAAATCTACTGAGTTGTTTTATCTCTTGGCAGCAATCCATACAGTTTCAGTTGGAGAAGGTTATCAAAATGAAATCCAAGTCACCTTTAGTAATATTTTAAATGAGAATTTGGTGATTGCAGTTCTTCAGTACTTCTCCTCTTGAGTGATGTGACTTATACTGTCAATGTAAAATATTTGTGTTTATCGCTTCCTTTGTTCTTTAGCTGTACTGAGAAATAGTTCATTATAATGGTTGTAAGTTTTCCTTTATTTAAAAAAAAGGGAATAAAAGGACTCCAATTTTGTGAAGATTTGATATGCTGTTAAGTTGTAAGGGGAGCAAGATACTGGCGGTGAGAGTTCTTGATGTCTTGTATGGTTCTAGACAGCAGTGACAATGTAGCCGAGGAAAAGGCAGGCTCCAACTGTCAAATACGAAGCTTACACAAAAGCAGAATGTGACCTGGTGTATGAAAACCAGTTCTAAACATAACTACAGACAGTTTAGCCTTCTATAAAATACTGCTTTCCTTATTGTTATTTTTTATATAATACTGGCACTTGGACTTTCATCTGTCCTTATTTCATTAAAAGACTAGAATGAATTTGCAGATTCCTAGTCATGAATGATCCTTTCTTCACCATTTAATATCTCCTTGTCAGATCAGTAAAATTAGCATGTGTACTATCTGTCTAAGCTTGTGATAGACATACAGGCTTGCTAGTGAGTACAGTTTGGAGATGAACCTATTCATGCAGTGTTCATCAGCTTCCTTTCTGAAAGACAAGTGAGAGGCAATCATCTTGACTATAGCGATTTGGCAATAGAAAAGGTCATCTAAGTGAGAATGAGACTACTAGCCTAGTTCTGGTAATTGGTAAAGCTGTAAATCAGCACTTGGGCTGGAACTGCTTTGAGTCTTGGCCTCTTCCTCAACCGTATTTATTTTTGGAAACATTGAACTTCTTGAAAAAATGAAGCAAAGACTAAGTGAATCATCTTTCTGTTGAAAATTTTGAAGAGCACTAATTATCCCACTTCTTCTGAAGCATGGATTTAATATCTTGCGGGGCCTTAGGCTTTCCAGTTTGTGTTGCAGAGTTGTATTTAAGGCAGTTTTTAAAGGTGATCCCAACAGTGTAGTACTTGTTCAAGTTCTGTCAATTCTGTAGATTGGTAACTTGATTTCTTCTTGCCCCTGTCTCCCCCCTCACTCAAGACATCCAAAAGAGTCAACAAGAATTCTGTTTCAGAGTGCTGCAAGCTGCTGAAGCCTTTTTGGTCCATTGAGCTGAAAAGAGGGATGACTTGTCTTGCGTTCTCTATGACACTTTTGTCACCAAGTTTGGTCCTGGAGAGGACCATGGGAAGGAGGACTTTGAATGTATGCAAAGCATAAATTTCTAGCTTTGCTTAAACTACAGACATTGTGTAAGAGGAGATAAAGGTGATAGAGTTGTTAAAAGGGCAGTGGTGGTGGCAGGGGATAATGTGGTCAAGGATTTGAGAGAAATGCTGGGATCTGATCTAGCAAAGCGGCGTCTGTGACACACTGAGAGACCAAACATCGTTTGCAGTGGCAGCCTTAATTCTCTCTGTTTTCTTTTCAGTTTGGGGATATTGAGAATAAAAGACTTCTTGTTCTTTAGGGAGAATTTGTTATTCTTGTGTCTGGTAAAGAAAACATTTGTTTATGATGACAATTATTTGACATTTGTAAGCTTCTTCTCAGCTGGTTAAAAACAGGCTTTAACCAATATGCGTGTGAATCTCCGTGCTGAGACTGTAGTAGTGTCATGGCCATGTTGCACTTCATAATGTAAGGAGCAGCTTTTAAAAAAACTGATCATGGATGGAAATGCTCTTTGTGCTCTGTCAGGTCAGTGTGGATGTCTTGTCTGTGTTGTGCTCTTCATACAGAGTATTCAAAAACTGAAACTGTAGTTCCTAAGGCTTCTTTTGGAGGCTGTTCAACCTGATAGGTTAACATTTTTTCAATTTATTTTGATTGAGATACAAAGATTAAGTAAGATTGTAAGAGAGTACGATTGCGTAAGCATCTGTGTTAATGGCACAGGAGGTCCAATATTAAACTTCATCGATTCTCTTCATGGCTGTTTTTGTAGCTGGACTCTTGTGTGTCAACTGACATCCCAGAGAAAGATGAGTGTTCAACTAAACCAACAGAAGATAAGCTGCAGCTTTCTCTTGTGGAATAAAATGCCTCCTGTTGCTTCCTGCCAGCTAGCAATAGGTTTCTGACTGCATCTTAAATAGTGTATCCTGTTTTCTTTTTTGATGCTGTAACAAACTGAGGCTTTGTAGATGTCTTTAAGCTTGTCTTGCCCCTGTTCTATCTTGTGTAAGATTGTTTGCTTTTTGCCATAAAAACAGCTCACATTATTGCTGTGAAACTCCCCTAAAAAGCTGGAGGTGCACATGTGCACTTCATCAAAAACAGAAGCAATGAAAGCAAAGTAGGTGTTTTAAGGCTGCAGCATTCAGCAAACTGCATGTCTGTATTCCTTACTCTGATATTTTTATTTTCAAAGATAAAGCATTTAATATGTGTACATGAACGATTTAAGGATACTGATTTACAAAGGAAATGCTGTAGATGTGTTTCCCATTTTAGGACCCATAGACTAGTTTTCCTGTAATGAAGTTAAATTATCTGATGAACACTTAACTCTTAATTGCTTTACAGTTGGTTGTGTTGTGTTGTTTGGTGGATTCAGTATTTGCTCTCCTCTGGGTTTCCTCTTAATTTCCCAGTGAGGTTGTGGAATCACCATCCTTCGGGAGAGTCAAAGCACACCCTAAGAAACAGGGTTTAACTTAGAAGTTGAATAAACTTTTGAGTTGGCCCTGCTTTAAGTGGGTGGAAAGTGGGGTCTTCTAGACCTCCTGTTAAGGACGCTGTGGTGAGTTGATCCTGGGTGCCCCCTGGAGTGGATCTATCACTCCCCTCCTCACCTGGATAGAGGAGAGAAAATGTAAGGAATGACTCTTGGGTCAAGATAAGGGCAGGGAGACATCACTCAACTATTACAGTCACTGGCAAAATAGAGTCAACTTGGGGAAATTAGTTTAATTTATTAAGAGTCAAACTGGGGTAGGATAATGAGAAATAAAGCTGAATCTTAACACCTTCCCCTCACCCCTCCTTTCTTCCTGAGCTCCACTCCTAATTTTCTCTACCTCCTTCATTTCCCCCATCAGCACAGGGAGACTGGGAATGGGGTTTGTGGTCAGTTCATCACACTTTGTTTCTGTTGCTGCTTCCCCAGTGGAAGGACTCCTTCCCCTGCTCCAGCATGGGGTCCCTCTCCCAGAGACAATTCTCCACAAACCTCTCTAAAGTGAGTCCTTCCCTGAGAACAGGCTGCAGTTCTTCATGAACTGTTCTAGCGTGGGTCCCTTCCACAGGGTGCAGTCCTTCAGGAGCAGACTGTTCCAGCATGGTTTCCCAGAAGGGTCATAAGTCCTGCCAGGAGCCTGTTCCAGCACAGGCTTCCCATGGGGTCAGAGCCTCACAGAATATTCTGAGTTGGAAGGGAACCACAAGGATCATCAAGTTCATCTGTTAAGTGAATGGCCCATATGAGAATCAAACCCACAACCTTGATGTTATTAGCACCATGTTCTAACCAGCATCTCCCTGCTCTGTTGTGGCTCTCCAAGGGCTGCAGGTGGATCTCTGCTCTGCCATGGACCTCCATGGGCTGCAGAGGGACAGCCTTGCCTGCCTGGTCTTCGCCATGGGCTGCAGGGGAATCTGTGCTCCAGCTCCTGGAGGACCTGCTGCCCCTCCTTCTGCACTGACCTTGGTGTGTGCAGGGCTGTTTCTGTCACATGTTCTCACTCCTCTCCCCTGCTGCAGTTGCTGTTGTGCTGGGCGTTTTCCCCTTTTTGAGCATGTTATCCCAGAGGTGCTGCCACCATCACTGATGGGCTGGGCCTTGGGCAGCAGTGGGTCCATCTTGGAGCTGGCTGGCATTGGCTCTGTCGGATACAGAGGGCTTCCAGCACCTTCTCATAGAAGCCAGTTCTGTGGCCCCCACTCCCCGCCTGCCCTGCTACCTGGCCATCACAGTCCTCTGATCTAAATTAGGGTTCTAATTCAGCTTTCTGAAGGATTAAAAAAAAATAAAAAATGTGTAGAAATGCAAGATCTATTTAGAGAGAAGGAGCCTAAAAATACCTACCCTGTTACCAGAACAAGAATTTTAAAACTCTGACCTCATGTCTTGTCAAGCCTTAAACTAAGAAAAATCACTGTAAGAGTCAAGAACACAAGTTTAAGAGTGTTTGGGGTGTTTTGTTTCTTTGCTGAGCATTTCCTGTGTACAGCTACAAGTCATGTCTGCATAACTCTCCTACTAATGCACAGTGTAACATGTCTGGCTTCTTGCAAATATCTCAATGGGTGTATTTTTAAGGAACACTTCTAAAAACTGTTTATGACTAGCATTGGATTTTGTGCTGGTTTTGAAGGGAAGGAAGGGAAAGATGGCAATGAAGTCTGAACAGGAAGTCAGTGTGTGACTTATCTGGTGGGGAGGATACACGTCATGATGTGTGTGTCATGTAGTCCTGGCTAACAAGTCTGGGAAATGGTAGTGTTGAGACACCTGCTTCAATAAATTAGTGTACCACTTGAACTTTTCCATTTCTACCATGTTGTTTCCAGTAGATTCTTGCAATACTTACGACACCAATGTGAAGCAGGTGTGTTTATCATTTTGTACATTACTTTTATGCTTATTAGACTTGCATTAAGGATATGGTCTGATGTGTTAGGAAGTTTTTGGGTTCTGATTTTTTGTTGGGTTTTGGTTTATCAGATATGGTTCAAGCTTACAGGAATTAGAGCAGACCACTGTGTACACAAACTCATTTTCATGTCTTTACCTTATGGTAATAAAAATGGATTAAGTTTGTTAAACAGGCCATGAATTTTGCAATAACTGATGAGCTGGATTTACTTTTTGTAATTTTTTTTCCACACTGTCAATGTCAGTGGCTGTTGGGAAGCAATCCAATGAGAATTTTGTTATTTTGCAGCTGAAATAAGGTGTAAAATTGATTGCTCTGTCTTCAGGTGGTAAAGAATAAACAAACCCAAAGTAAGTTTCACTAAACTAATTCGTTTTTCCTTTCTATTCTCTTAAAGGCATATAACACCAGAGAAGTTCTATGTGGAAGCCTGTGATGATGGAGCAGATGATGTGCTTGCTATTGATAGAGTCTCCACAGAAGTCACTCTTNTTCCAGCATGGTTTCCCAGAAGGGTCATAAGTCCTGCCAGGAGCCTGTTCCAGCACAGGCTTCCCATGGGGTCAGAGCCTCACAGAATATTCTGAGTTGGAAGGGAACCACAAGGATCATCAAGTTCATCTGTTAAGTGAATGGCCCATATGAGAATCAAACCCACAACCTTGATGTTATTAGCACCATGTTCTAACCAGCATCTCCCTGCTCTGTTGTGGCTCTCCAAGGGCTGCAGGTGGATCTCTGCTCTGCCATGGACCTCCATGGGCTGCAGAGGGACAGCCTTGCCTGCCTGGTCTTCGCCATGGGCTGCAGGGGAATCTGTGCTCCAGCTCCTGGAGGACCTGCTGCCCCTCCTTCTGCACTGACCTTGGTGTCTGCAGGGCTGTTTCTGTCACATGTTCTCACTCCTCTCCCCTGCTGCAGTTGCTGTTGTGCTGGGCGTTTTCCCCTTTTTGAGCATGTTATCCCAGAGGTGCTGCCACCATCACTGATGGGCTGGGCCTTGGGCAGCAGTGGGTCCATCTTGGAGCTGGCTGGCATTGGCTCTGTCGGATACAGAGGGCTTCCAGCACCTTCTCATAGAAGCCAGTTCTGTGGCCCCCACTCCCCGCCTGCCCTGCTACCTGGCCATCACAGTCCTCTGATCTAAATTAGGGTTCTAATTCAGCTTTCTGAAGGATTAAAAAAAAATAAAAAATGTGTAGAAATGCAAGATCTATTTAGAGAGAAGGAGCCTAAAAATACCTACCCTGTTACCAGAACAAGAATTTTAAAACTCTGACCTCATGTCTTGTCAAGCCTTAAACTAAGAAAAATCACTGTAAGAGTCAAGAACACAAGTTTAAGAGTGTTTGGGGTGTTTTGTTTCTTTGCTGAGCATTTCCTGTGTACAGCTACAAGTCATGTCTGCATAACTCTCCTACTAATGCACAGTGTAACATGTCTGGCTTCTTGCAAATATCTCAATGGGTGTATTTTTAAGGAACACTTCTAAAAACTGTTTATGACTAGCATTGGATTTTGTGCTGGTTTTGAAGGGAAGGAAGGGAAAGATGGCAATGAAGTCTGAACAGGAAGTCAGTGTGTGACTTATCTGGTGGGGAGGATACATGTCATGATGTGTGTGTCATGTAGTCCTGGCTAACAAGTCTGGGAAATGGTAGTGTTGAGACACCTGCTTCAATAAATTAGTGTACCACTTGAACTTTTCCATTTCTACCATGTTGTTTCCAGTAGATTCTTGCAATACTTACGACACCAATGTGAAGCAGGTGTGTTTATCATTTTGTACATTACTTTTATGCTTATTAGACTTGCATTAAGGATATGGTCTGATGTGTTAGGAAGTTTTTGGGTTCTGATTTTTTGTTGGGTTTTGGTTTATCAGATATGGTTCAAGCTTACAGGAATTAGAGCAGACCACTGTGTACACAAACTCATTTTCATGTCTTTACCTTATGGTAATAAAAATGGATTAAGTTTGTTAAACAGGCCATGAATTTTGCAATAACTGATGAGCTGGATTTACTTTTTGTAATTTTTTTTCCACACTGTCAATGTCAGTGGCTGTTGGGAAGCAATCCAATGAGAATTTTGTTATTTTGCAGCTGAAATAAGGTGTAAAATTGATTGCTCTGTCTTCAGGTGGTAAAGAATAAACAAACCCAAAGTAAGTTTCACTAAACTAATTCGTTTTTCCTTTCTATTCTCTTAAAGGCATATAACACCAGAGAAGTTCTATGTGGAAGCCTGTGATGATGGAGCAGATGATGTGCTTGCTATTGATAGAGTCTCCACAGAAGTCACTCTTACAGGTGACTCTCCTCACCAGTACTTCTCAGTACAGTCCTCTCTGTCCTTTCTGTCTGTTTTGCTCTAGGAGTCCAAGAAGATCTTCGAAACCTTACTGAGATGATACTAACATAATTGTTTTTATTTTTAGTTACTGTTTAAAGCAGTGCTTTGTATTTTGGTCTACAGAGCTTTGTTTCAAATGCCTTTTTGCTGTGGGATTGATGCTGTGGGTAACCAGGGTGATAGTGCTTGCCTGTTTTTTGGTAAGACTGTCCGTCACAGCAGGGAAAGCTGACTCATCCAAGCTAGCTGGGGTTGGTGCTAGAAGTTGAAGATCAAACAGGGGAAGGATTGAACACGGGACTTCTGCAGCTTTTCCAGATTGTCCCAGTGCTGTCTTTTATGTAAAACTGAAACCTGACTTTTCATAAAGCCCCTTGAAATAGCAACAGTAAAAAACCCATGCTGTAAATTTTGTTCTGTGTTGCAAATCTGGATTCAGATGTCAGTGGGAGTAGTCTTAAGCCTGTTGATGTCTTGAAAATTTTAGTTTCATTTTTTAAAGAATGTGAAACAAAGAACTTTGATTAAATAACAGTAAAATGAAGGCAGTGGGAGACTTCCCTTTTGATACTTTAGGAGTTTGGCACCACAGTATTACTAATCTCCAAACAGACAGAAATGCTACAGTAGTAGTAATATAAAAGCAGTCATTCTTTCTCTTTTATTAGGCTTCTTGTATAAGAAGCCTAATGTAAGAGTAGTGTGCCCATCTCACTAATACATTTGGAATTGTAGTATATTATCTCAATTTCTCCTGCAAAACTGTCCCTTCAAAACTGTAAAGATTGTTATCCCAAGTGTTTTGTTAGTCTAAATCTCTCTCACTACTGGTGTTTTATCAGATGAGCCTGCAAGGTGTTTAAAGCAAAGGAGGATTCCAGGGTTACCTTTCTCAGTTTTCTGAGTTCTGGGAAAATGCCTCATTCTGGGGGATGTTTTGGGTTTCTTTAGATTTCTCTAATATCCCTTCCAGTTTTTTAGAAGTGTAGGTAGATGAAACTTACACGTGCTAAGACTTTTAATTGATATTTGGATACTTTTTGGATCTTGGATCTCTTGGTATGTTGTTTGGAATACTGTGTCCCTTGTCACATGTATGCTGCTGGTGGTAGTTTTGCAGAAATAGCCTAGGTCTTCTGAGACCGAAGTAGACCAGGGCTCAGAAGAAGCAAACAGACCTGAGAGGCACAAGAGCTTACGGTTTGGTTGTTTTTTTATGTCTTGCTGGCTTCAAAACAAAGCTTCTGGAAGCTGGCAGGAGAATACATTATTGAGGAGTCTGCTTGCTATACTATCATGTAAATAAGCTTGAATTTATTCAGTTGAATGACAACTTTGATTAAACATGAGAAATTGGTTAGAAATTGGGTTAGAATTCCAGGTCCTCCTTCCAAACCTCCATGAGGCTTTGAAATTCTGATGCTTTGTTTCTTATACTTAACACTGTAGCAAAACTTGATTTAACCAGGAAGAGTGGAGAAACCTAGTTTTAGTAGTGTTCCAATCCAGTCATGAAAGAAGCAGTCTGAAATTCTGATATTCTTTTCTTCTTTTCAGTTAAAAAAGATGTTCCCCCTTCAGCTGTTACAAGGCCTATATTTGGTATTTTGGGAACAATCCGATTGGTGGCAGGTAAGGAGAACAGAACTGCTCTTTAAAAATATGTAGACAAAATAGATTGCTGAAGAAGATCTAAAGGCAAAAATAGTATTTGCAAGTGTCTGAGGTTGCACTTTCATCAGTATGATAGGTTTTCCTTGTGGCTTGTAGAGGATGGAGGCATCCAAATCTACTTTATCATGAATGTTTGTGTAACTCTTAAACCAGGAGGTGCTCTAAAGGTAGGGTTAACTGGCAGTTGTTTGAGTTTTAAGGAATGCAGTTCAAACGAGTGCAAAGAACCTCATCTACATATTCTTTGTAGCAGTTTTAATCTTAGCTGCAGGATTTGATGCAACAGTCAAGTGTTGCGTTGTGAAGCTTGACTTTAAATCAATAATCGTGGTACACAAATAGCTGAGAGTGACAGGGTGATAGACAAGTAGATGCAGCTGTTCAAGTAATGATTGTGTTGCAGCTGCCCTACAAATACGAAGAAAATCCAACATGAAAAGGAAAAGGGCAGATGGGACCAATTCTAAGTTTAGGGAGTTTTAGGATAACGTAAGAATAAGTTGTCCAGTTTTTCTTAGTGGAAAACCATCTGTCTCAGTGGTCAGATCTAAGCAGCCACTGCCATGAATAAACCTGATGCATAAAGTGTAAGCTTTCAGGAAAATGAGCATTGCTGCTCCAACAATCCTTTTTGTAGATTTTGGTAGAGTTTGAGACTGAAGTAGTCTGAAAAATGATGTAATAAGCAGAATACATACTGAATGCAATCTCCATGTATAGAAAGGATAAAAGATCACTCACTGAAGTATTCCCAACAGAGGCAAAGGGTGACTGTGTTAAATGCAGTGACTTCTGACAGGATCTTAAAACTGCTGTATTTTCTATGCCCATATTCTAAAGAATTGTGGGTCTTGCAGACTAAGAGCAATGTAATGGATACATGTGTCTTAGGGACTTGATGAGCGCTGACTCTTTTAAAACTGAACTGCCCCGAAGGGCAATTTTCACCCCTTACAGGCTTAGTAATGATTACTATTCATCTGACTGAATATTAAATAAAATATAGAATATGTAAGTCTCTTGAAAGCTTGGGGTTTTTTCATTCTACCCTCTGGAGCTTTGCAATGAGTGTTAGTATACAGCTCTCAAAGTAAAGATGTTATCAGTTAAATTAAATGTTTAGCTAAGTGTTATTAGGCAGTTCACTGCTGTTAACTGTAAAACCAGCCCTGTGTCTAGCAGTGCAGCATCTTTAACAAATATAAATATTCTTTGCCTCTTGCACTATTAAGAGTAAACTTTTTCTTCAAAAACAAGATGACCCTGAAACATGCTATGCTTAGAAATAAGTCTATGTTGTGGTCACCAGCAAGTGTAAATTAATTGCTCTGAGTGAACTGGCCATGATTATGGGATGGGTTTTTTGCTTCATTACTTAAGCAACCAGAGAAATAGCAAACTTACTGTCTTAAATTGCTAAAAGACACCCAAATGGCTTTGTTCTGTTTTGAACCTGTTAGGAGGAATATTTTTTCATGATAAGTTGAATGGTCTTTTTGGCTTTTGAAGCATGCTTCCTTTCATGTATTTTGGACTTGCTCTGTGCTTTTCTAACCACATTCAAGAGCATTGGCCTCTTTTTGAGTTAGCAAACCTGAAGACTTTCAGACTGTCTCTGATCAGAAGTAAGAGTAGGTGACACTTTATCTTGTCCACTTTTTTTTTTAGATTCCTTAAACTTAATGAGTAGCTCAAGATCTCTGAGCAGACAGAAGTGTGTGGCTTAGCTGGTACATTTTGCTTTTGCTCCAGCCCTGTGTGCTTTTGCTACACTTAAGGACATAAAGTCCTGTTGGTTTCAGTTTTCTGATATGGTTATAGGCTGCTTTTCTTAATATATATGCAGCTTTTTTTTTTTTTCCTAACTTTGTTCTTTCTGATTTACAGGCACATATCTTATTGTAATAACAAAAAAGAAAAAAGTAGGTGAGATTTTCAGTCATGCAATCTGGAAAGCAACAGACTTTGATATCCTCTCCTACAAAAAGACCATGCTGCACTTAACTGATATTCAGGTAGGTACATTGTTTAGGGGGTGTGGAGGAATGTTATTGTATGTTAATGTTCATTGCCACAGGACCTAATTTGATGAAGCTATTAATCAACTTAGAATATCATCTGTTTATGGATGTGCATTTTAGCTTCTCTTAAGATGGTACACCCTTCCTAATGCTTCTGTTAAGTCTTTCTCACGTTTACTCTTCTGACAGCCCCTACAATAAACTGCATTGCTGTCTTCTTATCTGTCTTGCTTTCTTTATGGAATTGTTCAATTACATAGTTACCCAGCAGGGAAGAATTGACTCTTTTTTTCTTTTTTTTTTGGTTTTTTGTTTGTTTGTTTGTTTGTTTTTTGTTTTGTTTTGTTTTGTTTTTGTTTTTTTTGGTTTTTTTTTTAGGGAAAGTTGGAGGATATTTAAAAACAGATATGTAGTGGATTGATAAAAAGCAGGTCAGGGTGTCTAACCAATGGAGCTGGATAGGAATCTGATCCTTTTTCAGGAAAGGAATGAGGTTAATCAGAACTTGAACCAGAATACAGATTTATAACTTAGTGTCTAGATGACTATTATTTTGTCTTGCTTTTTTTTTTTTTTTTGACTGACTGAGTGAATGGTTTTCAGGGAAACTAAGAGCTTCCCTTTTGCTTGCAAGCTGTTAGAGCTAGTTTAATATCAGTAGCTATTTACCTCTCAGGAATACTGTTCTCTGCTCTCCACTGTTGTTGCAGAATTTGGTTGCAGTGTGCTAGCTGCAAGTTATCAGTGAACTGGTATCTGAATTGCACTCTCATGTTTTCCCTCTTGTATGGTAATCTCTGGATGATGTCATGCATTGCTAGAGCACTAGCAAAATTCATCTCATCACTTCAAAAAGTAGTGGTAGCTTACAAGAGTAAAATATTTTGATAGTAGTATATGACTGCTCTTCTGTTCTTCCCTCATCTCAACAGTTGCAGGACAATAAAGTATTTTTATCAATGCTTAACCATGTCTTGAGCGTGGATGGGTTTTACTTCTCAACAACCTATGACCTAACACACACCCTGCAACGACTGGCCAACACGAGCCCAGAGTTCCAGGAGATGAGCCTTCTAGAGAGGGTAAGGATTTGAGTTCCCTTTGTGTCTGTGTCTTGGAAATTGTCAGTCAGTTTTATGCAGCTGATGTTTAAATGATGCTGGTGTTTTATCCAAGCTATTACGGGTTATGTCTGAACACACTGGTCCACACAAGTCTCATGGTTTGTGAGCAGTATCACATTCCAGGGATCTGTTCTGATGTGATGTCACACTTCCAGATCGGCAGTTGGAAGTACTTTCTACAGTCTATTTTAAATGGATTTTGAAAAATCCAAAAGAAATGAAATTTTGCCTCTAATTTGATATTGAACACTTCTAATTACAATAAGAAGGAGCTAAGCAGAAAAATTGTGAGAAAGCAAGTAATTCGTTTGACCTGGAATGGGGGGAGGAATCCAAAGTGGAATAAATTGTACTTGTGTTCATATTCTTTTCCAGGATAATTTGGAATAGAACTGTGAGTTTTATGGCTGTCAGTCTTGGGATGTTGTATTCTGTCTAAAGTATTCCTATTCTTTGTGTGAAGCGTGAATGTAGTATGCTGCTTTTGTCTTAAAGACAATAGCCAAATGCAATTTGAGCTTGAAATTCTCTTGTGTCTGTATTGATGGGTTTTTGTTTTGGTTTGGTTTTTCATTATTGGAAAAAATGTTTGCATTTGGGGATTGTTTTGCGTCATCAAATGCTGCTCTGGCAGTGCTCTTGCCGGGGAGAGCAAGGACACAAAAGGATTGGTTTGCCTTAAAATTGTGTCACTTCAGAAGGTTGTTTGAAAGGCAAAGTACAGTGAAAAGGCATCAGTTTCAAGTAAATTCAGATCTTGGATGGTTAAGGTGATTTCAGTGTAATTTCATATGCCCATGGCTGCAGTATAATGGCTTATCAAAAGGATGGTGGCAATTTTTAACGTCTCCAGTTTGCCTCTGCAAGGGAAGTCTGGTCTGTGTTCGTGTGGGTGTTTTTGTTTACCGATTGTGTTTGTTGTTTTTTCCACAGTACTGGTAGAAGGAAACAACCCCAATATAGGGGCGCCAAAGCATTATAGTCTGCAGCTCAGTTGTTAATGGTTTAGAAGTGTCAGGCAACACCCTTAAGAATAGTTAAAAGAATAGTTCTCTCCAATGTTCATTTAGATTTCTAGTTGAGGATATGAAGGCTACTGATGAAAGAAGGGAACTTCATCATCCTTTGTACCTGTTCACCTAAACTTGTGTGACACATGGATACTGTGATACTGCCTTTATGTTGAATTAAACAGAACTGACCGTCTCTAAAAGCGTGTTTGCTTTTTTCTTGCTGCAGGCAGATCCACGGTTTGTATGGAATGGACACCTTCTGAGAGAATTTATTGCTCAACCAGAGGTAAACACTTCATAATGATTAGATTAATAGAGAACAAATATACTTTTACTATAAGTATGCAACAGTTTTTTGTAATTCTGTCTCTTTCAGACAGCCAGAATCTAGTATAACGTGGCTATTCATCATCTAGTTTAGCACAGTGAGTCTTCTGCTTTCAAACTTCCAACTTTGTCAATGTCCTCAGTAGTACTTCTAGAAAGCTAATTTTTTGGAAGTGTCTGTGTTTGAAGATACTGTGCTGTGAAGATACCTGCTCATATAAACCCGAGCGGAAGTTACACTGCACAGCATATGCTTCTCAAGCATTTTGAAGTTTAGCTACCTACTTATTTTTGGGTATAGGCAAGGTCCAGTTCATCACTTTTTTCCTAAGACTGTCTCACATCATTCTCCCTGAGTGCAGTTTAAATTCCGTTTTCCTAGTGAATAGATCATAAAGCTGGTAATTAAGAGTAAGACTGACTGTTTAGATTCTTTCAGTTTATTTCAAATGAAGATGAGCACAATGTAATCTTTGAATTCATTTAGTCCAGCAAATACAAGTGCACAACTGTGGCACCTTAACAGCCAGACTGTCTAAGCTCCTTCCTACTGGAGACATCCTCTGTCTGTTAAACTCCTTGAATTGCCTGCACTTACAGCAGCCTCCTCTCTCCATCAGTACTTTGCATTTATCAAAGCAAATGACGCATGGCTTCTATTTCTGCCTCGGTAACCTGTGGAGATGTGCTGTTACTTGAGACAGCACTGTTCCAAAAGGCTGGATTGTGCAGTGCTTCTGGAATGTGGAGATATGAATTAGAGAAGGGCTGTTGTGCATATTCCAGGGGCATATGACTGGGCGTAAAGTTTGCATAGTGCTATGCAAATAAAGCTTGGGAAATGAGAGAGAAGCTGTGATGGGAACAGCAAAGGAAAGCCAAGTGTGGCTGGTTAGTGAAAACAGGTGTAGGGGACAAAACACAGAAGCTGCAAAGGGAGATAACTGGTTTTTTAGGCTACACTTCCCCTCACATTGATTACAGGTGGCTTGATGCAGGAACAGTTTTAGGGAATGAAGTGTGGGATTTCTGACTTCTAGCATTAGAGAACTTTAAAATTTTCTTGAAAGATTAAGTTATTCAGGAATGGCAGGATAGGAAAAAACCTGGAACAAGCACTTTGAGTATTAATCACAATAAAAATATATCTTACTGAAGGCTTCTGTGACTACTATCTCTGCCTATGTCCTACTGTGAAGGTAAAGCAAACACACCATGGCAAAAGGTTTTCAGCAAGTATTGCTTTATATCTGCCATGTTTGTAGGAGAGTAAATGCTATGTATAGGGAGCACAAAGCAGCTTGCTTTTTGTCCAGGCTGCTTAATTAGGATTAGACTTTCACCTTTTTCATCCTGCTAATGAGGATTATGTATGTTGCTGTTTTCCCTGAACTTCTTTTCTCAGAAAGGAATGTTTCGCCCTAAATAAAAAGTCAATTATATAAAGTATATAAAACTATCACAAAACCCTTAGGCAAAGCATAGTCACTCACTTATCTTTTTTGGCTACTAGTGTTTAATATTTTTAACGTGTATTTGTGTGTTTCAGATCCATAGGTTTGCTACGCCAGTGATGCATGGATGTATCCTTTTGTGTTGTAAAAACCGAGTGCTGGATATGGGTAGTTCAGTAGCAAAATGGCTGCTGCTGAGGCTGCTCTATTGTTACATTGGCAATTAGAACACAGAGCACAATGTCAGAAATAAGTTAGTTTGCTCATATATGGCTGTTACATATTGTTTGATAGCCCACTCGTGTGTTAACACCCTTGAATATTTTGCTTTGAAGGCTTAATGTATTTAATTTTACAGACATGGTTTGCATAACTGTCTTTCAGTGGGAAGGTTAAGATCAGTGTGGCAAATAATCTTACATCAGCTTCAGTTCTTTTTTATCTTGCTATAAGGATGTGTTTGCTTTAGATACAAAATAAGGGAGAACAGTTTTGACTTGAAGGAGTGCTTATGGATGTTTGTGTTGATGAATAAAAGGATAAGAAGTTGTTCTGAAGGCTCATGGGATGCTTCTCCTAGGCAGCTGCTTTTCCTGCACCAATGCTTTGGGTAACAGCCTTTTTAGCAAAGCAGTCATGAGTTTATTTTTGAGAAGGGATGAATGCTGCAAGTGAGCTGAATGCTTTCTGGAAGCAGTGTGTGATCAACAGCAACCTGGTAGTTGCTCCTGGACAGACAGCATGAAAAGGACTGGCAAGACTGGACAGAGCAACTTATGCCATGTTCTGCTTTGTTCCTCTGTTGCAAAGGCCTCTCAGGTGTGTGCAGGGAATGGCTTCCAGATGGAAGCAGTTGATCTGGTAGGACTGTCAGCAGCTGGCAGATCTCCAGTCCTTCTTTCCTGTGGCTTCATTTAATGGAAAATGTTGTGGGAGTAGGCAGAGAGACAAAGGGAAGATAGAAAAAGGGAACTGTCAAAACACCCTAATCCTTATCCTGCTAGTTCTGAGTAAATTGCAATTAACAACTGACAGACTGCAATTAACACCTTCCTTGATCCTGTTTTTTCACTATATAAACAATTAGCATAAGTAATGTTTGGTTAAATTAGAATTACAGCAAAACCTTAGAGAACTCAAGAATTTGCAGAAACTGGATTTCTAGCAGTAAAAATGCTGGGAAGAGCCCTAAGCAGAACTGTTACAGTGCCACTAGTAGATATTTCAATAATATCAAAGGTTCCTGCCCCCCCTCCCCCCCCCATATAAACCCAAATATTTCTTTTTCAACTGTGTGTACTGGGCTTCTAGTCCTTCAGTGATGAGAAATAATGGACTTGGATACTTGAGATTTTGATCACCTGAAGCCCTAAACTGTGTTTTGTATTTCCCTTGCTGGTCCAAAGCAAAAACCCTTCTAAAGAGTACTACATTCTGTCTTGTCCTTTTCTGTGTATGTGGAAGTTGCTAATAGCAAGTTGTCATTTTAAGTGAGGACAGATTGCCAGCAGAAAACAAGCTGACAATTGCTAAGCAGCTAAGGTTAGAGGTAACCTTTCTTGCAGAATACTGTTGGCTATACAAATGTTGAATTAAAGGGTGGAGGACCTGGCAGTAATTTTCCAGGAAAACAGAGGAATAGGTATTTTTCAGCCTTAATTTATGAATTGGGAGAACATTCTGGATGGGGTGAATTTGTATTATATTTTTTTGGGTTGTTTACAAACAGTATTCGCATAAATACAAACAGAAATCAAGATGACTCGTGTGAAATCAGTGTGTTCTTTAACATTGCTGAGGGCCCATTTATGTCCCATTGGAATCATACAAGCAGAACCTAAATTTTACTTGAGACAAAGTATCTAGATTCCTCAAAATGAAGACTGCAGTACACTAATTTAAAAATTGACCATTTTGACCTTTCGCTTGCTTTGAAGTGGTAGATTTCAGTTTTTAGGGGCAAAGCATGAAAGCTGGTGAATCTACCCTGAGAAATTTTTCATGAGTGCTGGTCTCTGTTAGACTTGATAGCTTGCTGCCGTCCACATAAGTGCCATTATAAGCAGCACAAAACAAGACTAAAACTGAAATTAGTTGTCATTTTCCCTGTTTGTTGTTCAGTCCCAGGTGTATTTGGCACTTTGGGTCTGCAGCCTGGGCAGGAAACCATTCTTGTGTAAGAAGCTCACACTGGAGTCTTGGTGTGTGTTCATTTTCTTTTTCTGCACATGAATTTGAAAGCCAGTCAATTTTACTGCTAGGTCTGGTATTTGTAGGTGTGATGTATGTTGCGCTTATGGGTGCAAAGTATATACCCCAAGATATTTACTCTTCTAAAAGCCTGGAAAAGATTTTGAAGAGGTATTTTTTGAAGTAGTTGTTAATTTTTAAAAGCAATAGGGGCAAGAAACTGTTAGGGTAGTTTAATAAAATTATGGATGAGATGGATTCTTAATTTTTGATTAGGACCATAAAACCCAGAATAATCTTCTTCAGAATCACATTTTCTCAAAATTACAGCAGTTTTGATGTCTGTTCATCAGTGACATCACCGTAGTGTTGTTTTGCAATGTGCATATGGATCCTAATATTGTTACTGTCCCTCAGGTTTAATGTTCAGTTGTTGCTGGGGTGAGAATGTTTACAGATTTATTTGAGTGTAGTCTCTTGGTTCCTTGATGTTTCCTACCTGTTGATGTATAAAAAGATCCTAATGAAATGTTGGGGTTTTTCCTTAGTGTTGGTCATCAGTTATCACTATGCACTCTTGTTCTATTAATGGCAAGTGTTTTGACTGGCTGCTTGTTTCCAGAAGAAGCTGTTTCAGGGCTGGTGTACGCTACTATGTAAGAGGTATAAGAGAAAATTGATTTATTTCAAAAATAATGTGTATTCCATCTGCACATGTCTTACCTTTGAGTAATTGCTGTATAATGGCTTGCAAAAAAAAATTGCTTAGTTTGTCTTGAGGTTCTTCCTCCAAAGAAAATACTAGGGACTGAAGCATTTTGTGGTATTTATTAAAAGTGACTCTTCTTTATGTCTCTAAGGCATAACTGCAAAAGTTTTGTAATGATCTTCAACATGTGACTGTTTTCATTGGTGTTAAATGCAAGTGTGTAATAGTCCTTTTGGTCTAGCAGTAAATCCAGCTAAGTGCATCATTGGTGCTGGCAGGGGAGCCCTGAGTGGTGT
This sequence comes from Ifrita kowaldi, assembly GCA_013398055.1. NCBI lineage: Eukaryota > Metazoa > Chordata > Aves > Passeriformes > Cinclosomatidae > Ifrita > Ifrita kowaldi. Next base: position 63,851 of record VZRS01005944.1, read on the forward strand.
TCTCTAATTGTTTCAAGTTACAAAGCAAACAGGGAAATGAATTTAAATTACTTTCTCTGTTCTTAGTCCCAAAATACATGCTTTTAAAGAAATTAGTCTGTTTCTGCAATACCACTGTTACAGAATTGTGAATATTTTGGTGTCAGAGCACTGGTATTTTATTTCATATTAAATGATAATTTCTAGTGCTAGAAATACTGAAATGTGTTAACTTGAAGAAGCACAGTTCTGCTTAAATTTGGTGCAGATCATGTTAAACTTTTACCAAGGGTGTGTTTTATTTTACATTGTCAGGCAGATCTGTGCTTCCTGTGAGGACTTAAAAGGGAAGGGAAGGAAGCCTTTTGCTGATATATTGTCACTGCTCTGCAGGCAGGCTGAGCTGGCTAACGAGGTCTTTTTCCTACACAGGTATTGATTCAGAAGGGCACGCTGCTAACTTTGTTGAGACAGAACAAATTGTGCATTACAAGGGGAGCAAAGCATCCTTTGTTCAGGTAAAGTCACTGTAAGGAACATAGGTACATAGATAGCTCCGTCTGTGTTCTTAAATTTAGAATGTAAGATATGCAAATAAAACTAAACAGACTGGATTAGTTTAACAAAATAAACCAGTCTGCTTTATTTTTAAATGTCAAGTGAGTTTTGTAAATTCTGCTGTTTAAAACCATTTCCATTTTTTTGCAGACCCGTGGATCTATTCCTTTTTTCTGGTCTCAAAGACCAAACCTCAAGTATAAACCAAAGCCACAGATCAGCAAGTCAGTAAATCATGTATGTGAGTGTTTGTGTCCTGGGTTTTTAACATGTTACTGGGCTCATGTTTGTGTGATAGGGCAGCAAACTGTAATCAGAAGAATAAAAATCAGCAATACTGGATTGAGCTTTATTCTTTAAAGTAGCAAGAAACCTTGTAATTCTTACCATGAAATCAGAGGCTGAAAAAAAATGCAGACATCAATGGGGGTAGTTTCTCTTTGGATCCAGTTTGCAGCAGTTTTAGTAGCTGTACAATACTCCTTATCTGCAGCATGTTTAATGAGGAGAACTGAATGGACTGGGAGGAGGAAAGTGGAAATGTATTGGCACAATAGAGAACATCAAACAGTTATAAGAATCATCAGAACGATTATAATGGAGATTTCTTGTAAAGCACAGATCTTAATAGTAGTGTACATCTGTCAACACATTTTTCCTTTCTCTTCTAGATGGATGGCTTCCAAAGACATTTTGACTCACAAATAATTAGCTATGGAAAGCAAATGATTGTCAACTTGGTATGCTTTCACTTATCCTTCCTGAAAAAGCTGTTGTTCTTTTAAGCAGGCTTTTGAGTAATTCTGTCTCTCTGATTTCCCATTTCTCAGGTTAACCAAAAAGGCTCAGAGAAGCCTCTTGAGCAAACCTTTTCGAAAATGGTGAACAGCATGGGAAATGGAATGGTCAGGTACATGTGACATGAAGTGATTCGTTCTGTGTTACAAGTTAAGCACTGCCTCTGAGACCCACTGGTCAGTTCTTCAGGGGCCTTTACCAACCCTCTGATTTGTTTGCATTTTATGTTTATGAAGTAACTTGCTAAGAGAGGAGAGAGGCAGAATAAAGAAGGAAATTCAGAGGCAATGGTAATGCCAGTATTGGAGTCTTAGTGTGCAATGGAGGTCTTCTGCATTTTAGGAAAAAGAAAATCATGCCCTGTAGAGCTAGCTTCTGGCAAAAAGGCTTGGTTACATTGCTAACTTAGTGAGGGAGTGCTGAGTGTGAGCAAAATAGGATGGAACAGTAAGGGGAACAAGTAATTTAAATGCCTGGAGCTCAGTGTAACAAAGGGCCAGGAGTGGAGAATGCACTTGGGTTAGGAGAAATTCCATCTCTTTGTGGGAATACTGTGTGCAGTACATGATTTTACAACCTGTCTGTGCGTGCTTTCATTAACTTCTGGAGGGAGGGCTTGCATCCAGCTCACACTGATATTTGCCCCTCTACCTTGTCCTTGAAATTACTGTGCTGTGGTTTTTTTATTCTAAGCATATTTGCTATAAAGTTGTCTGGTGGAAACAAAGATGTGAAATTATGTGAAGGTGTATTTTGGTGATGTTCTGTATATGTTCAAAAGTGGTGCTTGGCAGCCCCATTTTACTATTGCTACCAAAATCCACTTTCTTTGTTAATTGCTTTTGATGGCGTTTGCCTGCCAGAGTCAAACTTGAGTCTTCAGTTACTTGTTTCAGTGTGTATAGCTTTCTTCATGCATAGTCCTGAAATCTTGTCAAATAACTTTCGGGTTATGAATGCTTGAGGGGAGGAATGTAATGCCTTGTAATTCACAGCAAACATATACATACAAATATTTAATTAATCAAGCACCACTCATTCAGAGCACTTCTTACCAGAAATTGGCTGTTAAAATTTTGTTCCAAGTCAGTAGCTGCTTAAACAGAACCTGTCTCAGGTTTCTGGAGAGTTACCAAGGGAATTATGCCAGCAAAGAATGTTGGATTTTAGTACCTGTGTCTAGTTCAAAGTGAACAGAGAATGAAAGAATCCTGGTGGGGGAAAAAAAGGACATTAAGTAAGATTCATATCCCTTCTGTACTTTCTGGAGGAAAAATATTAGCCAGAACATAGAATGGAACATAGAACGTGGAACTGAATTGTCTCCTTCCCCAGACTAGTGGCATTTTGTAAATAATTTTAAATGGTGTCACCATTCACACTAAGGGTGCAGCATCAGATTACAGAGCACTGGCAAAATCTACAGATGTGCTGAAAGTCATCTCTAAAGAAAAACAAATCCTCTGTCACTGCTTGTTTTATAGATCAGCCTTTTGCTGTAGGGTTTTGTGTAACCTTCACTGCAGTATATGTGTAATCTGAAAAGATGCTTCTCTCTCTGAACAGATACGTGGCGTTTGACTTCCATAAAGAGTGCAGTCGGATGAGGTGGGATCGGCTTCAGATTTTGATGGATCAACTCGCAGAACAGCAAGATGAGTTCAGGTAAGGCTCTGTGGTTCTTTCACATCTGTGCTGTTAAAATGAGAGCACTTCCTCAAAGTTTCTGTTGTCTTGCATTAAGGCACAGCAATACAGACATGTAATCTGTGAAGAAGATGCATTTGTGTGCATTGGTGTGTCCATGTCTCTGGTGTCTTGCTGATACCATGTGCAAGGTTGGACACCTGGTAGGGAGTAAGATATAGAGCCCACGTTACTTCTCAATAAAGTGGTTCTGAGAATTGCAGCAGCAACCCTGAGTTGTGACAAGAGCTGCCTTTGTAAGGCTGGGTTAAAGGTTGGACAAAGAAATGAGCATGCGTACAACTGGAGCTATTTAAAATAAAGTCTCCTTAGATCATATTTTTCTTTCATCCAGTAGTAATTCCAGGTGGTGTTGACAGCAAACTGTTTTGCCACGTAGTGTAAAACACTGGGTGTTCCTTCCACAGGCATTTGTAAAAATGTTTTCTCTAACATACACATTGTTGTGGCTCCAAACCTTGCACTGGCATTGATGGTTAGCCCTTGCTAACATAAGTAACCCAAATGGAAACAAATTCTGATTTTCTTTAGTCATATAAAAATACACAAAATATCCAACTCAATTTAAATCTTTAGTCCCACAAGTGTGTTTTCAGTCGTAGCTACTTGTAGGCATGTGGACTGCTAGGGAAATAGTTTACTTTGTTCTGCTTTTCTGATTGCTTCCTTCCTGTTCCTGAAGTCTTGTGCCCAAAGCACAAAGCAGATCAACTAAAACATTACAAAACTAGCAGTGGTATAGTCTATCCCAACGAAATAAAATGAGGTAAGGTGTGGACTAGAGCAGGAGTCTTCTTAATGAAGTCTCTTACTTGGAGGGATGGCTATGGGAATGATATAAATTAATCAGATTATAGTTAATATTCTGTCCACCACAAAAAAAAAGGCCTTAAAAACTCATGAAGACCTAATGAATAAACTGACTTAGACCACCTCAGATAAGGAGAAATAAGATTGTAGGTTTTTCCTACACAGCAAGGATCCTTTATTCTCAGAATTAATACTGAATCCCATAACTTGTTTACTCTCAGCTGCCTTTGGAGGCATAGAAAATAACCAGGTTTCCTTGAAATGAAAAAAAAAAAAGCTATTCATCTCTAAAACAAGATACAAAATTGAAGACTCTTTCTCAAGATTAGGCTGTCTCTAACTTAACTTGTTTTATTTCATCTGTAATGACTATTGCTTAAATAGGAACAGAAAAGCCTGAGTTCTAATCTTCATAGAAAATGGTTTTGCAACCCCTAGGGAGGTAAACAACTCTTATTTTCTGCAGGCTAAATCCAGTTGTGGAAGATCTGTCAGAAAGGAGAGCTGCGTTTGTGGAGGTGTTTTTTATTAGTTTTTAAATTTTTTAGAGCAGCTATAGGAGATGCAGCATTTAAGAACAGACATTTCTAGTTAATTAGGATAATAACAAACTATCTTATCCCAATATCAGTTGTAGGCAGAACGTGGGGTGAACAGGAAGATTTCACAGGTATTATTGTCTCCTTTAGTCTGCAACAATGTAAAACATGGTTTAACAAAACTAGTTCAAGAGTGATGAAAATGGCTCTTAAAAAGACAACACAAGGTTAATCAAAGTAAATTCAAGTGCTTCTAAGGCTCCTGATTGTGGTACTGCATCACTCTAGACTTCATAATCTTAAAATGCTCAGCAGTGAATCATACACTAGTCCACATTCAGAGTTCATAATTACATATTGAAGTAACTTAATCCATAAATTATGATCTGTAAATCTGTAGACAACTGAAGTTTCATGCTGTGGCAGGACAGGCATAGTTCTGTCCCATTCACACATCCAGCTGATAAATAGATTGGAATATTTGCTCTACTAGCTCAGTATTGTAATGCATATGTGCAATTCAGTATTTAAAATGAGCTGTTTGTTATCAACTACTGGAAACACCTGGTTTAGTGGATTAAAAAGAGTGAGGTAACAATTAGCATATGCAAGAGGGAATATGTGGTTCCCCCACATGTTCACATAATGGAGAGAATGGCATGTGACAGTAGCAGATTTTTCCATATTTTCCAAGCGGCCTTAAAAAATCTGAGTACCTTCCTGGAAGAATTGTGCCTGACGACTTAGGTGACTTTTTATGCGTTACTGGCTGGATTGAACTGGGTTACCAGTTATAAACAAATCTGGTTACTTCTGCTGTTAGGCTCTAGTAATGATCTTCATATCTGTGGAGCTGGGACACTAAAATAACTGGAAAAAAAAAATACAAGTCCCGGACTTTTGCATCAGAAGCTACTCTTCCCAGTGGCGTATAACTCAATATTGCTGATTGGCTTTCTGAATGTAAGAGTGAATACTGCCCTGAGGTTGCTCGATGTTCATCCGCTGGTGCAGTTTTCCAGCATGGGAAGAATTCAGGGAGGCATCAAAGTTTGAAGACATGGCTGAGAACTCATCAAATGCTCAGGACAATTGTGTTTTGGTCACTAGGATATTTACTTGTGAAAACATGTGGTTTGTATGGACTGTTATCGCTAAATACATGTGTTGTATGTGTTAGTTACTTTCTAGTTGACTCGGAGGGTAAAATTGTGACTCAGCAGGAAGGAACGTTCCGCAGTAACTGCATGGACTGCCTGGATCGGACTAACGTGATCCAGAGCTTGTTAGCACGCAGGTCTCTCCAGGCCCAGCTGCAGGTAATTGTTTTACTCTTCTTTAACAAGCTGGAAGAGGAGAGAGGCTTTCCATTTGGAATGGAAATGTAATTTGAACACTCAGTAAGAGCTTGCATAGTGGAGTTACTGTACTACTTACTTGAGCTGCACTGACAGGATTCAAGTGTGATAAATACAGCTTTTTCTGAAAGCAAATCCTAATTTTTCTATCAAACTCCTAGTGAGCCTCAATGTGTTTTGTGTTTCAGAGACTAGGTGTTCTGCATGTGGGACAGAGAATTGAAGAGCAGGCAGACTTTGAGAAAATCTACAAAAATGGTAGGCTGTTTATAGAGTTCAAACAATGACTTTTTCTCTGAAGAGATTATATAACTTCCTTAATATTTCTTATTGTTTCCCTATTCACAGCATGGGCTGATAACGCTAATGCTTGTGCCAAACAATATGCTGGAACTGGTGCCTTAAAGACGGATTACACAAGGCAAGGCAGCCTTTCTTGTAGGGGCCTTCTGGGCTTTTGGGCATGTTTGGGATTTTCTTTGAGTCCTCATATCTAAGAAGGTTATTGATCTGGGGCTTAGGCCATAAATGAGTTTTTTGCAATGGTTCAGTTGGTAAAATGTCAGGCTAAAATCTCCAAAACACTGTTCTTTGCTGTGTTTATGTGAAAGTAAAGGCTATGTGGAAATGAAAACCAAGGCAGTGTGCCATGAAGATGCACATTTATATTGTGTGACGGAAAGAAGTGTCATTTTATTTTCTAATTTTGTTACAAGTATGTGTGTTAATAATGCAGAGGCAGCACTAGATAAATATATTCCTGTGCTGGTGTTCGTGTAATGTAGTACACATCTGGATATAATGACAGAATGTAAATCTGAAGTTATAGTCCTGAATTTATACATCTATTTTAAATATTTTTCACAATTGCTTTTGCAGAACTGGGAAGAGAACTCAGTGGGGCTTAATAATGGATGGCTGGAACTCATTAATACGTTATTACAAGAACAACTTTTCTGATGGATTTAGACAAGTAAGTTAAGCTTTTAACCATGGGGAGGTGTATTTGATAAACATTGCTGTGCATTCTAACTCTTGCCCTCCCTTTCTCTTCCAGGATGCAATTGATCTTTTTCTTGGAAATTATTCAGTGGATGAAGTAGAACCTGCTAGTCCTTTACATGTCAAGAAAGATTGGAAGTTCTTAGCTGTGAGTATGGAGACTTTATGTGGAGAAGCACAACCGTTTAGTCACTGGCTTCATTATGCCTAAGTAGGACTTGTCTGTTAGGCATGAAGCATCCCTGTAATCTGGTAATGTCTCTATGATACCTGCTTATAGGATTAAATCCAGACCATTCCCTTGCCAGAAAATGGAGTGTCCTTGAGGTATTGGAAAAACTGCTGCTTGCTTTTTTTAAAACATGCTTTACCATGTGGAAAGGGGGAAATTCTACTACTCACTATCAATGACTGTTTCCTTGTGCACAAGAATCTTGTGGAGTTCTTTTCTCACACTTCATGCAGAAGCATAGACTGTAACACAAAAAAACCACTTTTTTCATTTTTTTCACCCTTCCCTTTCTATTTTGAAATGGGATTTGGGAACATAATGGGTTTAACTGGTGTATTTTTTTTTTTAAACGAAGCATAAATCTCAACCTCTCTTTTAATGCACAGGAGGTGTATTTTAATTCTCAACATAGTTATTGAACACACTCTTCCAAGTTTTGGAACTATCCAGACTTTTATTTGTACCCGAATGCAGGTGAATTGGGAGTTAAAGCAAGTTCATTGCAAAGCAAGTAAAGTAAATAGCTTTACAGCACAACTCATCCTAAAGGAAATTAAGGAGCATATGTACTGCTGTATCAAGTGATTATTCTTCTTCTCCTCTTTCCTCAGTTGCCTATTATTATGGTGGTTGCTTTCTCCATGTGCATTATTTGTTTGCTAATGGCTGGTAAGTCACTATTGAGTTTAATTTTATAAAACTGGCTTGTTTCTCTGTGAACTTTGTGTAAATGGTTACCAGTAACTGTTCAGTGTAGAATTGCTTCTCAGTCGTTCTAGAAGGTGCTTGAGTGGGGCTCTGGAGATTGAGGTTTAGCACTGTGTCATTAATGTGGAAAAAACTGAGGTGCTATAGAAAACAATGTTAAAACTCATGTAGAAGTCAATAAAGGGACAGTTAATTGTCCCCAAATTTAGATACACCTTGGTAGACCTGTAGCTTTATTGTAGGCTGGATGAAGCACCAGAGATACCTGTCGAATTTTGGGCAGAAAGACAGTCCAGAACTGTCAGATACAGGCATGAGTGTGGTTCTGATGGATGTCCCTTTAGTCTCATGTGTTGGGAGTGGTGAAGGTTTTTGCCTTCTGCTTTTGCCTTGAATTTTCTAGCATTAGTGCCAGTAGAGTTCTTGACTGACTTCTGTAAATCTCTGTTCAATGTGTTCCAAGAACTGTGTGGCAAATACAAGTTTTCCAAGGTAAGGAAACAGAAAAAGATCTGTGAAAGACTTCTGATTTCATTTGACGTAGGATCTTTAATTTCAGGATCTCTGAGAAAGAGCTTGAAATATTTGCATTTGTACTAAAGTAAAACTCTCTGGTAATCGGAAATAATGAGCTAAAAGGTTTTTCTGACTCTTCTTCACAGGTGATACATGGACCGAGACACTGGCCTATGTGCTTTTCTGGGGAAGTGCCAGCTTTGGAACTTTTGCTATCATCCTTTACAATGGCAAGGATTTTGTAGATGCACCCAAGCTGGTCCAGAAGGAGAAGATGGACTGAATTTGTGTGTGTGGAAAGCGGCTTGGTATTGAGGATTCTTCAAGCCACACTTGGAGTCTCTACTGACCTGCTTTCCACACCAAATAATGCTCTTATGAACATTCTTCCTTGGCAATGGGGGGGTCAGGGGTAAGGAAACCGTGTCCTGTGGTGGTGGTAGCTTTCAACTGAGACCTGACTTGACAGTCTTAGTTGCAATGGTCTTTGGAATATTGCATTAGTGGACAGGGCTCCACTCTAACTGGGGTAATGCAAAGACAAAAGCCAGCTTCTTGGTGTCTGGAATGTTTTGGAGCTTAAATGGACTGTTTAAGCTCATGCTTCACCTGGACTGGTTCAGCTGGTTTTTTGGTCTTGACAGGAGAGACCTTTGATGCTGTTCATGTCTCAGAATACCCAGATGCTGAAGCATTAATAATGGAACATCTGATAGTGGTCTCTGAACAAATACGGCTTCATACCAATAAAAAGTCTAGGTCCAGACTTACAGCTGGATTACATTTGTTGTGATACAGTCTGTGTTACGGAGTCCTTCGTGCATATTTGTGTGGATTCTTTTCACTAAATACGAAAGATTTTTGAATCCTAATGCTATTCTAAAATGAGGTTTTTGTCCTGTCTTGTTAATCTAGAACTGATGCAATATTCTGCTAATCATTGTTTGGGTGAAAGGGCAGTGTAATTGGATGTTCCTGAAGTTGCAAATGTCTTGCACTGTTTCAATACTACAGTCTCCATATGAAAATCCAGTAGTTAGCGAGTTAAAATGTAGAATTTTCTTTCTAAAGGTGTAAACGAAATCAAAGAATGTAAAAGTCCTTTGCAGTGTTTATTCAACCTTCCTTATGCTAAAGTTCCAAAGTACTTCATTACTTTAAGAATGGGTCACAACATAAAAGGTGAACTTCATATTGTTTTGCTAGTCAGCTGCTTCTGTCCTTGGTTATACTGAAATAATTTGTGAAAGAAGGAATAACAGCCTGAGGAGAAAGCATTAAGTCTAAACTCTGTATTTCCACTTGGGAGCAGCAGCTTGCTTTTCATGCATGGTACTGTAACACACTCTTTTTAAGAAAAAAAAAAAGGAGAAAAAAAAAAAGCTGCAGACTAATTTGTGCTGGTTAATGTATGTCTTTAAATTTAGTGCTTCCAAGCTGTATAAAAATAAGGACCAATTTTAAACTATTTTGTCACTTATTTTATATGGTTTGTTCAAAACCAGACATGGAACTTGCTTAAGGCGCTGTGCATTGTTTAATATTTCCTGTAAGTACAGCTGTATATTCAGATTGCGAGTATAAAATTTAAAGGGGGGGAAGGGACAAACATGTAGAATACTACTAGGACTAGCACAGGTGTCACTATTGAAGCTAGAACACAAAACACTGATACTCCAGTGTTCCCTTGTGTTATGACTGAAAATATGTACAGATTCTTTTTTTTTTTTCTTTTGCAACTGTTCATTTTAACCTTGAATGTTTCTGGAGGCCTCTCTGGGTTTTGTGTAAACATAACCTGTTCATGAGCACTAGTACTTGCAAAGTATCCGTTTGCTTCTAGATGCTGTAATGGAAAAATACCAGTTGGTGGTTAACTGGAAATCCTCCTAACTTAAAATTTTCAAAGGTGAACTCCCTCATGGGCACGAAGTACAAGAACATCATAGACTCAATATTTGGAAGCAGTGGTTCTGGTGGCTCACTGGCAGGTGGAGTTTGAAACTTGGCTCAGTTGTCTTGCAGTCTAGAACTAAGTTGTTGCATCTTTGGTGAAGAACTTGTTGCAGCAAAGACCAAACTTGAATTGCTAACATAAAAGGTTTGTAAGACATAGAATAACGTAGGTTGTAGAAGTTGGAAGGCACCTGTATTTTCAGTGCTTTGCAAAGAGTCTGTATTTCTAAAATCACAAATGGTGTAATACTCCTAAATGACAATAAAATGTTCAACTTTTCTAGATGTACTGTCTGTGGTGCATTTTGTGCTTTGGAGCAGGCTGTTCCCTAATTGTTCCTTAGGAGCTGTTTCACACCTGAGAGATGCTTCAGTTTTGTGTCTGCTTGTTGCAGGTGGGGATCTTCCTGTGCTGAGCTCAAACAGTGCTGATCTCACGCAGTGCCTGGTGTCAGTCTGTGCTGTGTGATGTTCCACTCTTCACTGCTGTGGCTGGAGTGCTCCACTGCTGCATCCCAGGTGTCACCTCTGCTCAGGGCCAATGGTTCTTTGCCTCTTTCCTGACAAGGGCACTTCAGAGTCCTATTGACCATACCAAGAGGTGAAAATTCAAGCTCTCTTTTCCCTCTTACTTTCGCTAGGTGAACAGACTGACACATACACAGAAAATTGTTACTATGACAGTTCTGGATGCTGAAGCTGTAACTTTTTGACAATAAATGAGTGCTTTACAGGTTGTAGTGCTTGGACTTTTTTTTTTTTAAAGCTCAAAGCAGGTTTAAAATGAAGTAGTCTGATGGTTTTTTTTTTCTTTTCTAAAATGTATTTTTAATTAAGGAAGGCAAGCTTGGCAGTTGCAAAACCTTACAAAAAGCCTCTCCTTCCCGCTCATTTCTATCTGTTCCTCTCCCACCATCCACATCTCCTTCTCACCGTGCCCATCCCTCTTTTCCATCCCCCATCCTCATCTCTTACTATTCCCTCTCTTCCCCGCTCCCGTGTTCCCCGCCCTCTCCCCCCACGGGCGGGACCAGGCGCTGCCCCGCGCTCGCGGCGGGTCCGCCAGGCCGCTAGGGGGCGCAGTCACGGCCGCTCCCGCCCGTCGATCGCCGCGGAGCGCGGCCGCTTCCTGGCG
>VZRS01005944.1:75682-181115 GCA_013398055.1 Ifrita kowaldi
GATGGAGGCGGATTGCCCGCGCCCGGCCGCGGCGGCAGCGCCGGGCAAGCCCGCGCGCTCAGGGGCCGCCCTGCGCTGTCCCCCCACCGCGGACGGGAGCGGCCCGGGATGGAGCCAGGATGGGCCCGGCGGGAGCGCCCCTAGGATGGGCTGGGCCGGGCGGGGGGCTCCGCTGCGCTGGGCCGCGCTCCCGCCCCGGGGCCTGCGCGAGTCGCTCGGCACAGCGCCTCCCTTTTTGGAGGGAAAGCCCCCGGACTAGGGTTGCGTTGGCTTCCCGGGATTGTAACGACTTGTAAAATGGTTCCTTCTTCGTACAATAATGGCTGTTTCGCCTGGAAGTAGATGCTGGATCCGGCAGTGTGTCACTCAAGCGGCCCGGCTCCCGATGGCTGGGCCGGAGGTGGAGTGTGTCACTGAACATCCGCAGCGGAATCCATGAGCGCCGTCTTTGGGAGCTCAGGATGCGGAACTGCTTGGTGCTGCCTGTCGAACACGTACGGCTTGATGTGGAAGTGAACGGGTTTGGGGTTTTTTAAATGCGTTTTTAATTCCCAGGTTTCTAATGAAGCTGAGCCATGAGACTGTGACCATTGAACTGAAGAATGGGACGCAGGTGCATGGAACGATCACAGGTACAGTGGGATGGGGGGATGCAGCAAAATACTCCCCGTTGCCTTTCGGCAAACAATTGGCAGCCGCGGTTTGAATGAGTGTTTTGTGCTGTGCTCCCTCTTGCGGGGACCGGCACAGGAAAATGCAGGAGATGGGCTTTGTAATTCATATCTTTGTGTGCAAGCGCGAGGTGTGTTTGTGTTACAGAAGTGTCTGGATATTTTCGGGAGTTGCTGGGAGCTGTGACCAGCCAGCAGCTGGTTGTCTCCATTGGCAACCACGAAAATACTTGGGAATTTCAGTGGGTCATGGATTATCTTTGATGTGTAGTAGTGGATGAGTCCACCCGTGGTTAGACCAGCGCTGGGGTTGCATTTTGCGATCAGATTTCTTTGCTTTAAAGGTTCTGCTGGGAGCTGTACATTTGCTGTAGCACTGGGAGCCTCTAAGGCCAGCTGCAGCTTTGCCTGCAGACAGGCTTGGGGGGAAGGAAGCAAACTCCTCCAGACCTTGCTTGGTAGTCTCTTAGAATTGTAGCAGCACGATCACAGAATGGTTTGGGTTGGAAGGGACTTGAAAGATCATCCAATTCCAACCCCCTGCCATGGGCAGGGACACCTTCCACTAGACCAGGCTGCTCAGAGTCCCATCCAACCTGGCCTGGAACACTGCCAGGGATGGGGCATCCACAGCTTCTCTGGGCAACCTGTTCCAGCTGATGTGGTCTCGAATTGGTTAAATTTTGTGTGTAGGTAGTTCTGATCTAAAAAATAAAGTTAATGATTTCTGTTGAGTACGTTTTTTAAGGGGAGTCGAGATGGAAATGCTGATTTGCATACATTTGATTTCCTGAGACGGGTCAGACAGAGCTGGGTGTGGAATACAGGGCAAAGAGGAATCCTGGCCAAGAGAATCTGCTCCCCCGATGTTACCGGAGGTCTCTTCTGTCGGTTCGTGGGAGTTCCTGATTGCCGGGTGCTTTTTTGTATCACTGTGCTGAAGGTTGCAGGGAATTCTTTCTGGTTCAGTATGTGGTTCTCAGGTATTAAAGCATGTGCAAGCTATTTTGTCTGCTTTAATAATCTCAGCGAGGGACATTGCTCTGAGAGTGTTCCTGTGAGCTTTACTTGGGCAGCAGGTGTGATGTGGGTGGGGCACGTTGTGTTTATCGAGGCAAACCCCCGCGGGTGAGCTGAGGAAGCTGCTTCATCTCCCTTCCTAAGCTCACCCCCAGGCGGCTTTTAGCAGCTCTTCTGCCTAGGCACTCGTGGGAAAAAAAAAAAAAAGTGCAACTCTTGTTAATTTTGAACTTTATTCTAGAGGATTGCTGAGGTGTTTTTTTGGCCAGTAGCAGTCTGTAGGGTTTGGCAGAGTTCAAAACTGGCATTATTTTGCAGCCAGGTCCATCAGCTTTGATTAGAGCCGAGTGAGCCCCCTCGGTGCCTGATTGCAGCATGCTCTGCTGAACTCAGCCAGATGGGAAGCAAACACATTGCTGGGCTCCTGACCTCACTGCTCTTTCAGGCTTAATTGTTGAGCAAAGCCTTTCTCATTTTCTGCTAAGAATCTGTAAAAAGATTGCGCAGTCTCCTCTTCCTTCCTTCGCCAGGGTAGGAGCAGGGATGAAGGGGCAGGTTTTGTGTAATGCCCCTCTCCACAACCAAGGGACTGGGTCGGGTGGAGCTGTATAAAATCCAGAAGGAGGAGGAGAGGACAGAAAAAATAAAGTCACTGTCATTTTGGTCTTCATAGGTGGAGATAAAGTCCCACATAAATCTCATGATATGCAGAATAAAAACTTCTGGGTTTTTTTATATTGCTTCTCATGGCTGTTACACAGTACATGCATCCAGCTGAGATTTTTTATCCAGTTTGGGATTATGCACAGTACTGGTTCCCTACAGTTCTTACATGCTGGCTGTTCTCAGAGTTTGTAACCACAGTAGTTGTTCCTTGCAGTGGGGTATTTAACGTACTTTCATAGAAAATGCACTCTGGTATTGAATGTATTTTATCAGAAGATAAAAGCTCTTTTGCAGTTGGATTTTCCTAAGGCTTACAGAAAAAGGAAATTATTCAGGTTATTTTTCCTCTTCCAAGGTTTGTTTTACTTCAGTTTAAAGGACTGAAGACTAGCATTAGACTTCTGTAATAAGAAGTAGTTTATTTGTTGTTCAGAGAAGTTATTTTAACCATTTACAAAGCAGCTATTGCCAGGACCTGGATAAAGATCTCTAACCATGAGGAGCTAAAGGCAACAATTGGTAACTGGCATAATTCAAGAGAGAAAAGAGACGTACTTCTATTCTGTGAGAGGCTGAAGTAATTCATGAGCGGCAGAAGCAGGTGTTGATGAACAGGATAAATCTCATTTCATGTGCACACTTCAAAACAGGCACCAAGGGACCTCATCCCTGAATTCAGGCTTGTGTTGTTACAGGAGTGGATGTCAGTATGAACACGCATCTCAAAGCGGTGAAAATGACACTGAAGAACAGAGAGCCTGTACAGCTGGAGACACTGAGTATTCGAGGGAACAACATCCGGTACTTCATTCTGCCAGACAGTTTGCCTCTGGATACTCTGCTAGTGGATGTTGAACCAAAAGTCAAATCCAAGAAAAGAGAAGCGGGTGAGTTTGTGCTTTCCTAGTCTGTTCTGCCTTTGTGTGCATTTCAGTACTGTGAGTCTGGAGATGTCTGAGTGTCTGCACGTCTGCATTTGGTATCAGATTCCTTCATCGTTGAGGGTTTGACACGGCACTGGCTCAGTCTGCCTTGCCCACCTCCCTGGCATCTGCAGAGCTTTCATTCACATGAAGTTGTGTTATGGCTTTTCGTGTATCTGTTTTTAAAAATGTAAATGTTTATCAGCTTGAGTATTTATCAGCTTGAGTAAGTTTTAACCTCTCTGAGTCTCACAGTTGGCACCAAAGAGGTTTACACTTCCTCTTCTCCAGATGTCTGCTGTGCTTCCCCAGTTTGTATGGGGAGCTTCACATAGATAATAAGTACAGGACAGTATCTCAAATGGTGCTGAATGGTTCACTGAAATTTGGTGGGGGATAAAAATGATATCTCTGAGAATGAATTTGGGAAGCTTGAGAACCTGAGGGAATCTAGGCTGTATTCCAGTGAGTGCATCTCCAGCTTTGGCTCCCGGCAGTGTTCCAGTCTCTGCTCTTCCTGGAGCTTTTTTTTCCGAAGTGCTGCTGAATAAAAATCCTTTTCCTTAGAGGCCTAACAGTATAGACAGTAACTGAAGTTTAATCCACACTCTTAAAGATGAGTACCCAGTAAACCACAGGAAATCTCCAGCAGTATATATTTTGCCCAACAGTTAATCTCTGTGAGCTGTTTTACAACAGTGAGCTGTAAGTGAAAGCTAACTGTGCTTCAGAGTCATGTTGTACTATTTCTCCTGTAATTAGTGTTGAAGTATGTGGGTGTGCAGGGTGTTCTGCATTGGTGAGCTCACCTTACTGACACGGGGTAAGGAATCTTGGCTGTGCAGCATCGAGTGTGAGTGCTGCAGCTGCTGCCTTGACAGGGAATAAGGACAAAGCTCCAAAGGGGCTTTGCTCCTCTCATGTTCATTAAAAACAATCTAACCACACAGAGAAATTAGTGTGGTTGGATTGCTTTTTTTCTGAGCCTCACAATGTGGTGTGGACAAGAACATCTCTGCTCGGTGTCAGCTTTGGGGGAAGCAGCTGTGGTAGCTCCAGTTACCTCCGTTTGATGCTCCCTGCAGCCGCAGTGTGTGGAAGCGCTCTCAGACTGAAGCTGTGCTGTGCTTAATCCATAAATGCCCTTGGGCTTCAGAAGTGTAAACCCCTTGATCTGTCCTTGACTAGTGAAGTTGTCAGGAAAGGGCAGGATGCTGGCTGGGTTGTGAGTGCCATGTGTGCCTTAGGTTTGAGCGTGCTGGTGCTTGGCAAACACAGCTGCCTGCTGATCCTGTCATCTTCCAGCTGGGGTTGATGCTTCCATGGATTTTACAGGGTCAGTGTATTACCAGCAAAATAATGACACCCTGCTTATNGAAAAAAAAAAAAAAAGGGCAACTCTTGTTAATTTTGAACTTTATTCTAGAGGATTGCTGAGGTGTTTTTTTGGCCAGTAGCAGTCTGTAGGGTTTGGCAGAGTTCAAAACTGGCATTATTTTGCAGCCAGGTCCATCAGCTTTGATTAGAGCCGAGTGAGCCCCCTCGGTGCCTGATTGCAGCATGCTGTGCTGAACCCAGCCAGATGGGAAGCAAACACATTGCTGGGCTCCTGACCTCACTGCTCTTTCAGGCTTAATTGTTGAGCAAAGCCTTTCTCATTTTCTGCTAAGAATCTGTAAAAAGATTGCGCAGTCTCCTCTTCCTTCCTTCGCCAGGGTAGGAGCAGGGATGAAGGGGCAGGTTTTGTGTAATGCCCCTCTCCACAACCAAGGGACTGGGTCGGGTGGAGCTGTATAAAATCCAGAAGGAGGAGGAGAGGACAGAAAAAATAAAGTCACTGTCATTTTGGTCTTCATAGGTGGAGATAAAGTCCCACATAAATCTCATGATATGCAGAATAAAAACTTCTGGGTTTTTTTATATTGCTTCTCATGGCTGTTACACAGTACATGCATCCAGCTGAGATTTTTTATCCAGTTTGGGATTATGCACAGTACTGGTTCCCTACAGTTCTTACATGCTGGCTGTTCTCAGAGTTTGTAACTACAGTAGTTGTTCCTTGCAGTGGGGTATTTAACGTACTTTCATAGAAAATGCACTCTGGTATTGAATGTATTTTATCAGAAGATAAAAGCTCTTTTGCAGTTGGATTTTCCTAAGGCTTACAGAAAAAGGAAATTATTCAGGTTATTTTTCCTCTTCCAAGGTTTGTTTTACTTCAGTTTAAAGGACTGAAGACTAGCATTAGACTTCTGTAATAAGAAGTAGTTTATTTGTTGTTCAGAGAAGTTATTTTAACCATTTACAAAGCAGCTATTGCCAGGACCTGGATAAAGATCTCTAACCATGAGGAGCTAAAGGCAACAATTGGTAACTGGCATAATTCAAGAGAGAAAAGAGACGTACTTCTATTCTGTGAGAGGCTGAAGTAATTCATGAGCGGCAGAAGCAGGTGTTGATGAACAGGATAAATCTCATTTCATGTGCACACTTCAAAACAGGCACCAAGGGACCTCATCCCTGAATTCAGGCTTGTGTTGTTACAGGAGTGGATGTCAGTATGAACACGCATCTCAAAGCGGTGAAAATGACACTGAAGAACAGAGAGCCTGTACAGCTGGAGACACTGAGTATTCGAGGGAACAACATCCGCTACTTCATTCTGCCAGACAGTTTGCCTCTGGATACTCTGCTAGTGGATGTTGAACCAAAAGTCAAATCCAAGAAAAGAGAAGCGGGTGAGTTTGTGCTTTCCTAGTCTGTTCTGCCTTTGTGTGCATTTCAGTACTGTGAGTCTGGAGATGTCTGAGTGTCTGCACGTCTGCATTTGGTATCAGATTCCTTCATCGTTGAGGGTTTGACACGGCACTGGCTCAGTCTGCCTTGCCCACCTCCCTGGCATCTGCAGAGCTTTCATTCACATGAAGTTGTGTTATGGCTTTTCGTGTATCTGTTTTTAAAAATGTAAATGTTTATCAGCTTGAGTATTTATCAGCTTGAGTAAGTTTTAACCTCTCTGAGTCTCACAGTTGGCACCAAAGAGGTTTACACTTCCTCTTCTCCAGATGTCTGCTGTGCTTCCCCAGTTTGTATGGGGAGCTTCACATAGATAATAAGTACAGGACAGTATCTCAAATGGTGCTGAATGGTTCACTGAAATTTGGTGGGGGATAAAAATGATATCTCTGAGAATGAATTTGGGAAGCTTGAGAACCTGAGGGAATCTAGGCTGTATTCCAGTGAGTGCATCTCCAGCTTTGGCTCCCGGCAGTGTTCCAGTCTCTGCTCTTCCTGGAGCTTTTTTTTCCGAAGTGCTGCTGAATAAAAATCCTTTTCCTTAGAGGCCTAACAGTATAGACAGTAACTGAAGTTTAATCCACACTCTTAAAGATGAGTACCCAGTAAACCACAGGAAATCTCCAGCAGTATATATTTTGCCCAACAGTTAATCTCTGTGAGCTGTTTTACAACAGTGAGCTGTAAGTGAAAGCTAACTGTGCTTCAGAGTCATGTTGTACTATTTCTCCTGTAATTAGTGTTGAAGTATGTGGGTGTGCAGGGTGTTCTGCATTGGTGAGCTCACCTTACTGACACGGGGTAAGGAATCTTGGCTGTGCAGCATCGAGTGTGAGTGCTGCAGCTGCTGCCTTGACAGGGAATAAGGACAAAGCTCCAAAGGGGCTTTGCTCCTCTCATGTTCATTAAAAACAATCTAACCACACAGAGAAATTAGTGTGGTTGGATTGCTTTTTTTCTGAGCCTCACAATGTGGTGTGGACAAGAACATCTCTGCTCGGTGTCAGCTTTGGGGGAAGCAGCTGTGGTAGCTCCAGTTACCTCCGTTTGATGCTCCCTGCAGCCGCAGTGTGTGGAAGCGCTCTCAGACTGAAGCTGTGCTGTGCTTAATCCATAAATGCCCTTGGGCTTCAGAAGTGTAAACCCCTTGATCTGTCCTTGACTAGTGAAGTTGTCAGGAAAGGGCAGGATGCTGGCTGGGTTGTGAGTGCCATGTGTGCCTTAGGTTTGAGCGTGCTGGTGCTTGGCAAACACAGCTGCCTGCTGATCCTGTCATCTTCCAGCTGGGGTTGATGCTTCCATGGATTTTACAGGGTCAGTGTATTACCAGCAAAATAATGACACCCTGCTTATGTCAAATTTGTCCTGTGTCTCTGCTGCTTCTGTCTTCCCTGCATTTCTAACCTACATCCCAGAATAATTGTCACATCCTGCTCCTTGAATGTGGGTGCCAGTGGGTGTCTCTTAGAGAGCCACCTGCTTCCGCAGAATTTCCAGTATCTTTTTGAGCCCTGCACTCACAAACACGTTTGAAATGAACCAATAATCTACAGTTTGCAGAGTGCCTTTGCAGCCTGGTGGGTCGCATTTCTTTGGGAGAAAGAGATGCAGAGGCGCGTTATCACCGTATGGATCATACGACCTTCAGCAGTTGCTTGTGGCCTGCACTGTCCTATGATTCCATCTTCCCTTTACAATTAAATAGCAGTAATTAAAACTGGGAGCATACAGTCAAGACCTTTGCCTTAGAATCACATCTGCAATTGGCAGAGGCATCACTGAGACTGGTAGGAACTGTTGGGTGCTGGGATCCTTTCAAAATGCTGACCTTCCACGTGGTGCCTGAGACAGGATGAGTTTGGGTATCTCACAGAATGTCTTATCACAGGGAAGCAGTGTGGTGATTATGCTCAATACAGAATGTTTTAATCAAAATGAACGTATTCCTGGGTCTCACTTGATTTAATTTTTCTTTTACCTTTTCTTTTACCTGCCAAGTTGCTGGAAGAGGCCGTGGAAGAGGCCGTGGCAGAGGCCGAGGTCGTGGAAGAGGAAGAGGAGGCCCAAGACGATAACTTCCCATCATGCAATTCTTACCAAATTCTGGGCAATTTCGGCTATTTTTTGTACAGGTCTTGTTTATGGTATCCATTTTTAATAAACTGAAATGTGAAAAGGTGTCTTTCCTTTGTTAGCAAAGCCTGGGGAGGGACACAGGTGTGTCCTGTTCCTAGGGCTGTTGCAGACTACACGGATCTTGCTGGTTGTCACTGTCGAGATTTTGCCCACCCCTGAGGGCTGTACAATTCCTCTTGCTTTTTGCCCCAAAATGAGAGATTTGTGTTGTACTTTAACAATGTTTGAAATTAATCCCTCTTTTCTAAGGCACCTGCCATCTTCTAATGGTTACATAGTTAAGACACTGTATTAAGAACCCTTTGTCCCATGAGTGTGTCTCTAATACTGTTCTTCAGAGCGACCTTTTTTAAAGTTCATAGATATAATTTTAATGTTTTCTATTACATGAAGCTTGCAATTTAAACATGTTGCTTTCTTTATAAAACATTTACACAGGGAAATTAACCAGGTCCATGGAACTGCTGGATTGTTACATCTGATGATTAAAGAATACCTGGATATGAACTTTGTCAAAGCTAATTATATGGCATACTTTTGTTTGGGTGGGGCTCCTAAAGCAGCTTTATCACAGATACCTTCTAGTGTACTTCAAGTGCATCCCTAGAAAATACAAAGTACAGCACAGTGCACAGTTACATACTGGAATTGGAAGTTTACTTCTTCTGGAGGTGGGAGAACTTGTGCGGCTCACATATATGTGTGCATATATATATGTATATATGCATATATAAATATATATATTCACTGCTTTGCTGGACACAAGTATAAAAGAAGCCATGTTGGCCACATGTATCTCCCAATGCCATCCTACTGATTTCTCCCATGTAGGGAAGCAGTGTCACATGCTCATTGCCAGACTTCAACAGTTTCACCTGTTGATGCCATTCAGATGTCATCTCAAACAATGAGTGTGCTTAAGTGTCTTGAACGGTTGAGGGTATTTGCTGGTACTTGGTGCAGGAGCATGCTTGGTTGCTCATGTTTCCACACAGGCAGTGCTACAACAGTGGAAAAGAATCACCTAACGTGTAATGGGCTGATATGCTGGTTAATTTGTGCTAGCTGGCATTTTGTGAGCTGCTCTTCTCCTTCTCACCTCTTTTACAGAGGCCACTTTAAAGCTTCATCTTGTTACAGAAGAGCTTTTTTTTTTCCAAACCATTGTGGAACCTCCCAAGAGCACTTTTTGGTCAATATAGCACCCACCGTTCTCAACTCTATAAATAGCTGCTACAAATAATGGTTGCTGCTGTCTTCCAGAAGTGCCCAGTCACTGATGACGGGGGTAAGGTCTTCCCAAATCCAGCTGTCAGCTTTCATGCAACAGTTGAAACTCGTTCCCTCTTCAGTCTCTTCCTTATAAAAGTCATTAGTGCTCCCAGGGGTACGCACATGGTGGATGCCGCCACCAGCAGCCCGATCACCGCCAGGGCATAGCCTGGGTAATCCTTGGTCACCAGCTGCCCCTGCAAGGGAGAAAAACAGTGTTGGATCTGTGGGATCTGTCCCAGAGCCTGGCCAGGAGCAAAGCTGTGTGTATGGATTTAGAGAGGACCTCTGAGAAGCAGTTTCAGGCTGTGGCAGCCCACAGCTGCCCTCAGTGCTGTTCTCTGTCCAGCCAAACACACTGAAACCTGACAAGAACAGAGCTGCTGACAACAGGATCGGGGAAAACTTCGGCAAGCTTTGGTAAAGAGCAGATTTTGGCTCGATTTGTGTTCCTTAATGAGGTGGCTGGGCCCTGACCTCTGCCAGGTCTCTGTTCCTCTCCTGGAGCCTGCGGGCCCATGCTGACATCCAATCAACAGGCCAGGCCCACTGTGGGTCCCAAATTGGCCATGACATGAAAACAATTATGTGCTTTGTTTCTGCATGATGGGAACATTTCCACAAAAGGTTATGAAACCAGTGATTACTTACCCAGCAGTAATTGCTCTGTGATGAATACACAGTCCAGTATTCTTAAGAAAATGTTGTGGCCATAAAGAAAAATGTATATGGAAATTATGAAAACTATTCCAGCAGCAGCTCAGTTCTTTCAAAATACCACTAATTTTGTTCAAAATAAATACCCTTTGAAAGCAGGGGTTTTTTAAGTGTATTTTTAAAAATGATATTTAGGTCTTCAATATGAATGAAATTTAATTCTATGAAGAGTTGATTAAGAACCTCACAGAGGGAAATTAGTTGGTTTTACAGAATCAGTACGTCATCACTAAGTTTTCCCTGTTTTTCCTTTCCACAAAATTAAGGGATGGCCCTGACTCCAGCTTTCAGAAGGCCATTTTGTGGAACGGTGTAGTTAGGAAGGAAGCTTGTATCCTTGCACTAACTAAGGAAAGTTTTTTAAAAAAAAGCCCAAACCCAAAACTCTTTTACCTGTGTGGCATCCCATGCTTGGTATTGCAATGTTCCTGTGAGGATATAGTCGGTGAGGTAAAAAATAAATAGGCTTACAATTAGCAGTGGACTAACAAAAGCCCACATAATTTTCCAATACCAGTTTGGCTTGCGTCCAATCATGGTGTAAAGATCTTTCTCAAATCTGTTCAAAAGAAAACCAAACACATTTTTGTAAAGAAAACCAAACGTGTGTTTTTGAGACTGGCTGCAGATGTTCGATCTATACCTTGTTCTGAGTTACTTCAGAAACCACCTTCAGAATCGAGTATGTCATATGAGAAAGGGGAGAACAGCTGACCACGAATGAGCAGAGAAGTATTCTCTGAAAAGCTGGCTCACCAGAATTATGGTGAGGGTGAAATCAAAAAAGACACTGAGGCTTCCAAGAGAATCCCAAGTTGCAGAGAGGAGCTAGAAAAAGTACAGCAAGAAGGTTCGGCCTGAAGCGTAAGCTCGGACTGTTACTGCTGTCAGCTGACAGAGAAAGGCAATGATGCTGAAGTACTGTGGAGAAAACAGCCGGGTTTGTGTAGTTGGGTGCTCTCAGTGCTGGTATCTGACTGTCTTTGAGGAAGTACTAACACTGGAGATGGTACCTAAAGTCTCACAGGAGACCTGGATCTGACTCGAAGGCTTTGAACTCATTAAGGAGGTAATACCCACGTACGGGCCTGGACACCTTCTGTACTGGCAGACTAACAAAGCAAATGTTGAAGCCTTTCCCTTCAGCTATTTTCAAACACCTTTGCTGTTGAAAACTTCTCCTGATTCCAGAGCTTCCTTTTACCCACAAGGATTGATGGGAGACAAACAATGTGCGAGGTGACCACCTTTGAAACCAGACTTACTGGCACTGTTGTGCTCGTGCTGAATTCCTGTCATGGGAGGAGCGGAGTTTTGGCAGAAGTTGCTCCTGAGACCAAGGACAAGAGCAGGGAGCCGTGTGTACAGCTCCTTGGTACTCCCCTGCCAGCAGAGACAGTGTCAGCCCAGCCTGGCCCCTCACAGCCCTGAGCCAAGGCCCTGGAAGGGGTCTGCAGGGCAGGGGAGACTCCCATCCCCTTGCTGATCCTGTAGCATAGGAGAAACATTTAGCCCAAGGCCATATTTTTATTCTTGGCCCGTGGCTGCTCCCGCCGCTGTCCCACTATGAAGAAAGCAGGGCTCAAGTTTTACCTCCTTATCCCGTAGATGTAACACACGGCGATGGTTTCCACCAGCACAATGAGCAGCAGTGAGAGGGTGGCTGCGTAGTCGTTGAAGATGTCAAACCAGTAATTTCCAGCCTCCATGGTGAAGATCAGGCCAATTATACAATTCATAAAACACACAACACCTGCATGGATAAAGCAGGGATCCTGCCATTACACCTGGAAATTTGTGTAGGGAAAATGTCACACTTCTTGTGACTAAAAACTGGTGGGATTTCTGCTGAGCAGCTTTCTCTGAGAAGGATTTTATTTTTTTCCCCCATGGAAAAGACCTGTCCCCGTGCATGTGTGACTGTCGTTAAACTGCTGCTCCTTAGACCTGCACAGTCGCAGCACATCACTCCAGACATGGTCAAGACAACCAAGTCTCAGCAACAGCCTTGTCACATGTGCATGCAGCATCTGCTGTTGCCGCTGGGCATCCAGCTAAAACAGGTTTTAAGGTAGGACAATGATTTCCATTCCCCAACAGGAGCACGTATTTCTTTTGGCCAAAGACTGAGGTGGTTCACAGTAGGGATACTGATGATGTGACTGAAGAGCTACTTGCTGCAGCTGTCTTGCCATTTGTACCGTCCCTTTGAGTTTCACCAGTGAGTAGACACCAGTCTGACGGAGCTGGGGTGTGTTGGGAAGGCTGTAAATGCACTGCCACGACTGCCCTGGTACTTTGGGAGCTCCCAAAGGAAAGTGCTGCACAGGCTGGGCAGGATTTCACAAGGGCAGGCAAACCCTTCCAGCAGCATATTTGCTATTCCCTGCTCTGACCCAAGGTCAGAGAGGGACCCTCAATGGCAGTGGGACACCACAGCTTCTGGACACACAGACACGTGCTCACTGTGTGGCCTGTGCTGCAGCCTGGCAGGTGCCTACCTGAGATCACCTCCTTGGGAAAGCGGGAGGCAATGACCTTGCTGTCGGTCAGCGGCGTGAGGATGGCGGCCGTGTTGCCCAGCATGCTGCCAATGCCCAGCATCAGCAGCATGAAGAAGTAGAGCACAGAGTACAGCTGGGGCACCTCCATGTTTTTGATGGCTTCCGAATAGACTATAAATGCCAGTCCCGTCCCCTGGACAGCCTGACAGAGACAAGGGGGGGAAACCGAGTTACAGGCAGCTCCTCAGCTTGGTAAAGAATGTAAGAGAGTGACTCTGTGTCATGACAAAGTACACCCGAGGTGTGGCTTTGCACAGCAAAGGCAGGTGAGGTCTTCACTGTTTTATCCCAACTGTACGGACACTGGGCGCTGATGACCCAAGTGAGCCCCTGCCCCATCCTGAGGTGTAGAAATGATCCCCAGCCCTTGGTCAGGCAAGCTCCTGGGCTCACATGGGGCACCTGGGCTCAGTGGGAGCAAAGGACACAGCACAAACTGGCAACTCACCGTGTCTAGCTCAGCTTCCAAGCTGCAGTTTTTAATCTGTGGCGCTAATTGGGCATATTCCTGCGGGTAGGTGGCCATGAGGTAGTCTTTCATCTCGTTGAGGTTGTCTGCTGTTAAAGAGCCTTCCTCCAGGTCAAAAGCATTCATCAGCAGCAGGATCACCCTGGGAAGGATTATAGGAATTTAATGGCTTTCAGGCCCAGGACACCTCATCCCTTTTCTCCACTGGCCCCTGTGGGGATGCTTTGCTGACCCCAGGGCTTCAGTCTCCTTGGGTGAGAGCAGCACTTCCAGCACAGTGTTGGGACACGGGCAACCTTGTGCTCATCTGTGCCTTGCAGGGAGCAGCTCCTGTGCACTAACTGCTGCTCCCAGGCAGGTGTTTTGGGTGCTGGCCAGTGCTGGCTGGTGTCTCTTCCCCTTTGCCCTCCGGTCTCACGTCCACACCCCACCAACTTTAAAGTCTTTTGGCAACAAGCAAGAACTAGCAGCTTGGTTTCCTCTCTGATCAGCAGATAGATTGAAAGCTCTAAAAATATGAGTAAATGTGTAACTGCCATGGGCCCTGTGCCAGGAACTGCATGCAAGCTTGCAGCTACAGGACACAATCCTGCAGGCTGCTGGGCTCTTGCAGAGCATCACAGCCAAGGAGGCTGAGCTCCTGGAACAGGGCTTGGCCTTAAAAAGTGGGATCTGAGCATCACTACATTTATTAATCAGCTCCCCCACATTCCCTGTGTGCCAGGACAAGAACACAGGGGAAAGTGCCTCTGTGACCTGCCCAGGCAAACTCATCTTCTTGACCAGGCCCGTGCCTGGAAGCAGCACCCAGGTGTCAAAAGGCAAAGCGCTCTGACCTTTCGTCTCAGGCTTCATCGCTTTGAATAGCTCCTTTAGCTTTATTAGAGCAGTATTGGGTCTGGTCTCGGGGCAGTGCTGGCACTGCTGCGTGCTGTTATTTATTTACCTCCCCCCTCACCTGCCCCAGAACAGCTTGCAGGGGAAAACCAGTGAAACAGCGGGCTCTTACTTGTTGATACAGCTCTCATAGTTAAAGGTTGCCTTGAAGCCGTAGATGGAGAAAGTGACGATGCTGGCGAATATGGAGGTGGTGCTGTTGATGAGGGACACGATGATGGCGTGTCTCTCGCAGTTGTTGCTGGGCTCGTTGTAGCTGGCAAAGGCGATGAGGCTGCCGAAGCCAAGGCCCAGCGAGAAGAAGATCTGCGTGGCAGCGCTGATCCAGGTCTTGGGGTTTGACAGCTGCTCCAGCTGCAAAAGCCAGATGAGAGAGCAAGACCATGAGGTTTCACACCAGTGCCCAGCGCTGCCCCTTCCAGCCTGCAGGGATGGGGACAAGGCCAGGGATGGGGCCCTTTGTGCGCTCATTTTAGGTCAGGCGTGGTTTTGGGCAGGGTTACTGCTCTGACTGAAAGTAATAGACTATGCTAGTGGAAAGGTCTTTTTCTGCAGGAAAAAGCAAGCATCTTATGGGTATAGTGGCAGAACAGCCTCCAGCCACTCCCAGCTGGGGTTTCCAGCTGCCAGACCTACGCTGCTGCTGCAAAAATTCAGTATAAAAAAAAGGAGGACCAAGACCTTTTAAAAACTTACGTGCTCAGTAACCAATAACATTTCCTGAAAAATTCCATGCAGTTTTTCTGTACCTTTGGTGTGAACATGTAGACGAGCCCATTCACAGCTCCATGAAGTGTTAATCCTCTGATGAGGTATATGATGAGAACACAGTATGGCAAAGAGGCTGTCACATACACCACCTGGGGAAAGAGGGGAAAGACCTTGGTCTAAAGAACACATAAGACAAAGCTAATCTGCTATGTCAGTCTCACTTTACATAAATAATTTCCATTATTGTGTTTGTTATCATGTATTAGTCTTTTAAGAAATATTATCAGACAAATCTATCTTTAGATTTACATTTTAGGGAAATGAGTTTTTAATAATACTGAAGACCCGCACTACTCTTCCCAGGGTCTTCTCTTTGATGGGAAAACAAACAAAAATCTAAAATAGTTGCAGCATTCACAAACTCAGTGACTATCAAAAACTCATTAGGCAAAGGTCATTCATCATTTGCTCTATAAGGAAGGCAAGCAGAGCTCATAAAGGTCAAAATCAAATTTGAATTGAATCAAATTGAATCAAATTTGAATTGAATCAGTTGCAGAAAGTTTGAGAGGTTATTCCTAGTTTACAGTCTCTTGGCTTTCTTGTATTTGGCTAAGACGATTTGGGGATTACAGCCCTCAGCTTGCTGCTTAGTGGAGGC
Source organism: Ifrita kowaldi (assembly GCA_013398055.1). NCBI lineage: Eukaryota > Metazoa > Chordata > Aves > Passeriformes > Cinclosomatidae > Ifrita > Ifrita kowaldi. The sequence goes on from VZRS01005944.1 coordinate 91,186, forward strand.
TCAGCCAGGACATTGGGGTTTTTCTCCCCACTTCCTCATGATTTCTGCTGTGAATAAAAAGCAAGCAAAAACTGTCCAGTAGATGTATTTTTTTTCTTGCAAAGACGAAGGAATAGAGTCTCCTGACACGGCTCTGCCATGGCAGATGGCTTTCCTCATGGCCAGCAGCCTGGCAACTGGTTTTGCAGAGGGCTGGCTGTGTTTAAAGGACTTTTCTGGATTTTTTTTAGTATCACTCAGTGTTTTGGTTGATCCTGTTTCAGCTGCAACTTGACAGGGCAGCAGAGGCAGCTCGGTGCTCCGGGGGAGATGCCGTGACCCCAGGGAACAGCAGCCATCCCGCACTGCCTACCCGCGCTCCTTTCCCCTCCCCAGTGCCGCCCGGGCTGGGCAGGGCTGTGCCCCGCTCTCACCTTGCCGGTGGAGGCGGTGCCGCGCAGGATGCAGAGGTAAACCACGAGCCAGGCCAGCGTCAGGCACAGCGCCTGCTCCCACTGCACGCTCCCGCTGGCCTCCAGCGACGGGGAGATGTTCAGGGTCTGCCGGTACCAGAAGTACTGCGTGGACGATGTCTTCTCACACTCCTCCTCGTAGCCCGTGCGGTTGCTGTTGAGGGGGCAGGTAGCCCAGGGCAGGGGGTCCTGGGAGGGAGGGACATGGAGCGAGTGCCGTCGGCACGGCAGGCTGAGCCGAGGTGCCGGTCAGGAACAGGGAGGATGATGGCAAGGGCGGCTTTCTGCCCGGGCTTGCTTCTCTCTGCACGGTGCTGCCCAGGGCTGGGGATGACCCTCTCCCCTGGGGATGACCTCTTTTGACACTGTCCCTTGGGATTGACCCTCTCCCCGAGGATTGATGCTTTCTGATCCTGTCTCCTGGGGACGACCCTTTCTGACTCTCTACCCAAGGACAGATCTGCTCTGTCCCTCTGCCTTGGGGATGACCAGACTGATTCTCTGCCCAAGGACTGAGCCTCCTTAACATTTTCCCCTGGGGATGACACTCTCCAAGCCTCTACCATGGGACCAAACCTCTCCCCTGCCGTCAGACAGGCCCATCTCTGGATGCAGGACACCCTGGCACCAAGGCACACATGACTGAAGAGTCACAAGGCAGGCCTTGACCTGAATTTCATGGTGAGGAGAAGACAATGGCAAATGCCTCTGGGAAGACCATGGAGGGAGACACCACTGTGTCACTTTTCCCTCCAGAAAAGCCCTGGGTTTCTGAAGCTTTTGAGAACCCTCCACCTCCCCTTCCCAGCTGACAATGGTGCCATGCAACATCCAGCACCAATGCAAAGCCACCATGACCCTCCACAGCCACAGTGGGGCCAAATTGGGAGCCCACACACCTGGAAGGAGTGGAAGAGGTACCAGAAGGCCCAGGCGTTTATCACGTTGTAGTACATGGAGAGGAAGAAGGAGACGACAACGCTGGCAACTCCTGCAGGTATGGAGAGAGACACTTGGTCAGCAGCAAAACCCCAAAATGCCCAGAGTTCCGTAACATCTGTGGGGTGTGGGAGCAGCACCACCACGGCTGATGCAGCAGGGGCTGTGTCCCTGCACAGCCATGTGCACAGGGCATGTCCCTGTCACTGCAGACACTGCCTCCTCCTCCCGCCAGAACTATCCTGAACTGGATTTTATACTCTAGGCCCAGGGAGGGAATATTCAATGTATCATTAAAAATAAAATGTGTGTGCACACAAATTAATGACAGCTTGGGTTTTCAGGGTAATTTAATAACATAAAACTGTATCTAAGAGTGGACATTAGTAAATGGTAGACTGGAACAGTAGGAAATTAAGGCACCGTTTTATCACTCATGTTGAGCTTATTGGGAAGGTGCTCTTGTAGGCAGTGTAGGCAGCCCCAAGGGCTGGGTTTAGCACTGGTCCTCACACCATGATTTTGGCAGTCTGCTTGAGGGCGGAGGACTCACACCTCTGAATCCAGACCCAACACGGCAAGCTGGGGTCTGGCCCCAGTGCCCCACAAGGGACAGGATAAATGTGTGCCATGAGGTGTCTGGCTTTGCTCAGCCTGGTGAGACCCAGTAAAACCTGAGCTCCCGCCTGGGTCTTCTCTGAAAGACAAAGCTCTCCTGTCTAAAATCACCCACATTCCCTGTGTGCTGGAAAATACAGATGGAAGCTGAGAACTTACCAACACCACAGAGGTAGGGGCTTATTATTTTCCAGGCGCCAATGCTGCCCTGCCGCATACGCTGCCCCACGGCCAGCTCCAAGTACAGCAGCGGCATCCCCTCGGCAATCAGCATGACAAGGTATGGGATCAAAAAGCCACCTGTGAGAACAAACCCAACAGTCATCCTTCAGCAGATCAGCAGCAAGATAAACACCACATTGCCCTATTTGCGTTCAAATCAAGCTCTCAGTGTCCCAGAGGCTGGCAGGGTCTGGGTCCTGTCTGGGCATCTTGAGTACTGAGGGCATGGCCCAATCCTGAAGGACATCTCACAGAGGCTTCAGGCAGCGTCCCAGAGGCTGGTGGGTGCTGACTGCCTGGGCGCAGGGAATTTTCCGCAGGGACTTGGCAGGGCTGGGATTTCTGCTGTTAAACTGTGTTGGTCGGCACTGCGGTGTGGCAGAGCTGCCCAGATGAGTCTGGGCGGTTTGAGCAATGCTGGGGGCTGGGGCTGTTAAAGGGTAACCAACAACCCGCCAAACCTTGTAAACGATAATGACACAAGGAGGACGAGGGAAAGATTTACTTCAGTGTGGGGTGTTCTGCCGCACAGCCTAAGTGCTCAAAGAAAAAGTAACAGAAACGTCTGTGTCAAACAGAGAGTTTTGAGTTACACATGTTGAAGTCTGGCCTTGCTAAAAAATAAAAAAACAGCAAAAAAAACCAAACAAAAAAATTCCCAAATCCCCATGCTGAGCCCACAAACGCCAGCAAATGAATGAAGGCTTTTCCTCCAGGGCCCCACTTCTGGGAGCAGACCCTGGGACAGAGGCATAGAGTCTCCTCCTGCATGGGGCTGCTCATCCCTTCTTCCCTCCACATGGAGAGCCACAGAGATGCTCCTGTGGAAGAGGAGCAGCAGGAATGGGAAGGTTGACAGTGAGGAAGGCAAAAGGACCTTCCCACCTGGCAACCAGGATGTGCTTTGGCTTAAATTTCTGCCGGAAAAAAATAAAATCCTTGTATTCGACTTGGGACTCACTTCAGAAAGAGCTGCTGACTGAGTCAAAAGCTGGATTTTTGCGAAGGCTTCCCTGCTTCCCTTTTTACAGCAAGCCAAAATATTTGCGTAAATATCTCTTATTTAGGATTTAATCTGTGGCATTAACATTCCTTGCAATGGGCTCTGTGCAGTGCTGTGGAGGAATGAACTCCGTGCAGCAACTGAGGCAAAGACCTGGAAATAAACACAGCGCAATAATCCGGTTTATTCTGGGAATTAATTTCCCACCTCCCAGCTCTCTTGTTATTAACAACCCCTTTGTTAGTCTGTTAGATAACTTCCTATGCCGCAAAGGAGCTGTCGGAGGTTTAAGAGCTCCTGCAGCCGCTCCGTGCCGGTGGGGTGCCAGCTGCCCCAGCAGCCACTGAGGGGAGTTCTGCCATGTACCACCGGGGAATCAGCATTAGGCCCTTGCGAAGGCTTTTCCACCCTCCCAGCAGCGCTGCCACATGTTTGGCATTGACTGTGCCACCTGTCGAGGAGGAGAAATGCCTTCAGGCTTGTTCTTCACCCCAACATACCCCCGCAGCTGGGAGTGCCAGGGCTAAGCCCCTGCCCCTTGCTCTGCATCCTGTTTGCACACAGATCTTGCTCCTAACGCCACTCTTCCCAAAGGCTAGAACCAAAATGTCTCATATAAGGAACTCTGGGCAGCCGATAAAACAGCTCCTTATCAGCTGTGAATCAGCACAGCTCCGCTCAACTCCCTACTCATTTACGCCGGGCGTTGCTCCCGACGGTGCCAGCTGTCTGCAAAAACCAGCCCCCAGGCCAGATCCCTGTAGTTGGCAAAACATGCGGAGCGTGCCCTGGGTCTGCTCAAGGCACTGGGCTTGGCCGTGGCACCCTGGCCCCTGCTCAGGCTCCTGCCTGGTGCTCAGGGCCTTCCTTGCCCGGGGCTGAGCGCAGCTGAGCACCAGCCCCGCTGTAGACCCGTCCCAATCCCAGCCTCGTCTGAGCCGGGCCCAGCCTGCTTAGGGACGGAGTAACTGCACCTACGAGGTTTGAATGCCCCCTGCTCGGCCCAGGTCATGCTCTCTGCAGGAAAGCAAGGAGAAGGACGAGAAGGAGGCAAACTGCTGATGAACAGAATGACAGGTTATAAAGTCTGCAAATACTGTTTATCAGTATGAGCCGCGATAAGGGCCCTATTGCCCTGCTGGGCAGGACAGGGACTGGCTCTGTGCTTTACGACAAAGGAAGATGCCAAACAAGCTGGTGTCCCCTCTAATCCCAGTGCCTGGCATACCCAGCTTTTAAGTTCCTGAAACGATGTTCTGTATGTGTGGGTTTTGCGACCTCCTGGAAAGCCACAGAATCCTCTTTAACAGGGCAGTGAATAAAACAATTAATTAAAGCAAAATCTCCTGTCAGGGGTTTTAATTTCACAGTAGAAAGAGCTGCCCTTCCCCACATAAATATAAGTGGTGAAGAGAAAAATAATGGGAAATATAATGAAAAAAATGGAAAGGCATTCTTATAAAAAATGCTTTTCAGAAAATACTTGTGTGTATCATAGAATCATAGGACAGTTTGAGTTGGAAGGCGCCTTTTAAAGGTCATCTAGTCCAAAGCCCCTGCAATGAGCAGGGAAGTTTACTTAATCTTCTATTCAGGTTAACCAAGTGTTCCAGTTTGGGTTACACTTCAGAGAATCCTCACCACCCGCTACAATACAGATGGCTGGTTAAAATAACCACACAAAGCCCCCAAAATGTCCAAGTTTTGCTGTCCTTCAGGATGTCTGCCATGATGGGCTGCTAGCGAACTGATCATGTGCAGCTTCACTGTGTACAGAAACACTCACATTTTAAGCTTTGTGCCAGAGGTCAGTGTCAGATATGAAGTCTTTACCCTTAAAGCATGTGTACGGAAATACACGCAAAATTACAGCACATCTATAATTTCCGCTATCTGAACTGTCTAAGAAAGCTTCAGCCACTGCAGTGTCTGTGTTCTACTCACCCTTCACCCACCATATTATCTGGATTTTTCTGACCTGATCCCACAGGACAGCTCTGATGCAGTCTCAGCACTGAGACGCCTTTTTAAATAGCAGCATGAACCAATTCCTACTACCACAAGTGCATTTAGAAGTAAGCTACCAGCCAAAAAAAAAAAAAGCATAAAAGGAGTAAAAAGTCATTAAGCATCTCAGTGTTTCTTCCTGAAAGGAAGAAAAGGCAGAAGGAGACCAGAAGCAGATGAGGCAGATGCTCATCATGTCCCTTAATGTGAGATTGAGATGGGTGCAAAACTACAACAACAGATGCAGTATAAGAAGCAGTAAAAAACTTGGTTGTCTTACAAAGAGAGGCTATTTCTAAAGATTCTTCAAAACAGTGGTAGCTGTATACTGGAGGAGATTATTAGTACTGGTCTTTAATTAATCTAATTAACTGACTTTTGATTTCCAAGGAACAACAGCTGTGGCTCATATATGCCACAGACATCATCTTTCTTCAGTTTGGACCCAGGAGAAGGATAAACTTTCAAAGAGGGTTTGGGGGGTTTTTTTTGGTTGGTTTATTTATCTTTGGAGGACAAATCAATATATTCCTTATTTTCAAAGGTTACTGGGAGGCTTTAGCTGTGGAACTCCTGTTGATTAAGGCATTTCAGCCAACTTCAAGGCAGATTTGCAGCCAAGTTATCATCTCCTAAAGTAAGGCTTTGTATAAAAGACATTAATGACAGGTACTTGAAATGATACAGCTGATCTTTAAATTAAATCAGTGTCATCATCTCCCCTTCTCAATATTTTCCAAGTCCCCACAGGTGAAAGTAGAAGGACATGAACCAGTTTCTGACACCTTCAGAGTGATTCAATGGGGCAAAAATGTAATAAATGAATACCATGTGGATCTATATCTCTCACTCTACCTCAGTTCTTTCAGAAAACATGGGCCTTTGCACTGCTTCATCACCACTTACAGGAAACAAATGTCACTGTATTGGGGCAGCTGTCAGCTAAAAGCTAAATGATACTAAAATGCAAAAGAATACATAAAATAAAGCCACAATAAAGCAGACTGCACACCAACAGAAAGCCAGACCTCCTACTCTGCCCTGGACCCTGCTGGGTGGACAGGCATTAGCATGGACAACATACTTCTGGACTTAAAGCTTGCCACACTCCTCCTCAAGGGAAGCAAGAAAATGTAAACCACACTTACCTCCTCCGTACATCTGACATAAGTATGGAAACCTCCACACATTTCCCAGCCCCACAGCATAGGAAATGCAGGCAAAAACAAACTGCAGGGGATTGTCCCATAAGGGTCGGGATTTCTCCATTGCCTTCTTGCAGGCAGAGGTTTCAGCAGAGCCTCCTGCCTTCACTCCCTCAGGTACTCTGCCAGCCGTGCCTCACACTCCACGCCAGTCCAGCTTGGAGGGGAGGGAAAGGCGGAGGAGCTATGCTTGCCAATTCCTATCAAGCTTTTTAATTACTAATCTTATTAACAGGCACATACTGAAATAGGAATGCTGGTAAATAGATTATAGACACACACAGAACTATAAAATTGGTACTTTGGGTGAATAGCTGCTTGGGTTTTGACTGGCATTTCTGGGCAGGATGTGAGCTGAGGGATTTTTATCGACTCACATGCCAACTTGAAGCTGTGAGGAAATAACACTGCGGCTGCAGTTTGGTTTTGGAAGTGGGACACTCCTTCCCCACAGGGCTCCCTTCCTACCCGGGTGGCATTCATGTGCAGGAGGCACCAGCTTGAATTTGATTGCACAGAAGAGGGATTCCCACACAATTAGGACTGGGTTTAGGACTGTCAGTGCTGACTTTTAGGGTAAGAATAAACAGGTCCTTAGACATCCTGTCACTGTGCCCTGGTGCTCACCCCAACCAACCCAGCACGCTCCCCAGTTCCAAAAGTGGCCTTGAAACAGTCCTATCAGCCACACAGCTCCCCAGCCTGGTGCACACTTGAGAACAGCACTCAAGTTTGAGCCTCCAGGAATACTGCCCTCCCTCTACACACTCTGCGTGTGTGTGACAGTGTGAAATGGCCAGTCTCTTTTCACTTACCTTCATGCTCAAACCCCACTGCTGCAGGTGAACCTTTCTGAGGGGTTGCTGTTTTAAAATACTTTCACAAGCAGCAGGGACCAAATACAAAGGATAGTGGAAAAAGGTGTCTGTGGCCATTGTGAAAGCAGAAGAATCCAGGAGGTCTTTGGGTCGTCTGAAGGCACATTGAGGTGCCAGGTCTGAACATGAACCCTGTGTGTTTGGGCCCCTGCCAAGGTACACTTTGAGCTCAACCACTTTGGACAGGTCTCCCAGTGAAAGAGGCTGCCAGCAGCTTCTGCAGCAATAAAAAGCAGCTGAGCAACTCCAAGGACTCAGCTTCCTTCCTCTGTTTAAATGGGTTTTTTTCCAGGGCACCTTTCAGGACCATTTTGCAAGTAAGGCTTGCTCAGCTGCTGTCAGTCTCGTTCCTCCAGTGCCAGGAAATTTGCTCCCTGCCAGCGCTGTGTGGGCTGCTCCAGCATCCCATTGGGCACTGGCCAAGCTAAGGCCTCCAGCTGTGGGTACAGGTGAGAACCCCAACCCCGGGGCCTTTGGACAGCAGCCCGAACTGCAGAGCGTGTTGTGCAGTGCTGCTGAGCCCAACAGGACCACTCTGGTGGACCTGCTGACCAGCCACCTGTATTACCAAAGTCACCCAGTGGGACACCACTTTTCTCACAGCTTAGAAAAGGTGATGGCAAGAGGTTTACACATTAGGTGCATCCATTCTTTGGGGTGTGTTTTAGTGGTGCTAGAGATGTAAGTCGTCATTGGAAAACATCAGGGTTTGCCAAAGCCTTCTGTAGTACAGGTTTGAGGGAAGTTTGTGACTTTTTTGCAGTATCTGTGCACTCTTGTCTTGCCTGCAGAACTGCAACATGCCAGCTATCCCTGGAAATATGTCTCATGGGTATAACCCAGAATTCTGCTGGAAGGAATAATCCAAGGTAATTTTAAATCCATAAACAGTTAAACTGAAAGACACACACAGACAATGTGAGTTGTCCCACATCACGAAAACTTTTGCAAATTATTAAGAAGTCAAATGCCTGTCCCTGGCAGTGAGATTTATTATAAATGATGTGTATAAACAGCTTACAGTATTAAATAATTCGCTGACAGGACAGCCTTAAAAAATAGCACATCACTACCACTTGGGATGCTTCTGTGTGAACAGATTACTCCTACTGATGAGCATCATCAAGTTAAAGATTTCCTTGGCTCTGTACCTCCTTCCCACTACATTTCAAACTAGTTTACTAATGGACTGGAGGAGATTGTGCAGGCAGAGAGGTGTGATGACCTTATCTCGGGTCAGGCCAGATCAGGAAGTTCAGGTGGAATGAGATGAATCCTTGCCTCTCTCACAAATGTCAGTCTCATCAGTAGCTTGGATCACAGACTCCTGTGAGTTTTTTTTAAAGGTGGTCATGCACAAAGGCACCCAGCAAAGTGCTGTTGTCTAGTGGCTCCTTGAGACAGGCTTTAAATATATTTAAATGTATTTAAACAGACAATGCTTAGGAATTCTTGCTGTGGGACTTTCTATACACACCTCAGATTATCAATATGCTATTTCTGATGCTGTTCATGATTTTATCTCCTTTGAACTGCTTTCATTTGGGTTAGGGAAGGGCTTGAGCTTTATCTTTAGGTACAAAGACAAGTCTCTAATAGACATACATAAGAATTTTTGATCATTTCACTGCTCATATTAAAGAAGGATTAGAAAGAATTTTTTCTCCCAGTACCTAACAAATTTGAGCTGTGGGGTGTGGGGGAGTGGTTGAGAAGGGCAGGAGTTCATCTGCACAGCAGACCAGGGACTGATGGGACTGCCCAGGAGAACTGCCCTATGTAAACCTAGTCAGAAGCTGAAAAACAAAGCAAAGAATCCCATTTCTTACTGAAACAAAACTACAAGTACTTAGGCGAAGGTATCAACTAAAAATCCTGGGCTTGTGTCTCTTGATGCCAGTACAGTAAAAAGCCAAATGCCTCTCCCAGCTACCTAAAATGCAGACAAAAAGGGAATCTGGGGTCTTAGCAACAGGTTGGGGATCATGACTTCAGGGTGTGAGAGAAGCTTAATAGTTCTACTGGCAAAAGTCGTGGAAACAAGGGAGGAAGACTGGACCTTATTATGCTACCTCCAACATGTATCACTATACCCCTTAGACTTAAAAATAAACCCTCTGGGCTTTCCTTGATGAACCAGACATGGGAGGGGGACAAAGTGTCAGCAGCTCTGGAGTTCAGTATCTTCCATTCCTGGAGGCACCCACTTCCAAATGCAAACACAGTATCTGCTCGTGTATCAGATGATTATCAAAGCAAAGCCATGGAGTCGCTACAGCCTCTGCACGTAGTTACTGATGCTGTCAAGGGAAGCAGATGTGCAGACAAGGGGGTAGCAGCTTCCACACACAGGTTTTCTGTTGGGATTCACTGTTCACAGCTGCCACCCTAAGATGCCTGTTTCCTTACCTTAGGAGAAAGAAAGAACCCATCTGGATTGCCAGATCTTTGACAGCTCATAGGCCATGACAACTGTTGAGCAATTGCTCTATGTGGAATTGGAGACTACAGTTACTCCTCTGAACTGTTACTAGGATTACAATTATTCCTTCCAGTTTATCACTACTACTTGCTGCTTAGTTCCAAACTGTAGATGATGCCTTTAAGGTCTGTACCCTCAAGTAATTTCCAGCCTCTTCATCACCCTTAAAACTGTTTCACTTTACCTCAACCTCCCAAGAAAAGCATGCCTGAAAATAGCCTCTCTTTCTGTTTTCCTTGCTTTTCCTTAGCACCACAGCTCTGTCCATCTTCTGACTGTGTGATTTCTTAGGGTACTCACTCCATAGAGGTGCACTCAATGCAGTTCCGATTCGTAGAATTGCATCTAATTCACCCGAACTTCAAAACGGACCTGTGTCAAACGAGAGTCAGAAACTGGCATGTCACTAAAAGATAGCTGGATTACTCAGTCAGTTCTTCTGCTTGTCACCTGCCAGTTGCCACTTTCTCTGTCAAAGCTGGCCGGCAGTCGGGGGAGGTCTCCGGGCAGCTCTCTTGTTCACCAGCAGCTGGCAGTCGTGAGCTGCCGTGCAACAGTCCTGCACCAGCCACTCTGCATCACCATGACTTACCACGGACACGCCAAGGCACTACATCAACAAGTTCCTAAAAATAATAATTAAAAAACAACTAACGAACAAAAGTTTCAGTTGAAACAGAATGACATGTATCTACCCTTCTCTTTATTTGGAGAAGAGCTGACTCCAAATAGGCTGCCTAATATTTCAGGATATATCCGAGAGGAGACTCTGCTAAGGAGGGCACAATGAGACGTCTTCAGGGAGAGTCTGCAGGCAGCCAGAGCAGAGCAGGAATCCTGGGACAACACTTTCCCTGGGACGTTGTCAAAATTAACAATCACAGGGTAACTCCCTAGGCACATTCTCTGTTCAAAGTCAGTTACAAAAATAGCTATGATAACAATTACAATAACAATTCTTACCTGTTCACATACAAACTTACCTTCAAATTACTTCAAAATGTTTCAGAAGGCACATCCTCCTAGACCAGATCAAACCTTTTAAGCTCGATCCATTGAGCCACCTGGTACCCCAACATGATTCACATTTGCTTCCTGAGGCAGTAAGGATTTCACTGTGGTGTCACAGCATTTCGTATCACACAGAAATCAAGATCTGTCCTTGATAATGCCAGAAAAGGGAAATCAAAAGAGGGAATCTTACAAACATTTTGGCTGGACTGAAATCTAAGTTCTTGGCAGCTGGCTGGGTTTCCCAAAAGCAAGGTATGTGTTAAATGTCCAAATTGCAACTGTTCTTAATATTAGTCTATCAAACAAAAAGGCACACATGCAAGTTAAGTGTCAATATATGTATTAGCATTCATCTTAAGACATTTTTTTAAATGGCTATTAAACAGAAGAGAAAAACAGGTTAATGAGTACTTTATGAACAGTTAAAGATCATTGGGTAATATATGGCCTCATTAAGATGGCAACATGCAGGACTGCTGGCTCATTTATTAACAACCACTTAAGTCATTGTTGGAGCATAGGGTTGTTTGTCGGCTGTCAGAGTCAGTACTAGCAAAGCTGAGCTGCCTAGATTTCATTCCCATAAAAATATTCTTCAGTCCGCAAGAAAAAACAAAACAAAACCAAAAACCAAACCCCAAACAGCTTGAAAGAGATTTGATTTCTGCAGACCAGCCACTTATACAGAAATTTTCTTTTCAAACATTCCCTTTAGACATAACTAGGGAATTAAAAACTGAAGTGGAAGAAATGGATGATACCTATTTGAGCAGTACAAGGAACAAAGACTGCTAAAAGCAGTATTAGAATTTACACCTCAGGGAAAGAAGTGAGGTTTTAGAAACATCAGACACTGTCAGGAGACGTTCAGATGTCATCTCCATCTTCAAAATATTGTACCTATCTCAAGAAAAAAAAGATCACTATTGTATAATGCTCCAAGTCTTCTTTGACAAGTACATCACCTGTCAAAGATGATGTATTTTTCATCAAGAGCTCCACACAAGACTTTCAATTAGCTGTTCTGCAGCACAAAAAGTGAGCATGGCAGTGATCTCACACTCGCTAAACTTGCAATCTGCAAGGCACAAAATCAAAGTCAGAGTTTCAATTTTGCACTGCACAGCTCTTTACAAGTTTTGCCTTACTCATTTGAGGAGATAACAAGGTGTGTAACAATGCTTGTCTACAGCCAACTTATTTCATGGAGACCTAGCCATATACTGAGGTTGACAGTATACTTTCTTGCTGAGAGTCACAGAGTCAATATTTCAGCTAATCAAGAGTCTAAGATTTATGAGAAAAGAAGACCATCAGAAGTCACTGAGAATCTCTGTCTCTCTTCACCCTTTACCCGTCATTTTAGAAATAGTAACTGATCTCACTAAAATGAGTGTTATTAGGAAGAAAAAACTGCAACATTCATCCAGACAAGTACTCCTGCTGCTCTGAGCAAACACAGGCCAAAAAGCTCTTTGGTACCATCCCTATCAAGAACTTAACATTTTAGTGCCTGTACAAGGGGGAAAAGAATAGCTTTCATTATCTTAACTGTCGCTGCATGAGGAGGATGCCATGCCATAACACACTACTATTGTGCAACAGCAATAATATCCTGCCACAGGCACAGGGCTTTATCCCAAACCAACCTCACTTAACCAGTGAGGAGGGAAAAGACAGGAGAACTTACAGAAAACACAAGAACTTAAAGAAAACAGGAGAACTTAGACTGCAAGCGTATGGCAGATTTAAGCAATTTTAACAGCTTTGCTTGTTAAAGAAATAATGAGGAAAAAAGATCCGTTTCAGTTCAAGCAGCTCCTGAGAAAAACACTGTTAAATGTCACTTTCTGTAACACAAACATCCCAGTCTCTTCTCAGCCCTGTCACTGGCACTCTCTTTTACAGCTGTTTGATGTGAGCTTTGATGTGGCTTTGAGCACAAATCTGTAATTTAAATGGTCTCATTTCTAGCAAGATTCTTTACTGTTCTGCCACCCATTCCTACAGATATTAAAAAAAATAGCTATACAAAACATTCCTATTAAAAAATCCAGCTCCTTAAAGATTAAATGTTTGAAAACATAGTATTTTATTTGGAGTAAAATACAAGATACATATGAACAGGGACAGATGAACAAGTAGAATGCACTATTGGGCGACTGACAAACAAATGCAAGGCAGAGAAGTAAGCTGTTTTCTGGTGAGGTTACATTAGAAAGGAGATGAAAACATCTAAAATAACTTATTTCCCAAGAAAGTTGCTCGATTAACTTTCCTATGCATATTTAGATTATCACCTCAATTGTAAGAATACTGGCAAAATCAGAATCTGTCTTCTGATGTTCAAATTTGCTTTAAATTAATTCAAGTGAAAAAGCACAACTTTATTTGAAAGGGTCCAGCACTTTGACTATAAAGCATATTTATCTCACTCTCTAATGAACACCCTCTAGAAAAGTGCTACTGACCACACTTTGCTGAGCTATGATATGTCCAGTGTGAAGCAACATTACAGAATCAGCGTGGTTCTTTTTTGTTCCTCATACTCTTTACTTTCACTGATGCAATTTTTACATATAATGCTACTTCAGAACTACATTAACTACACAAGAGTAACAACTGGAGTGTCCACCTTGAAGACATCAAAAAGTCTAAAGCACGTATTTTTGGTCTTTTATCCCCCTTTTTTTTTTTAACAAAAATAAACTCCTTTGTTCGTAGGGAATGTTCTCAGTTCTTCAACAAGGTCCTGGTTGCTATTTCTCAAGGAATGTCAACGGTTAACCTGCAGAAACGAATACCTATAAATTTTAGGTTTACAAGGAAGTAAAGTAAGAGCCTCAGTGTGAAATTAATATTACTAAAGAGTTATTTTGAACACTAGAAGCAAAGAATACACCATTCAAAACAAAAATTACTGAAAAATAATACCAGTCTACATTTTCTTTCCATGACAACTTCTGATAGATCAGATGCTTTTTGGTATTTCAGTCCTCTGACTCATATCTGAGGATTAAAAAAGAATAAACAGAAAAATCATTAACACAGACCAGAAAATACCCCAAAGACATTTTGTCTCTAAAGAAAATCCGAAACCCAAGAAATAAATTACACCCAAGAGTGACACATTTCTGTCAAGGCTCACTGTATGACTTAAGCTACGGACAAATGCATTTACTTTTTAGACTATTTTCTCCTTTTAAAACTGGCCAGTTTACCAAACGGCAGAATGAAGGAATGACCTACCCACAAATCCAAACAATTGCCAAAGCATCTGGAACATCTCCCATCTGTATCTCTGTGTGTAGCACCTGAGGCCCTATATACCACACCCATGAATATCCTCCATCCTCTCCATACTACATACTAAATTCTCTCATTACTTGCTACATGACAGCTGCTGTTGCACACACCAGCCCTAACCACACCTAACATCCATTCAAAGGATTGGCTTGTCAAAAATCAGGGAATAGCCTATTAGAAGCTCTTTTTAGAGACAAAATGGGAGCAGAACATGGACCCAGAACAAGGATCTTGTTGGGACAGACAGGGCAGCACCACTTACTTTGAAAGTCTTCTACGCAGATCCTTTATCTGCTCGTTCTTCTTGGTGAGAATCTCTTTCATGTTGCGATAGGCAGCTGTTTGCTGAAATTTCTTCTCCAGTTCCTACATAATAACAACATCAACATATTATTTACATACTATGAAGACTAGACCAAAATATTTTTAAAAAAAAACCTACTTGCTTTTCCTCCTCAAGTTTCACAATACTGGTTTCCATAACTTACTCAAATTTAGATGAAGTCAGCTGGTAGATTCAAATGAGATTACTGGGACAGACATAGAAACACCAACTTAATTTTCTAACAAAATCAGGCTAAAAGTCTTCAGAAGACTGGGAATATGCTTTTCATTTAAAAATTTCTATCCAGACAAATGGTCAATTCTTTAATATTCATCTAGTTATGACCATGCAGTTAATTGTGGGTTTGCTATTTTATGTATAATGTGCTTTTCCACTGAAATACAAAAAATATAAGGGCAAAAGTGTGGCCTGGTAAATTCTGCATTCCGTAGCATATGCTTGGTAAATTACTAATCAGTTAAAATGTGAGTAAGGAATTCATCTTTACATTACAATAAAATGCTAACCTTTTCAGCTGTAGATAGCTGATCCTGAACCTTCAGTAAGTTATGTTTTGTTGTCACCAAGTCCTCTTCCAAGAATTTTTGGTTTGCAGTAGTGTCATTCAAAGTCTTCTCAAACTGGGATTTCAAAGCTGCCACTTTATTCTCCAGCTCAGTGATATCCTGGTTTGCATTATTCTTCAATAGAAGAAATATTAAAAAGATGTCAAATTCAAGAGAAGAAATATGTAAAATTTTAAGTGCAAAATTCCACACAAAGTAGGTACATCTTCATTTTTAATAATTATGTTCATGTTACTCCTGTAAAACCTAAATGAGAAGTGCTTTAACTAAAAAAAGGTTATAGCAGGGACTGATTTACAACTTAAAAAATTGATAATAAATGGTTTTTAAAGACAGCTGGAATGTCTTCTCTGCTAAGATGAGATTTCAAGTTCTTGTACTTCACTTCTTTAGGAATTAGCCAGAGGATGAATCATGTAACAGGAAGTTATTCACCATACAGAAACAGTAAATTGCCATTTAAGATCTGAATGTCTACGCTACAATGTATTTTTGAAACAATTCCAAAGCTGTTACTGTAGTGCAGGCAGGAAAGGCTGAAAGTGTTTAGGCTCACACTCTCAGTCAGGTACCAACACTGCACTGTTCTCAGGTGTCTTACACAAAGAGGCTCCAAGTTGCTTGTGAAGCAACTTTCCTTTCTTCCTTACGAGAAGAAACAACTCAAACTTTCCTGAACATCAGTTCTGGGTCATAAAACATCATAATCACGTAACTGTTCGATGGATTTTCATTTAAATAAAACCAAAAAAACGAACACAAAACATTCTCAGGTTTTAAAGGTCAGTTTCAAACTCAAAAGTGTAATGACTCAGGAAGAGGCTGAACCAGCAGCACATTAAACACAACAAAATCTAAAACCTAAGAAAGCCCTGTTCCTTCTTCTATCTGGAACTTAAGACTTTAGAATAGGAAACCACTTGATAGTAGTACCTTTACAGAAGAAAAGCTTATTTTGAATTCTGAGACAGAGTCCAAGGCTGCAATGTTGAAAAGCACTACATACATTTTGTATGTTTTAGTTATTTTCTAACCATGACATAAGTTAGTTATGCAGAAATTCTAAATCTTCAAATTAACCTCATCCAACAGAGCAGCTACGCCCAGTTACTGCTGGGAGTTACTCCCAGTTTCAGTTACTTTGACTCACACTTTGTGTGTGGAGCCATCTATTAACTATAAATTTAAAAAAAAAATCAATCTGATGAGTTGGGACTTAAGAACAAATTGTGGTTTGGCAGTCATTTATTTGTTCAAAGAGTTTGAAATCCACTGCTTTATGAGCAACTGGGAGAAAGCGACAGATTACAGAGAGCAAATTAGGACATGAAAGCTGAAGATACTCAGCAGCCCTGACACTGAGGCCAATTCATGTTTAACCACAAAAGCAGGATGAGATTTGGTTCCAATCTTTTAACACTACAAATAGTATTATCCAGGATTTAATACACCCCTTTAATATTTTAAACCGTTAATAATTTAAAGTTTAACAAAACAGAGAAAGAAAATATTTGCCATGACTGATTAATCAAGTTCCCTATTAAAAATATTATTGAATACAATTTTGAAAGTTACTAAGTAAACTTGTAACATATTAAGAAAACCAAGTACATACCATAAACCAGGTAGAAAGCAAAATAAAAAGAAATCAGGATTAAAATATGAAAATTAAAATAGAAATGTTTTATTATTTTGAACCTTACTTCCAAATCTGTAAATACTGTAGGAATTTTAAAGTCAATTACTCAAAATAATGGGATTAAAGCGTTCTAATTTTGTTAAAAGCCTGAACTAAAATGTTTTAAATTTAAGAAACAATTACACATGAACAAACGTTGGAAAATTCTAATTATTGACAAATAAAGGTAGAAACTTTGAAAAATACTAACGTGACCTGAACAGATTTATTTATGTCAACATGACTTGAGGCTTCTTACGTTTTTTTGGCAGCAGCAACTCACCATGTTGGAGTCTTCATTTATAAAACAGATTAAGAACGTCAAGTAATAAAAATAAATGGTGAAACATTTTTAACAGTACGCTGATATAGGGAGAACTACAAAAAAATCAAACAAGCAGCAAGTCTGGCTTGTTCATGTGAACATCAAGTGACAAATGTGTGAAAGAATTAGTGTTTTACTGTGGCTCTAAAAAACAGGTTAGGTATCATTCTTTCATTAGTCAGCACGAAGAAACAAACAGACATAGATTTGTGTCTGTTAATATAACTCTCAGCCCTGAGAATATGAATTCTGGAATACTTCCTGATAGTTCCTGAATACATGTCATAACATCAACTAATGTTATGGATTACCTGCTGACTGACAGACCAGCGGGAACAGACAGTGTCAGCAGGAACAACATTAACTCACACTCTTGCATTTGTCAGAAAAGAAACACACCATACAGACCAACATTTTGGATGTACTGGCAACAGCTTTCCCCTCTGGGAGCAGAAGGATGTAATTATATTTACCTTCTCATCCCCTTGGATCATCTGTAAATCCCTCAGTGACTTCTCCAGCTTGGACTTCTCATCTAGGGCAGCTGTAGCCTGCAATACATGGAAAATTTAAAACCTCAGAAACATTTTAACTTAAAACATAAGAATAATAACCATGGGATTCTTATTTAGGTATTTTTAAATATGTAAGCAGCATAAAGTATCCAAGCTTACAGGGAATTTACCTGTGTTTCTATGGTCCTGAGTCTGGTCTTCAGTTTTTCATTTTCTTCTTGGAGATAAGCAACTGTCTTTGGGTTAAAGAACAGGACAATGTTTGTGAACACCGTTGTGCCATTTTGGATTTTCCAAATGTTTCAGGGAAGAAAATACACTTCATAACTTAGGAAAGCAAAAGAGATCCTAAATGCTTATAAAAATGGCCTTCATAAGAAATCAATAATTCATTAAATTTTCATGGGTTTTTTGCCCCAGTGAGAAAGCAATTTAAGTTTCCAATTCTACTGTAACATAGAGGACCATTCACTTAGACTCATGCTTTACCACATTGAGATTATTGAGATCAGCATCTTGTTAGTATCAAGATTAATGATTAAAAATTGCATGTTCAGAGATGCAAATCTCATTGTTGCTCATCATTCATACATTCAATCAACAGGCAACTAAGAATTTATCCACAGTTCCTTTTCAATAGAGACAAATACCAGGTTACTGCGTATCCTGTTCTATGTAACAGGAAATAACCATGTTTCATCTGTCAGAGTAAAATCACCATATGAATTTTGAATGATTTTGGGGAAAAAAAAGACAACAGATGTACATATTCAACAAAAACTGTTATGATTTTGAAATTATTTTTGAAAGAGAACTACATTCATCTATAAGCAAAATACAAGTCTGAAATCTTGAATGCTTTAATTATTGTAGTGGGTAACAACAATTTGATTCAGACATTGTACTCAACACATCATTTTGGGAACGCAGGACAGAAGACAGAAAATAGAACTCCTTGCTAATTATCTTGATTGCCCAAAACTTAAAAGGAGATTGTAAGAAGTGTGGCATTTTAGAAAAGTTCAGTTGAATGAAATGAGTACAATATCTAACAAAAACTATTGATAATATTAAGTACTAGAAAGTGTTTTGTAATTCTGAAAATGTTTAGCAAGTGAGAAATCAGATGTTTTCAAAACCAATAAATTCCAAATTCTTTGAGTGCCTGTTTCTTCAGGAGGAATTTAACCAACTTACAACACAAAAAACTGGATGTAATAAGATTGACTTCAAGTGATACAGAAAATGTTCAATAACCTAATCATTTCAGCCAGCTACATATTTTAATTTTTTAATCTTTGTTGAAGCACCAGCTAGCTGCATGGAACTAGTTTACTGTTTCACTCGATTAAATGGAAAAATAAATTACTACAGAAACCAAAATGTCTTTGCAAAAGAAGGGTTAATATTGCAATACATGTTAGAGACCATAACCGCAGCAAATTTCTGATGCTTTACAGTATTTACTAATTTACTAGCATTTTACATTCTGGGGTATATTACCATGATGTCTGTAAAGTGACAGACACATTATACAAATATTACTGTAAAGCTATTCAAGTAATTTGCACAAGCAGAATGATCATTGACCAAAACTGCATGAACAGCCAAGTTCTTACCTTGTTTAGTAGCTCTGACCCACCTTCATTTAATGGAGCCAGTTTTGGTTTAATGGGATCTGCAGTGGACTAAAGAAATAATAAAGGTGAAAAAATTAAATTATACAGATCTCTAGGAGGAAGAAAAGTACTCCTTTAGTCTGTCAGTCAATTGACAGTTGACAGTCAATTCAGCTTTCTTTCGTAGAGCAAATGAACAACCTTTTATGTCAAGTTCATTTTTTACTGTTTCCTTGGCTTCAAAGTTATGGACTTCACTTTGAGCTTATGTTAAACAAAGATACTGCATAGAGAAATAAAAGTATTGCAAACGTGGTTCTACAGAAGACTAACAATCCTGCAGCAACCAAAGACAAAGGAGTAAGGAGAAGATATTTGAGTGATTGTAAGAGTAAAAAATATTTACAAAGTCCCAAATAATGTTCTCATTTAAAGTATTAAAAATAATATATATTAACTAAATATACCTTTATGCTACAAACCAAGTAAGGTGCAACCATATTCATGCAAGACAAGCTAGAGTGATATCTGTACTGTGCAATCTTCTCAGCTCTCGGGTTCATGCTGGGGTAAGTGAATGTCCCAGTCTTCCTCCAGGTGCCAGGGGAAGGGAACCCAGGAGCAGATGCTTCAACACATCCCTGGTCTGGCTGACCTCGGGATGAGGTGTGTGAGGCACGCCCCAGAAGTGCAGAACCTGCACTCTGGAAATAGCCAAAGCAATTCTGAGTGAGAAATGCAAAATGTGACTTTTTAGACAGTTTCAAAGACTGCTTTGAAAAAAAGGATGGGGTTTTGGTTTTCTGTTAGGCACAAAGAGTCAACACTAAGCATTTTTAACATCTGTCATGACTCCATGTGACATTTGATTATGATTTGATTAAAATAAAATTCTACCTTTTTGTTTGAAGATGTATATTCTGACTTTTCAAACTCAGCAACCTGGTCCAATAATTCTCTTAAAAAAAAAAAAAAAGACGCATTTATTTACCGAAGAAAAATAAAAGGAGGCATTTTTTTACTAAGACCTATGCTATGAAACACATTTCACTAAGCTGGTGCTATGCCTTTTATTGCATGTAAAATTCTTGTTAGAAGTACAGGGTGAAGTCCTGAACAAATACCATAAATGCAACAGATCATGTCATGCAATGGTATGATACATGCATTAGAATAGACTTAGCATCCTTAATTGAAATATAATCCAACCAGATAACAAAAGCTTTTTAATTGAAAAATTAAATCACCTGCTCTTAACTGATTAATTTAAGAAAGAATATTAACAATAAAACATCTTGCTGACAAGTTTGAAATTATTTTCTATCTTGCTATTTTATAGATGGAAGCATTGAAGCTAACCTATCATTGATACAATAGTAAAAGAACAGGTTTCTATGGCTAGGAAAAGAATGCAAATAGTCAACACTTTGAAGTTTTCTTATTGTTGCAAGTATAGTCCAATAGATGTTACCGATTCTCCAAGTCAGAGACATCTGTCTGTAACTTGAGGTACCATTTCTCAGCCTGTGAAAAGAGCTGCCGCAGAAGTAAAACGTTGGTGTAAGTTGTGTTTATGAGCTCTGACTCCACTTCACTGTGTACAACACTCTGCAGCCCATCCAGCATGTCTATCACCTCGTCAACTGTGAAGGTCTCTTCCACAAGTCTAAACAGAGTGGTCAAGATGAGTCAGGTATGATAAAAGTTACAATTCTGAGTTGTTATGAGATCCCATTACAAAGGTACCACTCATATGATGCAATATCTTCTAAAAACATCCACTGCCAGTAGTTATTAGATAACCACAGCACTACTAATTGGTTATTGTATTTGAATTTTCTCTTTAAATCATTAAAATCACAAATATTCATTCAGCTACAGCCTTGCATCCAGTTTAGACACCAGAAGCAAAATATAAAGCAACGTCATGCTGTCAATATCTATGTTAATTCCTAAGAATTTGAACAACTTGGGTTTAAAAGCATTGGACTTGTAACTTCTGGAAAATACAAGAACATACAAACCTAAACGGAGAGAAGTTGCCCCACAAAGTATTCAAACCTGCCACTGCTGCTAGCATATTTTGCTTTATTCTTGCTCACAACCACTCCTTGCTCATAACCACACAGTACCTGCTGTCCTTAAGGTCCTGAAAACAAGAATCCACTGTTTTGAGACACATGCCACGCTTGAAGCGGGCGAAGCGCATGTAGCTGACCACTTCGTTCTGGTGGTGCTCATTAACGCCCAGCTCTGCCTGCGGAGGAGGATACAAGCACAAAGCCAAATGTAAGCAAAAAGGAGCATAACTATTGTGAATACTTGCCTTCTGACTAGCTCCTGTGATTGCTTTCACAGGGTTAGCATGCTAACTAGCAGGGTAAAAAACAACCATATTTTCATAGGTCTAATCCCTATACACCTCTCATAAGTGGGTGAGAAAGCTCCAGTACTTGGAAGCAAGGGCTCAAGTAGCCTCAAAAAAGTCATACAAAATCAGAGACAGAGGCAGTCAGAGGACCAGAACCAGAAGGACTGTACAGGAGAGGAAGCTCTTGGATAAATGTGTCTTGGTATTACATTACACATGCATAATGTAGCTGAATGATGTATCTTTCATAGATGTACTAACAAAAAACCCAGATGAAAGTGTTATGTTTGTTACTTTTTATGTAAACTCTTGAGACTCCCCATACAATCATAGAATCACAGAATGTTTGTGTTGGAAGGCACCTTAAAGATTATCTAGTACCAACCCCTCGCCATGGCTGGGGACACCTCCCATTAGACCAGGTTGTTCAGAGCCCCATCCAACCTGGCTTTGAACACTGCCAGGGATGGGGCATCCACAATTTCCCCAGGCAACGTGCTCCAGTGCCTCATCACCCTCACAATAAAGAACTTTTTCTGTATATCTAAACCTACTCTCTTTCAATTAGTGCCCATTACTCCTTGTCCTATCACTGCAGGTCCTGATGAAGAGTCCCTCTCTGGCTTCCTTGTAGGTCTCCTCCAGATACTGGAAGGTTGGTATGAGGTCTCCACACAAGCTTCTCTTCTCCAGACTAAACAACCCCAACTTGTCTGCCTTTGTAGGGGAGGTGCTCCAGTCTTCTTGTCAGCTTTATGGCCCTCCTGTGGACTTGCTCCAACACTTCCATGTCCTTCTTATGTTGGGAACACCAGAACTGTATGCAGCACTCCAGATGGGATCTCATGAGAGCAGAGGGGGGAATCACTTCCCTCGACCTGCTGGCCACGCTGTTTTTGATGAAGAAGGAGATCTTAATCTTAAGTGATAATGTGAATTTGTTTCTCAACAGCCTATTTCCCAGAAACAAATATTGCCAGGGCAAACGAAGAAGGAAGTAGTTTTAGATCTGGCTAAGTAGCCCTTTTACATGTGCCTCTATTTCAAAAGAGCTATTGGCATAGGCACTCACATGAGAATAACCACTGCTCATGCAGATAGCACGAGTCACAAGGAGGCACAACAGGGCACGAGTGGGAGTTTATCACCACAGTCCCTGGAGAGCTGATGCAAAGGCAGGTCCATCTCATTTACTCCGATGTACTTTGTTAGGACGGCTGATGTTGGGGAGGGACAGCAATGTAGTAACTCAGACAAAACAGTTCATCTGATCACCTTGTCCTCAGTAAACAACCTGTGCAGGGAAGCTCCAGTGATAATGCAATCCTGGGATACCTGGATGAACGATCAATACTCTGGAAACTAAATGCAGCCGAGGAAGCAGCACCAGTAGTAAATAAAACCAGCTCTCATAGTGCGGCTGCAAGCCCAATGTTGCCCACAAAGTCCCACATATTGCAGATGAGGGATCATATGGAAAGCTAAGTTAATGTTCTCTTTGCTGTTGCTGGAGAGTTTTTTTAGTTGAAAAGCTCCTACTCATTACAGAGAAAGGAAATTAAACTAGTAAATAAACACATAAGCACTCGTGATCTCCGAGTCAGCCACGCTGATACGCAGATAAGTCACCGGGCCACCGGATCCCGCAAAAACCCCAAGCCCTGCGAGTCTCCGCAGGGATGGCAGGGTGCCCAGGTGGGCAGCTGGCGGCCGCAGCTGCCCCGAGCGGCTCCCGCATGACGACAGGCCGACCCCGTGCCCCGCCTGCGGGCCGGCCGCCCGACGCGGAGCGCCTCCGTGCCCGGGTGCCGGGATGAAGGAGCAATGCCGGCCGGCGGCCCCCTCCCGCTACTCACCATGGCGGCCGCTCCGCCGGCGCTCGGACGGCTGCGGGCCCAGCGTTGCCATGGCGACCGAAGCCTCGCGAGCGCCCTCGGCGCGCTCCCATTGGCGGCGGCGCGCCCACGTGACCCGCACGCCGCGGAAGCGGATAAAGATGTTTTCTTTATTTTACTTTATCTTTGGATTTCGTACGCGCTCAGGTGCAGTTTGGAAAACTCTACTTTGCAGCAGTGAGCTGCTGAAGCGGTAGGGGCAGTTAGGCGCGATGGGCAATATCCCAGGTTTATTTACATCACCTATGATTTTTTTCCAAAGGCTTTTCCCCTAAACACGGATTTCTGCAAAGTATTAGCACGTCAGCAGGACAACACAGAATCATAGAATGGTTTGGGTTGACAGGGACCTTAAAGATCATCTAGTTCCACCCTCCTGCCATGGGCAGGGACACCTCCCACTAGACCAGGTTACTCAAAGCCCCATCCAACCTGGCTTTGAACACTCCCAGGAATTGGACATCCACAACTTCTCTGGACAACCTGTTCCAGTGCCTCATCACCCTCACAGTGAAGAATATTTTTCTAATAGCTAATCTAAACCTACTCTCTTTCAGTTTGAACTCGTTCTCCCTTGTCCTGTCACTACAAGCACTTGTAGGCTCCCTTCACATACTGGAAGGCCATAATTAGGGCACCCTAAAGCCTTCTTCAGGCTGAATAATCCCAATTCTCTCAGCCTTTCCTCATTGGAGAGGTGCTCCATCCCTCTAATCATCTTGGTGGCCCTCCTCTGAACTCACCCCAACAGGTCCATGTCTTTCCCGTGCTGGAGACTGCAGAGCTGGATGCAGTACTCCAGGTGGGGCAACTGTCACCAGAGTCTTTCACCTGGGTCAGCCAGAAAGTTTATAAAATGTGGGAAAATAACCTTGCATCCATCAGCTGAGTGTATGGAAAAAGTCTAACCAGTTGCAGGTGGCCCAGCTGTATTGTACCCTGATTGAACCTAAGGAGAGGACGAAAGTAATGTTGACAGAGCTTGGGATTTTCCAATGTAAGTAAAAGGCACACTGAAATTATGGATTTTGTTCATCAATTGTCCTCAAGGCCTGCAGGAGGAGACCAGATCTGTCACAGCAGAGATGCAATATTAGTGAGCCACAGACAGAGGAAATGCCGATCATTGAATCTGTCCCATTACAAACAGGAAGAAGGGATGTAATGGCCTTCTCCCATGACACCAGTGGACACTTCAAAAGCTGGTATCACCTTCCACATCTAGACAAGCAGGGAAAGCAGAGCACCGGAATGACACAGCTAAATGATTAACGGACCAGGAAGCAGCAAGCTGGGAAAAGGCCCTTTGGAACACACCCAGGCAGGAGGGCTGCTGCACTTGCTCGGGCAGCTGTTTCCATCCAGGCACTTTCCGGAGCTGAGTAGCCCCAAGGGAAAACTGCCCTTCTTCCACAGTTTGAGAGGGAAAAATGGGATCCATTGCAATTTGCATTCCTCAACATTGTATTTGTCTTACTGACTACAGCCTGCAGTGCATTTTCATTAACTACTGGCCCTAAAAGCAGCAGTGACCAATTTAGGATTAATGGGTGATTTTGAGTAAGCAGCTGTATTAGTGGCAAATCTAACCTAATTTCTATTTACTTCAGACACAATCAGGAACAAGTGACAAAATTCCATCAAAATCATCTGGATCAACTCTTGAGACAGATAAAACCTGACTCCTTCCAAATCTGTTTCAGTAAACACAAGTCACAGATGCAGTCTACATTCAACACAGGAGACTCAAGATGTGTTTACAGGAGGCCCTGGAGCATGCCCTCAGGGAAGGGCATCCAGGTCTGTCCTCAGAACTGAAAACAACATCCATGTGGCAATCATGGGAGTGCAGAAAGACAGACCATATGCACAAAAGGTTGTTCCTGAGCGTAACCAGCTCTACAGTAGTTGAAACGGGCCTAAAAGACCTGGCAGGAGCTGTGCTATGCCTTGTTAGCTTGCACCTCTCTGTCCTCTGCTCCACCACCCCATACATGCTGGCAGCATCACTTCTTCAGGTTCCTCAGCAAGCTGTACAGAAAAAGGTGTTACCAACACACAGCAGGAAACACGAGTATTGCCACGAGTGGTGTTGACTGACAACTTTTATGGGGATTTTGTACAGCCCATCTAAGGTACTCATGGCATCAGAAACAGTGCTGGCATTTGGTTGGGCCAAAACATGTTCAATCATGGGTTTCTCTCATTCCTTTTCTTCCACATGGAGCTCTTTCCTTTTCTTCTCTTCATGGAGCTTGGAATGATTGTGGATGAATGGAATTATTGAGTGTTCAGCACCTGGAAGTGCTTACCTTGGCTGCTTCTGCGCAGTTGTTAGCGAAGAGACCCCAGTGATATGAAGCACAAAAGAGCAGAAGTGCATGTATTCAAGTACCAGCCACAAAGAGAGGAATCCCTGAATGGCCGTGGTGTAACAAGAGAGAACAGCACAAAACACAGAACAGATGAACCTCCCTTTCACTGATACCTTTGCCCCTACATTTCTGCCAATGCAGGGGCCAAGGGCAAATAAGATGCTGGGAAAAGATGAAGCCAACAACAGGTGCCAAAGACTGTCACACAGGATCAGACTAAAAAGCATTTTGTTTCCTTTCTGACTGTGGCAATAACCAGGAGTAAAAAAAGGAACAGAATGAGATACATGTGTATCCTGTACAATTTGAGCCTTCACTACCATTTATCCTCCCCACTGTGTGGCCCGGCAACTTTCTGAGCTGCCAGCCAAACCCAAACTGCAGTGGCTGATCATCATTCTGGAATATGTCTGCTTTCAGTTTCTCTAGCCCACCTTCAAAGATATTTGTTGTCTGTCTTGACAACCACTGTGGGAATGTACCATATGCTCATTATTTCTTTTTGTTTAAGCCTTCAATCCGTTCCTGTCAGTGTTGTCTGGCTTTAGCTGTCTCCTGTACTTAGTGCTATGTCAGTCTTGAAAAGGGGAAAAGGAGATAAGAGATCGTCCATGTCACATCTGCAGTGTGCATTAGATTGTGATAAGGATTTTTGTGTTTGCTGTTGCCGACCTCCAGAGCTTCCACAAAGGACACCAGGGCAGAAATGGGGTTCTGAGGAAAACAGCAAAGAATTACAAACAAAATTATCACCTTTCATGGCTAATATCTGGAGAGGGGAGCATTTGGATCAGGGGCCCCAAAGAGCAGTGTTTACTTCACAAATAATTAACAGCTGCACCTGGGGCCTCAAGCTTCTCTCTGCTCCCCTCACAACCCACTGGAACAGATCGCTGCTTTACTACTCACAATCAATATTTCCTAAGGATACAATTCTGACCAGTTATCTTCTTCAAGCGTGTCTCATCCTACCTGAAGAAGCAGGAGTTAGAGGTCTGCAAACCCTTCCAGCCAAAGTGAGCAGGGACCCCGGGGCAGTGGAAGTGTCTACAGTGGTCAGGACAAGAGAGTATTTGTGTGGGGAGAACAGTCAGCATCTGAGAGCAGTATTTCTGTCATCCAGATCTAAGCCTCTTTAAAGTTGCAGGAGAAGATACATTGCATTTGTGTCTGCAAACCTCCCTAACAATCCAAGCTCCTCTTTTGTGCTTGCACGCTTGAGAGTCCTATCAATCTCATGAGAATGGTACCATCATTCCCACAGGATCAAACAGAGTATTTTCCATGGGGAAGCCTGTTTGGAACACTGCCTCCTACATCATGGTGCCCTAATGCAACTAAATGTACAATTCAAATTACATTTGGTCCTGTTGACTGCAAAAAATAAAAAATATATTATTTTAACTTTCTAGGGGAATTACTGCATTCATTTTGGATAAGAACTTCAAAGAAAACCTACTGCAAACATGACATGAGATTGCCATCCAGAAGAAATTAGATACAAACCCTGGCAGATCCATGCCAGGGCTTCATTTATGCTTTTCTTCAACAGAAATCAAAGGACATTTCTTTTTTGTTCACGTGCTTGTCTCCACAAATTCAGAGCTTTGTTTCTTAGGAAGCTGGGCTATACCTAACAAATAGAGGGGAGCTATCAGTTACTATGGGCACTGCTTAGCTCTGGTGTTACTTCCACACACAAATTATTGTACTGCCCAAGGAAGGGTTATCCATCTCTAGAAGTCTCACTGCACATGAGCTGAGAACTCTGCATTATTGCTACGACTTGAAGAATGACTAACAAATTACAATTACTATGGTAATGACATTGTAGCTGGTGGTTCTTAAGCAAAGTCTCTGAGTAATAGAAGAACTGTAGGGCTGAGTTTTCATTGCTATTTGTTAGCTGTGCATGGAGAAAGAAAATTCCCTTAGGAAAATTTTGAGACTTTGCAGAAAGCTGTTTCATAGCAGCTCTCACTTGCCTTTCTTTCTCGTAAATACATGCAGTGTGAACTGTGAAAACACCATAGATGATGTCAACTAGTTTGTTTTCCTAGACCAGACTGATGTTGTCAGTTCAACATTTTTATTGTTTAAGCAGGAAAGAGAATTTCAAGCAGAAAAAAAAATCTAATAATCTATTCAGAGAAGCCATAAACCACCATTATCCAGTACTATCACTGAGATGCCTCTATAATGCATAATCCATAACTGTAAGAGTGATGCCAGACTGCACTTCCCTGAATAAATGGAGAATGAACCGTAAACACTCACATGCATCTTTTGGGGGATATCTCATTACTGCAGGAGATAATGGCCAATATTGCATGCATTTTTCTTTTTAGATATTATACTAAACTGTCAGTTACAGGCTAATACTAATAAGAAACCATTCCTTTGCCAGAAGGATTGCTCCTTGGAGCTTATCCTGTGTTCCCTGCAGTATACTTTTTCTATAACGGCCTTTCTGTTGAATCTGAAAAACAGTATGTGATTACGTGCTGTATTGTTATAATTTGAGCCCCTGGGTACCGTGTTAGTGATGAGATTTTCTTTAAGCACTATTCTTCTATAGTTCTTTTAAAAAGATTATCTTCCTCCAATTTCCACAGAGAGTCTTAATTATTAAGAGTACAGCCTCTACCAAATGCTGTTGATTCAAGCACTCAGAATTGAATCATAACAAAGGTTAAAGAGGGAGCATGGTGTGAGTGCAGTAAGATACAGTTTTTAATTTTTTTTGTTCCCTCACACTAAACTTGCCTGTGCTCTTGGACAAGTCTTTGAACTGTCTTCTTTCTAGGGTATGCTAAGACATGAAATAGACTTTTAAGATCATCCAGTCCAAGTGTCCCTCCAGCACTGCCACTGTAACACCTAAACTACATCACCCGGAGCCAGAGGTCTCGTAAACACCCCAGGGATAGTGACTCCACCACCTCCCTGGGCAGCCTATTCCAATACCTGACCCTCTAACAGTGAATTTTTTTCTAATCTGAATCTCCCCCCTCTCATCTTAAGGCCATTTCCTCTTGTCCTCTCACTGCAGGCCCGGTAGAAGAGACCGGCCCCAACCTGNAGGGCGGTGCTGCGGGCCGTGCCCGCCCTCCCGGGCCGGGCGGTGCGGAAGCGCAGGCTGCCGGGGCTGCGTCCCCGCCGGACCCCGCGGGGCGGAGCGAGAGCCCGGGCACGGCGGCATCCTCCGGCGCGGCCATCGCCGGGCTGCTCCATGGAGAAGCGGGGCCCGGTGCTGCACATCGTGGTGGTGGGCTTCCACCACAAGAAGGGCTGCCAGGTGAGGGGGCGCGGGTGTCCCTCGACTCCCGCCTCTCCGCTCCGCTCCTGCGCTTCCTCCCGGTCCCCTCCCCCGCGCCGAGCGGCGCCTGCCCGGCTGCGGGAGCTGCTGCGGGAGGGGCGCGTCCGGCGGGGCCGGGGGGCTTCGCTCTAGTCAGGGCGCGGTGAAGGAGGGGCTGGGAGCCGGCGAGGCCCCGCTTGGCCGCGGCCTCCCCCGGCCGGGGGATGCCTGGCTGGGCCGTGACTCGGCTCGCCCCGGGCAGTTCGTGGTCATGGAGCTGCCTCCATTCCCGCCCCGCCTGGGCGCTCCCGCCGGGAGCGAGGCGGAGCGAGGGCTGGCGGGGTGAGGTCCCGAGAATGAGGGGCGGCGGCGCACACTGTGGCACCGTATCTGTTTCGAGTCGTGCGTGCTTAATGCGTTCAGACAGAGAATTCTGAGTAAAAAAACCCCAAATGGTGTTTTAATCTACCTTCCTCTCTGCCTACCGGCCCAACAGTGAGTGCTCACAGGTACATCTTGTACCAAACGGCCCCAGGGTAACAAGCCCACCCTGGATTTAAGTTTTCTTTGCCTGTCTCTTCCCTGCTTTCATAAATGCTTGACTGCTTCGTGTGGCCTGTAAGGTAGAAGGATTTTTATGTCATGTATTTCATAGCTGTTTTATGCTCTGATTGTTTTAATTCTCTTTTAACCCTTGAAGCAGGAGATGCGGTTGCCCAGCTGGGCTGCCCACACAGCTGCTTTGCTGTGACAAGAGCAGATAGATATAATGTTGGATTTCCACTGAGTCTTTTTCCATAGCGAGTTCTTGGCCTTTATAAAAATTGCCAAGACGCTAATGGACGTTGTGGTTATTGTTATACAAGAGTTGATCTGACATAAACACATTCCGTACAAGGTATCTGAGAATTAAATTATTGCTTCAGCAGAAAATCCAAGCACAATACCTCCGAGGCTAAGGTGCAAAAACTCAATTTCTTAAAGATGTGCATGGTTTTGTAATGCATCCTTTCTCCTCAGGGTGTCTGGGGACTGTTCACATATGGATGTTCGCAGGATCATTTCCTGTGAAGTAATTAGATTGTCTGGGTTGTGAGGTTTGTGATATTTATCAGGCACTTTCTTGACAAACGCTGTTAAAAGGTGAGCCTTAGTTGGGTATCTGTAGGAGGAGGAGCATATTTTTGCCCTCTCCTTGTTGTTGGCCTCCCTGGAAAAGACCTAGGCTTTTGTTTCTTCTCTTCTTCTGGAGTGTGTATTTATTTTCTTGTACATTAAGCAGTGTTGATGCAAGGAAAAAAAGGGCAAAAAACCCAAGCAAACCTCCAAACTATAAATTAGTAGCAGTGAATTTTATTTCGTTGCCAGTAAAATGTTTGTAGAAGTACGTTTTGAGGTGTTGTCAAAAATTAGGTCGGATACCTCTGAACTGAGGTTTTCTTTATCTGAAGAAATGACCTGGAGGAGCTGGAGAGGAAGGCAGTTTGGGAAGGGGACAGGGTAGCTGAGTCACAGGGAGAAGAACTGCAGGAATAGAATGACAGTCAGTAGAACCACAACCAGCAAGGCTGCCCAAGGGAAAGCTAAACAGAAATCTAATTTTAAATGTGTCCTACCTCTGACTTAGCATATTTTTTACTGAACTATGGAAAACGTTTCCTAAAAGAACTGGAGGCAAGGAGCTGCACAGCTATAGCCTAATGAGTTTGACATCAGTAGTATGCAAGACTGGAGAATTTTTGAAGGGAAGAATTAATTAACAACATGANCTCACTGCAGGCCCGGTAGAAGAGACCGGCCCCAACCTGGCCACAACCTCCTTTCAGGTACTTGTAGAGAGCAGTGATGTCCCCCCCGAGCCTCCTCTTCTTGGAGGTTTAGCCCCTTGAGAAAAGAAGCCTTACCTTGATTTTTTCCTCAGTTTTAACCTTCAGCAACCAACCTGACTAAGCTGTACTGAAACAACCCCCAGGCTTCTTTTTGGGCTGCCATTAACCTGTTCGACCTGGACTCACCGACCGCGGAGGTCTTTCCCAGCCCGACTAATCCCGAGTTGCGCGAGCCGCGCCGGGNTGAGGGGCGGCGGCGCACACTGTGGCACCGTATCTGTTTCGAGTCGTGCGTGCTTAATGCGTTCAGACAGAGAATTCTGAGTAAAAAAACCCCAAATGGTGTTTTAATCTACCTTCCTCTCTGCCTACCGGCCCAACAGTGAGTGCTCACAGGTACATCTTGTACCAAACGGCCCCAGGGTAACAAGCCCACCCTGGATTTAAGTTTTCTTTGCCTGTCTCTTCCCTGCTTTCATAAATGCTTGACTGCTTCGTGTGGCCTGTAAGGTAGAAGGATTTTTATGTCATGTATTTCATAGCTGTTTTATGCTCTGATTGTTTTAATTCTCTTTTAACCCTTGAAGCAGGAGATGCGGTTGCCCAGCTGGGCTGCCCACACAGCTGCTTTGCTGTGACAAGAGCAGATAGATATAATGTTGGATTTCCACTGAGTCTTTTTCCATAGCGAGTTCTTGGCCTTTATAAAAATTGCCAAGACGCTAATGGACGTTGTGGTTATTGTTATACAAGAGTTGATCTGACATAAACACATTCCGTACAAGGTATCTGAGAATTAAATTATTGCTTCAGCAGAAAATCCAAGCACAATACCTCCGAGGCTAAGGTGCAAAAACTCAATTTCTTAAAGATGTGCATGGTTTTGTAATGCATCCTTTCTCCTCAGGGTGTCTGGGGACTGTTCACATATGGATGTTCGCAGGATCATTTCCTGTGAAGTAATTAGATTGTCTGGGTTGTGAGGTTTGTGATATTTATCAGGCACTTTCTTGACAAACGCTGTTAAAAGGTGAGCCTTAGTTGGGTATCTGTAGGAGGAGGAGCATATTTTTGCCCTCTCCTTGTTGTTGGCCTCCCTGGAAAAGACCTAGGCTTTTGTTTCTTCTCTTCTTCTGGAGTGTGTATTTATTTTCTTGTACATTAAGCAGTGTTGATGCAAGGAAAAAAAGGGCAAAAAACCCAAGCAAACCTCCAAACTATAAATTAGTAGCAGTGAATTTTATTTCGTTGCCAGTAAAATGTTTGTAGAAGTACGTTTTGAGGTGTTGTCAAAAATTAGGTCGGATACCTCTGAACTGAGGTTTTCTTTATCTGAAGAAATGACCTGGAGGAGCTGGAGAGGAAGGCAGTTTGGGAAGGGGACAGGGTAGCTGAGTCACAGGGAGAAGAACTGCAGGAATAGAATGACAGTCAGTAGAACCACAACCAGCAAGGCTGCCCAAGGGAAAGCTAAACAGAAATCTAATTTTAAATGTGTCCTACCTCTGACTTAGCATATTTTTTACTGAACTATGGAAAACGTTTCCTAAAAGAACTGGAGGCAAGGAGCTGCACAGCTATAGCCTAATGAGTTTGACATCAGTAGTATGCAAGACTGGAGAATTTTTGAAGGGAAGAATTAATTAACAACATGAAACTAAGTAGACTGAGTCCCATGTGCATTTGCTAAAGATAGATCATGCCTGACTGACCTGCATCTTTTGTAAGAATAAGTGATTGAATTCCTTTCTCTGTGAAAGAAATGGAGTAGCTCTAATCTGCTGGGAACTTGATAATGGATCACACTTATTTTTAAGGTAGAGATACAGGAGAATTAGTGCAAGAGCTGGTACTTGGGTAAAGAGTACTATGAAGGAGAGGAAGCAGAATCAGATTTGAGTCAGAAGAGGAACTATTGGTTTGAAAGGTACTTGCAAGAAGTGTTTCTCAAGATTGAAAGTGGGGCTGGTATTGTTTACACCATAAAATTGAACTATGATAAGCAAACTTGAGGAATCAGTGTTTCAAAGGAAAACTGGAAAGTCATGCAAGAGCTGGACAACAAGGAATGCTGGATTTGTAGAAATGGGGTGCATTATGAAGTTGTGCAATGGGAATGAATAATAACTATAAGCTTGGGAATTGACATGAGGAAATGTCTGGAAGAGAAATGAGACCACGTGTGATCAAGGCTAAGTCACCAAAGCAGTGAGATTTGAGGGCAGGAATGACAATGAATGTAATCCTATCGTGTGATGTTTATCGATGCATATAAATTCTGATCCACTTTTCAGAAAAAGAGATTCGGATTCTCTCTTCCAGAATTGGATGAGATAGTTCCTGGGCAGTCTGTATTGAAGGAGAATGTAGAAGAGCTTCCCTAGACAGGCTAACAAAGTAGATTTTGAGGCTGTATTCACCTCTGTAAGTACAGGAACATTCTTCCCTTTTTCTGTCCTGCCTCTTCACAACTGGAAAGCAGAGGCAGTTGTGTGGTAAGCTGAAATGGGGAACTGAGGTGACCAAAAAGCAAGCCTTGTTTTGGTGGGTTGCTTTTGAGGTAGTTGTTTCACTGGTTCTGTTTGCCAGGTGGACAGCTGCAGAGGACAGATACACGGGCACAAGAAGACCAGTGAGGGTGAATCACCTTTCTTGACCTGCTGGCCACATTCCTTTTGATGCAGCCCAGGATGTTGTTGGCTTTCTGGGCTGCAAGTGCACATTGCCGGCTCATGTTGAGATTTTCATCAACCATCACCTCCAAATCCTTCTCTGCAGGGCTGCTCTCAATGACCTTTAAAGTATTGATAACAGCCTTTGAAGTGTTCATTGAAACACTGCATTACATGTAGTTGTATTCCAAGAAACTGTTGGGAAGTTAAAAATGAGGAAGATAAAACAGCCATTTAATCTAAATGAGTGTTGGTACAAGAACCAGTGGATATGAACTGTCTGAGGGTGTGCTGCATACCCGAACCTGATACACGGAAAAGCAAAGGTCCAAAAGCAGTGCTCAAGTGGACGTCACTCAGAGTGAATCTGGAAAGCTTGAGAGATCATAGATGTAGGCTGCCTGTCCTAACAGGAATCAACGTGGTTTGCCTGAGGAGGCTCCTTTCAGTTTCTGTTCCCACCTCTTTTCTCTGTAGTCTTACTAGGAAATGCATGTAGAGTTAGGATTTTCTATGGATTTCTTGATGCTAGGTTCTTTCATTAGCTGCCTTTGCTTCTGAAGCTTCATCTCTTGAAACGTACAGCTCTTCCTGTTGATTAACTTACAGGATAAGAAATGTGTAACATGCAAAAGACTTTGATGTGCAGTTTGGAAATGTATAGGAATATCTTCTTCTTTCACAGGCTTGAAAAACAGTCCATATGCATTCATTTTTGAAAGAGAAGGAGAGTCAGAGACTCTCTTTCTGTGTGCCTTTGGATTGGGAATATGAGCACCACAATTGTGCCTCATGCTCCTTCCAAGGGCTGACTATTTAACTGGGGGTCTTTTTGCTGGAAAATAAGAGACAAAGTGAAGTTTTGCCATCTGTACATAGTTTAGTTTGGAGATCCAGTTTCCCAGGCAATTGTTAAAAGCTTGGGAGTTGCCACTCACTATCATGAAGGCTTTGTGTTCTCTGAAAACTAAAGCACTAAAAATCGTAGACACATTGAGAGTTTTCTCTAGCAAGTATGGAGTAACTGCAGGCTTTTGTTTGTTTACATGAGCAGATTGCCATCCTGTTTCTCTAGGCCCCTTAGTTACTGGGTTGAACTGTGAATCCGAGGAGATTTGCAAAAAGTGCTGGTTGCTGTCTCTTTTTGCTAAGGATTAGAGGTAGTTATGGCAGTGTCCAGAGAATGGGAGGAGAAACTTGGCTGCAAACTGCTAGGTCCACCTAGTATTTGACACACTTTCAACAGGCCCATTAAGGAAGGGAATGGCAATTGGCAGGAAGCAGGCATGGTGACTGGTTTCTTGGCTTTGTACGTGCTGGCTGACTTATTATGGGAACCCTGCTCAGTGAGTCATTAAATAGTAAATGTCCCGCAGTGGGCAGAAATCATGGGCAGTATACATTCAATCATGATTTTCATGCATCTGAAATGAAATGACAAACATTAAAAATTCCTTTTTTGATCCCTCTTTCCTGTGGATAAGAGGAGTGGCCTCAGGAAAAAGTAACAGCAAACACAGTGTAGTAGCACAAACTCTTTCCCATTAATGTAACACACACAATTTTGGTGCAGTAGGAGTTCCACACACTTCTCAGGCTCTGCAGAACTCAAGGCACAGAAGCATTGGGACACTAAGTGGCAGTAAGGGAAATCTGCCACAGAAATGGTCTGATGTGTTTTGGAGTGTCTGTAGCTTCTCAGCTCATTACCTACTGCTTCAGGTTCTGTTGATCTGCTTCAGTGTAGGGTGGTAAGACTTGGACTTCAGGGCCGTTTGTGCCTTTCTTCTGGAGCGGCTGATAACACATTCCTCAGTAGTTTTGAGGAACTGTGGTAGTGAGTGTGTAGTGATTTCAGAGCAAAAAAGGGGAAAGCTTTTTTTCAGAATCGTGAAACACTTTCTCTCAATACAAGTGAGCGATAAACCATTTAATTTGCCTTACAACACTTTAATTTTTGAAAGCATTAAAAGTCTCTGGCAAAAATGTAACCCGAACAGACCTTGACTAGCAGATGCAAGTTGTGTTGAAAATACGGGGAAAGACCTTTACTTTATAGTGAAGGTATAAGACTGAAAGTCCTGAGGTTCTCCAGTAATGATTACGTGTGCTGTGACCATCACTTGAGCGCTGTCTCCAAGCTTTATTTGCATGGGGAAGCAGAGAGATAATAGTCTCTGAGGGTGTAGGAAGGCTTAAAATATCACAAGTACTCTAGAAATAATTCATTTTGAAGGCAGAGTTAAAATGAGAACTGATGTATTTATAAAGGAGAGAACGGAAACATTTCAGCAAAGCTGGAAAAACTTGTGGGTAGGAGAGCTAGGCACAAGTCCTTGTAAACCCCCTGGCTGGTTGCTGAGGAAGTGCATGGTCCTTTCGGTGATGCAATGCCTGACCTGCCACAACAGTCCCCACCTTCTCCTGATGCTGCAGGGCTTCTAAGAT
Source organism: Ifrita kowaldi (assembly GCA_013398055.1). Lineage (NCBI taxonomy): Eukaryota > Metazoa > Chordata > Aves > Passeriformes > Cinclosomatidae > Ifrita > Ifrita kowaldi. The sequence goes on from VZRS01005944.1 coordinate 127,249, forward strand.
AATCACATCTGAGTGAACTCAGGCCCTGGCTCACCACCACTGAGGCCACGCAGAATCTCACTTCATCTGGGGCAAGTCCCAGCTTTTCTGCACTTGGTGTCCTGAGCAGTTGTGCACATCACTGCTGACCTTGTGCAGCAGGTGACCATTGTCTCATGTATCCTCTAAAGAGCTTAAAATTATTCCGAGTTACTCTTGGCTCTCTTTAGCATATGCATTTCTTACTGTGTTGTGGAAAAAAAAATCAAGTTGTGAGTGGTAGGGAAGGTGAGGAAGTGTGTCCTGGAATGCTCGCCCTGCCGATCAATTTTGTTCACCTTTGTTTGGTCTGTGGAATAACAGCAGTGTATCTTGACCCACTTCTCTCTACTTCTGTGGAGGATGACATTTCAAACTCCCACAGACATGGGAGTGGATTACTGTAAATACCAAAAGGCATATTTCCATGGAATCCAAAAGTTTGCCATAAGGATCTTCAAGGTAGTGAACTTTATAATGTGAATGTGATGCCTGCTTTCTCCAAAGTAGTGTCTGAGTGCTTGTCTGTGTGAGACTGTTTTTGTGTGGACTGTGCCTGTAGGCCAATCCCCCTCTTTTGCCTGACCAGGGGTTTTCTTTCTGGCATGAAAAGGAAACCTAAGATCAGGAGTGAAACAGCTGATAACCAGTTTAAGAGAAGGGCCTGAATATGGTCTTTGAGAGGGAAGAATGCCCTTTAATTCTTCCCTTCTTGAATTGTGTATGTGATCTTCATCATTTGAGAGCTTCAAATACTTGAGCTCTGGAAGATGGTGCTTGTTGTGATCTGCAGAAATCAGCACCTGACATGGCCTGAGCAATCCGTGCACATGGCCTTTTTCCTTTGCGCATAGGAAGCAGGTGTCTTTAAGCAGAAATGTTGGCAACTTAAGGCTTGATTTTGCAGAGTCAGGAGATGTCTAAGGAATGAGCAAGGTCAGCCTGCACTTTTTATCAGCTCTTGAGAACTGCCTACGTTTCCAGGTCTCTTGATTGCAGCATGTTTTTTCAAGAGGGAAATATTGAAGTTGTTCTCTTCCATAGATTCCATGGGTGGGAAGTTTCAGGGGAGCACTTCCAACCTGTCTTAGTCCCTGTTTTGTTTGCTGCCTTTCTTCTAAGATTCTGCTTTACTGGAGAATTACTTTTTTCTCTTCTTGATCTTTGTCACTCCAGTAGTTGCTGTGATCCTCTTAGATGTGCTTGATGCTCTTAAACATGTGAGTGAAGTGTACGCTTTGTTGTCTTTAAATTCCTTGTGTCTTTGTTTTGGGGGAGCACAGTAGGCAGGTATTATGCAATAGGTAATCTCGTCTAGTGATTAAACAAGATCTTGTTAATGGAACAACAGAAACAAAAATAAGTTGAAAAGGAGCAAGAGTGGAATCAAGCTGAAGTGCTTTGTTCCTGTTTCTGTTGATGATAACCTGTAAGCATTAGCACAGTTCCTTCGGTTTTGTTCCTTGCTTTAATAATATTAAAGCACTTTAAAGGACCATTATGAGCATGAAATCTTCTAACAAAGTTAATCTTAGCATACATCAAGTATGAAAGATTAGTCTTTTGTCTAAAATATGTGGATTTTATGCTCAACAGGTTGTAACTTTTAAAGAAGCTTTTAGCTTTTATTTGTAAGGCTACTCTAACTGGCATGGGGTGCTAATAATTTTAAATACACAATGAATTGCTGAGCACACATGTACTTCTGTAAACAATACTGCAGATTCTGATTTCTTGTGTAGAGTTAATGATGAGTTCCATTTTCTACATGTCTGTTTAATCCACTTACTTTGTATTTAGTGCTCATAGTTCAAGAAAAACCTTGGGGTATGGTTGAGTTGTTTGTTTCTTTGTTTTGTTTCTTTGTTTAGTTTTTCAAAGAGCCCTGTACTTTGATAATCTTGCAGTCACTTCTGTGAAGTCCTGCCCAGGAAGTAAAGTATTCCATACTGAAGGGTGGATTCCATACTGGATATTTTTTCCATAGTTGCCCTGATGTGCAAGTTGAGAAAAGGTTCCTAAATACCCATTTGCAGTTATGTAATGCTTCCCATGGTCATCATAGTTAGCTTTCATCTTATGATTTGTCTGTTCTTTGTATGTGTCATAACATCTGAGTAGTTATTTAAATATCCTGTGCCAAGAATCTTGGCCTTTCTCATGAATAAATGAATGAATGCTAAGTGAATAAAACATATATTTCTGTACTTCTGTTACACCTTTCATTTACCTATTTCAGAATGTTTTCAAGTAATGACTTGGGCTCTTGGCACTTGTAGGTGGCAATGTAATTTACATACATATAGAATGGAGGGAGGTTCAAAGCTGTAAAATCACTGAACAGAGGTCACTCCAGCTGGAATAAATTGGAACTTGCAAGACTTGACTTTGTGTTCCCTGTCCTAATATTGCCTTACTTGGTGATCTGTGCCTAATTTTGGTAATCCCTCTCCTAGCTTGTATGAGGTGCCGAATTAATACATCTAGGCAGCATGCTGTTTCATGCTGTTTCTAAAAGCAAAGAAAGCTGTGGGCACAGGACGTGAAAGGAAGTTCCTTGCCTGCCCCAACGTGCTGAGGGGCAGGACACGGGGCTGCCTGCCGGCTTCCTTGGGGTTACTGAGAGCAGAGTGTGTTCTGTACTTCATTATCTTACCGTGTTTGTGCAGCTTCTCAGCCTCATACGTGGTAGTGAGCCAGATTTGCTGGCTCTCAGGAGTAATTCTGATGTTGAAACTTGTAAGGAAGGGGCAAGTTCACTGAGAGCAATTCTGGGCCCATCAGATGTCCCGAGGCAAAGAGCCTGAATGCTTGTTGGCTCATAAGACCGAGTGATGGCTCGCTTGGACTGCGTTGGTTCAGCAGTAGATGCTGGGTGAATGACACACAGTGGCTATTTCTAGGTCAATGAGTAAAAGTGCTTAGAAGCCTGCCTGCTGTCCTGGCCGTCCATTTTCCCGGGGAAAGGTGGATTCAGTGTATCATTTGTCAACTTGTTGCCGGCTCCTTCCTGTTGAGAACGAGGTCCTGGAGCAGAGCTGGGGAAAGGCTGTGTCTCAGGTGTGAGGTCTGGGTGCTGTCCCTGGGGAGGGGAAATGCCACAGTCCTTGTAGCTGGGTGTGCTCATTAAGAGCCCACGGGCACCAAGATGGGCATTAAGAGCTGCTCTGGGGGTGAACAATTGGCTGCTGCTGACGCCAGTCTCCACGGGCTGCTGTGTTGGACAGACATCTCTGTTACGGGTAGAGATTAGGGTGCCCTCGCTTTTTTAATCAGGGCAGCTGCTCTCTCTTACCAGAGTTCTTCCTATATGAATTCTAACTTGCTTTCTGTAATGGTACAAATCTTTTCTTGATGGCATGGAATTCCCTAGCAAGTCCCCTTGGCTGGAATGTTTGCAGTAGTATTAAGTTCCTTTTCTGGGAGGAGCGTGGGGGGTTTTTTTGTTGTTTACTTTCTTCAAAGAGACTGATAAGACCCAAAGTTCCAAAGCACAGGAACTACATAACAGGAGTTATGTAGTGCTTGAACTCTGACTATAAAAATAAAGTGTTAAATAATTGGAAACAGTGTCTAGAATGCATGCTGGCATGACTTTAAAAACAAATGTCTTGGTGTTTCAGGTTATTTTATCTCTTAAGGGCCTCAGTAAGAGTCAGAACTTTATTAACATAGCGTTTTTGAAGCAAACTTGAATGGTGATACTGTGCATACAAATGGTGCCTTAGAACTTGTGTGAGTGGCTGCTCTATGGCTTTAGCAATATGGGAATGTGAGGAAGTACCAGTTTCAGGAGCTGAAAGGATAGAAACAACTATGCTCTGCCTCCTTGTAATACAGGGATTTATTTTGCTGTTGCTGTTTGTGTATATAGTATATTTTAAAATATATTTATATAAGTATGTATCATATGTATTCTTCGTATATATTTTTGTATGCATTTATACATATTGTTATACACAGTTGTTACAAATATTCATATTTGTATAAATGTGTAACATATATTTAAAACTCTGCTGTTAGAGGTCATTATATTACTGCATAGGCATTATTGTTGTGTGCATGGGCTCTTCAGCTTGCAGATCCTGATCTGTTGGTTCTGCCGTGCAAAAATGGGGAAAGTTTGTCATTTAAATTGAATTGTTATTTGAATAATAAATTGTTCTTAGTGCTGAAAGGCAAACAATGCTCTTAGATTTTCGTTTGGCTGCGTGCTGCAGTTGTTATAGTGATTCAAATAATGTCATTAGTGTGCTGGTCTTCTCTGGGTCTGGCTATGCTAGGATTAATAAATCAGGAAAACTGATTTCAGAAATCCCTGCTTCGAGTGAAGAACAAATACTGACTTATTTGTAAGGAGGTATCAAGTTTTAGGTTTAATTTTCATCTGTTGGGGTTTTTTTGATTGCTACTGCTTAGAGTTATACTCTATTTAGCATATTTCTGCCTTTCTTTCTTAGAGAGGAAGTGTTGGTATCCTTGAAATTGTGTGTGTTGTAATGATTTATGAAGGGAAAAGATTTTCTATATAGAAATGTAATTAGTGGATTTTGCTGATCTCCTTTTCTTCATTTCAAGCTGTTATCCTACCTGTTTGTCGCAGTAAAAGCAATGGGAGGGATCATCAAAGCAATTGTTTAGGGTTTGCTTCCTGCAAATGAGATTCTGTAACTTACTGAAAGCATCCTTAGTCTTTAAGGTAATACTCATTCTAAATATTTCAGGGGTTTTTTTTGAGATTAAATAATCTCTCCATTGTATCAATGCAAAAACTTACTCGGGTCCAGATGTTTTTTCATACCTAATCTGAAGAGAAATCTTCCAAAATACCTGTTACACTAAAGAGGAGAGCTTATATTGTGACTGTAATTCAAACGTGGTAGTAGATGAAGTGGGAAGCAAGTGAAGGATGGGAAGGTTATACTGACTTGCCAGCACATTTTAGATTATCACTGTTTAGTGTTCACTGAGGATCTTACTGTGATTAACAATTACGCACTTTTCACAGATAAGGAGAACAACCTTACCTGAGTGTAAAATTAATGCCAACTACCTGTCTAATGTTGGAGTGCGATAGTTTAGGTGGACATGCACGTACATTTGGAAATTCCTTTTTATCAGTGTCCTTTTTTAACCTCTCCTGATTGTGTACTTGTAATTTAGTAGAAGATGCTATCAATGCATTTTTCTTAAAGAAAACAGTCATGTTAATTCTTAGATGTAGGAACTGAAATGCATTTTTCCTTGCCTGCTCTTATGTTTTCTTACTGTGACTTAATGAATGTGTAATAAATTTATTCTGGCTAGGAAGTGCCTTTAAAGACAAGGAACAAAACCAGATTGCCTGGATTTTTTTTTTCCCCCACTACTAGAATTGTGTGTTCATTGGTGCTTTGCATCCAAACTGTTAGATTCAATACAAACTGCATATTAAAGGTTAGTTAATGCTGCAGAATCCCAGAAAAATCAAAACATTAGTTCCAGAAATTCAGTTGTATTTCTGTTTAAGTAGTTTTTAAAAAATATATTTTAATTTGATAATTCACAAGAGTTGAAGTATTTTGTGTAGCGAAGAGCACAGTCATTAATTTCTCCCCTAGATCTCAAGACAATATTCTGTATTGTTTTTAGTTCTGAAATCCATCAGGACCTATCTGCTTGCAGAACATGACAGTCTGAACAGGCAAAAAGCATTGCCATCAAAACCCCTTGACAGGCGTGAGCAATATTTCCAGCTGGAGTGAAGATCCCTGACATTTGAAAGAGTAAGAAATGCGTGGAGATACTAATTCATGTTTTATGTAGTTTATTTTGAAGTCTCTCAGGAGTTCAGCTTTGAATTTTAATTTCATTTTGTTGAGGAGTCTTCTTTAATTCAGCTGAGGAGACACAAACCTGTAAAATTTTCTCCGGCAGTCAACTCTGAAAACGTGGGTATTTCTTTGTTCCTGTTGACTACTGGGCTTTATGAAAAGATTTTATTTCTCATATTTGTGGGCATTTTTGTAATGATACATATATTAATGACATACAGGGACATTTAAGTGCATGTTTATGCATGCACATGCATATATGGATGGATTTACATAAAAAGCCATTATATTTAAATTAAAAATGAGCTCCTCTTTCTTCATTCTGTGAAGAGGGTGAAAAGGACATGTGAGACAGGTCTCTTCAGTAGTCCCATCTCTTCCCCCTGTCATGGTTTGTTTTGGTTTTAAGGTGGAAAATGATAAGAAAACAACTTTTTCAGTTGCCCTCCCTGGGAGCACTATACTGTAGTTTGCATGTGCAGGCTGGGAAGAGGTTTTTGCTGAGACTCCAGTTGTTTGAAAACTCAGAAGTGGTAGAACTGAGATTCTGTTTACTCCATTATTATCACCTTTATCCATGTGCACTGCTCAGTTTCATGATTTTCAAGAACTGTGAGATTTTAGCCATTTTTTTTAAGGCTACTCAATATTCTTATAATACTTTGTTTTTTAAGTAATGGTTTCTTTCTGTACAAAGGATTCCTAACTGCAGTTGATGCAAGTCTGCAAATTGAGCTGGAGACATCAAGCAGAACATCTAGAGGATGGGGAACAGTTAGGGTGAGTTTCATCTGCATTGAGTCAGTCATCTGCAAGTTAGGCTTAAAGCTAGCTCTCTTCAGAGGTGGTCGAAAGAAACAGATCAGATGAATCATCCTCTGCAGGTGTCTGTTTTCTCTGACTATGCAGAATGCTTAGGAAAACTCCCTCAGAGGTCTTGCTTTTTGACACATAGTCAGCTGACATGAGTCCCACCTGCAGTGACTGCTTATTTAATATCAAAAAGTCAAACTTTCTCATCACTGGGAACTGTTAAGTTGGAGGAGGGATGGAAGGAAGTAATCCAGGGCATTGCATGCTCTTCTTGCTGTTGGATTGTCCTTTTCCCTGTTTCTTTGTTACTTCCACCCTTTTGGTACTTTGACCAGCAGCAGTTCTATTAAACTACATGAATGTGATTCCTCCTTAGAAACCAAGGTACTTCCTAAATGGGTCCTCCTGGGGAGGAGGAGGAATAATAGTATGTCATAATGTAAATCAGGTCTATCATAAAGTATATCTGTAAAGTAGATTATTTAAGGCCACTTAAGCAGTTTTAGTTTTGATTTATCTGAGTTTTGTGATCTTTTCTCTTATACACACACATGCATACAGAAATTTGTATTATAACAGATTTTTGAAAACAAGACTGTCATCAGTGTCATTAATGCCTGTTCTGTTTATTGAAATTGGAACAGACAGAGCCTGCAGAAATCCCTGTTGCTGGGATTATCTGATAGCAGCTGAGGTGTTGATAGCATATTGTGAGCTAGAACAAAGTAGTTCTTCAGCAAATTTCACACTGCCAAAAGAACACAGGAGCCAGATTTCTCGGCTTTATTCTGGACTTTAAAAAGGAGTGTTCCGTAGTGAATACGTGCTTTTCATGTAGCTTGACTCATCTTTTTTTCTTTCCTTTAAATTTGTCTCCTAATTCATTATTTGGCTGGAGTACAGAATACAATTATAATTCTGAAGGTGCTTGAAAGCAATGATGTCTGAAATCCTTAATTTCCCTGTCAGGAATGATGCTTTGAAGGTATTTGCTGGAATCTAACGAACTCAGGGTTTCTTCTGTATTTGGTAGGAAGAAGCTTCTTCAGAGGGTGAATCTGAATCCCTCTCTGTTGGCCATGCAGTGAAATAAAATACCCGAGTCTGGATATAAGTGTAGATGCTCCTTGACTGTCTATGTTTTAAACTTAGGAACTGTGCTATATTTATTGCTAAAGTTACTCCTGCAAAATTCTGGTAATAATTCTGTAAACAGTGTTTTCAGCCAGCCAATTTGAATCTGAACAGCAGCAAAAGGTATGATATTGCAGACATTTGCGTGGAACTTCTATAATTTCAATTTTCTTGTCTGTGACTTGAAAAGCATAGCAGGGAATTCTCAGGATGTATGTGTGTACTAAATAGCAGACAGTTTCTCTGCTCCTTGTATGGATTATATTCCAGTGTTTGTCTCTCATTTGGAAGTCAGATGCTCTTCTTTTTTGCTTAGTGGCATATTTTGTTTAAACGACTTTATGGATTCCTAATAGTTACAGGGGATTACAGGGGTGGCTTCTCTGAGAGGCTGCCAGAAGCTTCCCCCATGTGTGACAGAGCCAATGCCAGCTGGTTCCAGGACAGACCCAGGGCCGGTCAATGCCCATCAGGTGGTGGTAGCACCTCTGGGATCATGTATTTAAGAAGGAAAGTTATCGCGGAGAAGCAAATTGCAGCCAGAGAAAAGAGGAGTGAGAGTATGTGAGAGAAACAGCCCTGCAGACACGAAGGCCAGTGAAGAAGGAAGGGCTGGAGATGCTGGAGACGATGAAGGCACTGGAGCAGAGATTCCCCTGCAGCATGTCATGAAGACCTCAGTGAGGCAAGGCTGTCCCCCTGCAGCCCATGGAAGTCCGTGGTGGAGCAGAGATCCACCTGTAGCCCCCGCCATGCCAGAGCAGGTGGAAGCCTGAGGGAGGCTGTGGCCCCGTGGGAAGCCTGTGCTGGAGCAGTCTCCTGGCAGGGCTTGTGACCCACAGGGGACCTGCGCTGGAATCTGTTCTGAACGACTGCACTCTGTGGGAAGGCACCCACACTGGAGCAGTTCATGAAGAACTGCAGCCTGTGGGAAGGACTCATGTTGGAGAAGTTCATGGTGCAGTCTGCTGGGGGAGGGTCCCCATGCTGGAGCGGGGGAAGGAGTCCTCCCTCTGAGGAGGGAAAGACAACATGTGATGAACTGACCACAAACCATTCCCGTCCCTCTGCATTGCTGGGGGAGCAGGTAGAGAATCGGGTGTAAAGTTAAGTCCAGGAAGGAATTAACCCACCCCAGGGTGGGGAGAAGGGGTTTTCAAGATCTGGGTTTACTTGTTATTGTCTTACTCTCTTTTATTGGTATGAAGTTAATTTCCCCAAGTCAAGTCTGTTTTGCCCATTACAGTAACTGGTGAGTGATCCCTCCCTGCCCTTATCTCGATCCATGAGCCTTTCATTATATTTTCTCTCCTTTACCCAGGTGAGTAGGGAAGTGATAGAGCAGCCTTGGTTGGCTCCTGCTGTCCAGCCAGGGTCAACCCACCATAACAAGGAATAAGAAAACTTGAAATTGATACAGCAGATAGCGAGGGTAATTTCTCGTGCTGTTTTCTTGTCCTTTGTGCCTTTTTCTCAAGTTGGCAACAGTTGTAGACAGTGACATCGTGTGTTAAGGTGAAGAATTTCACTTTTCCTTGGTACTCTCATCTTTCACAGGTTTTTTCTTTTGTTGTTATTATGATTATTACTATTTTATTTCAGTATCCATCAAATGCTAAGATTATCTGTATGCTTGCTTTATCATGCTTTTTATTTTCCATATGTACATACATTTTTCAGCTCACTAGTTATGTTCACTAACTAAATACCCTTGGAGAGAAGTTGCAGTATCAGTAAAGAGTTTGTTTTACTGAAAAAATTGTGTTTAGATTTTGTTCAGTAAATTAAGAAATGCCATCTGGGAAAGAGTTGGTGGAAGTGGCTGGAAACCCAGAGGGATCTCCATAGGAAAGAAGATTGCACTGTAAAGATGTAAATCTGATTGTGGGGATCTGTGGTAGATGTGTAGTGCAGTGCAAGGAATGGAAAGGTTGTCCCTATTTCTAGGAAAAAGGGATAAATGGCAAATAAATGACAGGCAAAATTGAAAAGCAGGATTTCTTAGTGAAAGGGAAAGGAGATACTTTTGGCCATTGTGTAGAACATGTTGCAGGCAGGGACATAAAAATATACAAACCAGTGTTTTGCTGTTAATATAGTTTCTGAGATGCTTCAACATCTTGTAGGGTAAAATAGAGGCCTGCATGTGTTAGCATTACCTAGTCATGAGCACTTGAAGGGCTCAGAAGTCAAATCTGATTTCAGGATATGTGTGCCCCAGCAGTGACCCCTGCTGATGTGGTAATGTGCTGCTGGCTCTGAGCATGCAGGGGTGAAGGTATTCAGCTCTTGGGTGCTGTTTTCTGCTCGAAGATCTTTTTCATTTCTCTTGAGGAAAAAGAATTAGGCTGTAGAAGCCAAATCTGCCCAGGGCCTGTCAGTTAAACCACACAAGTCCATCTGTGGGTGCATTGAAGGAAGAGACAAGGAATGCTAGCTGGAAGAAAACCACTTTTTTCCCACAACACTGGTCAGAAAAAAGTGCTAGGCTGAATCACAGAGGCCTGCTTGTTTGGTAACTGTAATGTATTCTCTCTTTTTCTCCCCGTTGTTTTCATTTGTTTGTTTAGGTTGAATTTTCCTATCCTCCCCTAAAACCTGGAGAAGGACATGACAGCCACAGTTTACCAGAGGAATGGAAGTACTTGCCATTTCTTGCCTTACCGGATGGCGCTCACAACTATCAGGAAGGTAAGAAATGAGAGAGAAAAGTTGTGTGTACTTCTACTGCAATCCAGAGAAAAAAACCTGATATCTAAATAGCTGACCAATGATCCTTCTTACTATGAGACTTCCTGCACTTTTTGTTTAAGTTGGAAAATACATTGGCAAGGATATGTTCCTTCAGAGTTTAGGTGAAAGTAGATCATGAAGGTGTACCTCCTGTATCAAGAATTCCGATGTCAATAAAAACTTAAGGGTTACATATCAATTTTGCATAGTTCTAGCACAAAGCAAAGCTGCTGGCTTTTCAGAAGTTCTTTGAAGGGTGAATAAACTCTCCTCCAGTAATTAAGAGATTCTTGAAATGATCTGCAAGTCATGGAAAGCCATGTCAGTATAATGGCATGAGCTTTAAAAGTGTATTTGTTGGCAGAATAAAGATAGAAATATCTGTTTTCCATACAGTCATCAGCAAGTTCACTGCACTTTTATTTTTAGTATTGCATTTATTCCTTTATTAGCAGTTCTATTCATCCCTGACATTTATATTTGTGTCCAGTTGTTTCATCTTTTTCTTCTGCAGAGCAGACAACAAGGAAGTCACTTTAAACAGCAAAATCACAGAAAGCCTTTAATACTACTTCTAATTTTTTTTTTTAACTTGATATACTTAGCTTCCTTGTTGTCCGGCTTTCGGAGATCTCATTTGAAAACAAGGGAAGTTTATTAAAATAATCCCTTTCCTAGCAGCAGTAAGAGTGTCTCTGACTCTGCTCTGGGTCACGATTTTTGCTGAATTTCTGTGTTGTTAAATACACTACAGGAAGTAGGCTGCATTCAAAGCTAGAAAAATCACATACAGCTGCATTTCCCTGCTCTCTCTTGTCTCAGTACCATTCCAGTTAGTACTCAACTTTGAGTGTTTTTATTGCTGTACTAAAAAAATATAAATGTTTATTTTTTGGTAAGGGAAAAAAAGCATTGGCAGCAAAGTGGAAATACATATCCTTGTGTTTTGTAGGCAAGAATACACATGAACTTGAACCAAGCAAATAGATTTTCTGATAATAATTGTATTTCATTTACTGTAACTTTATTAGATATCTGGTTTTTGAGTTTTAAACTAATTCCCGCAGATAGTTGTGTTTGTGCAAAGAGGATGACTTGGTACAGGAAATCATCTTACAGGCTTTCTAAAACCCTAGGTGCTCTCCAGAATACAAACTTGATCAAGGGAGTAAGCTTTTTTTATAAGAAGTCCCCTTCTCTGTTGGTCATAATGCATATGGGATTGTCTCTCCTGTCCGTTTTCTTACTATGAAGCAAATAAAAATCAATGGTGGATTTCAAAAAAGCCTTCACGCATGTTTTGAAAGGAGAGGACAACTGTTTTCCTTTACTTGGGATTTAGCAACCTTTTTTCAGTAGTGGCACGTGTGTGTGTGTATCTCAAGCCATAAAAGTCTTTCTCTTCTCCTATTTTATAGATACTTTTAATTTTCATTTTGCTCTTGCACAGAGAGAGTATTTTCTGTAAGACTAGCTTTCTAATTCTTTTTGTTAGTGTAGTGCTGGTGGTGGTGCTGATGTCTACCTTTGCAGTGGTAGCAGCTACTCTAACCCTTCAACTGTGTGTATCCTCCTTGGTGTTTGGGGGTTTTTTCCTATCTTGATAGTGTCTCCCTTCTTAATGGCATCACACTCCCAGTTGTATGCACTGACTCACAGTGCCTTGCCTTTGCTCCTTTGTGCTGAACTGGGAAAGCAGCATGCCTGTAGGTTTCAGTGGTGCTTTTCTGCTGTCCATAGCTGCTTCTGAAAAGCATTTTGGCTTGGTCTGGCTAAATGTGAAGCTGTCCTGCACAGCTGGAGATTCTTCCACAAATTATCTTGCAGTGTGAAAACTAATTTGGGTCCAGGCATAACTTTGTAGGTGACTTTTTCTTTTTTCTGTCCTTTTTTTGTTTAAATTTTAGAAAATAAGTGTGTGCCAGTACTTTCAGCGGTAAACCTTTTATGAGTGAGTGATGCTGAGGATAAATATACTGAACTCTTGTTAGTGACTTAGGAAATAGTCTCTTCTTTTTTTCTAGATACTGTGTTTTTCCATCTGCCGCCAAGATGTGGGGATCGAACCACGGTGTATGGTGTCTCTTGCTATCGGCAGATTGAAGCAAAGGTAACTTTTCAAGTTGTGAATTCAATATAGTAAGGAAATAATGGTCTTGATGCATTAACAACCCTAAAATTCAGTGGCTTGGATTATACCAACAGGCAAAAACTGCAGGATTGTCTTACATTAAAAGTCTGTGAAAGTGAATTCTGGAGTATGTAGCCCCAGAACCTGAGAACTGTTCTCTCCCTTACATCAGCAGGTGTATTGTGATCTTTTGAAATGTTCAAGGGATTTGAAAAATACATTTTATTTCTTGAGAGCCAATCCAGCCATCAGCACCAAGGATGAAAATTCAATTGACAGTCTGTCAGATGGAAAAGTTCACTTTCCAGGAAGTAGGCGCCTTTTTTGGGTTGAAAAAGTTGACATTTCTCCCCACAGAGAATTTGAGTACTTTCTGGGATCTAACCATGCAAGTGTAGGGATGTTTCTCTTCACCTACTTCTGTTGCCAAAAGTACACTTGCAGAGTGGACTGGAATCTTCCCATTCATGGTAGCTGCTTAGCAGTACCAAACTTTATCAGTAAAGCTGAAAAATTGAGGAGAGCCACAGTATGCGCCTGATCACACTGAGGAAATTAAGTACTCGATCTACTAAAATCATCCCATTTCCAAAAATAGTAATGGTAGTATGATCTGTGCATTAAAAATTGAGAAGTTATTACAAAGTTCTTTTAAAATTACTTCTTTTTTCAGTGAATTGCCAAGAATCTGGAATGTCATGTGGGTTTGAGTTTTAATGTATAGCCTCTGAATATACGACTTGTTTATGTACTCTGTTTCTGTGTTAATTACATCTTGATTATATTTCAAGTTCCTGTTCTTGCTCTAGGAGAAATTTTACACATGCAGTTTTTAATTCCATTTCTTTTGAACTAAAGTCCATGTTGGTTTTCATTGACTCATTATTTTTGCACCAGCCTTCACTGTATTCTGGGATTTAGAGTCTTGCTGTATTTAACTATGCAATAACTTGGCTTTATTGTGCTCTTGATTCCAGTTTATGCTTTTTAGTAACCAATTAAGAAGATAAATAGATGTTTAAAACGGACTCTTTGAAACAACTAGAGTAAAACCCAATGTGTTTCATATGACAGCTCTAGCACTCTCTCCATCTGTCCTTTTTGATGTGTGGGCTGCAGTCCATACATTTTCTGTTTTGTACAGTTAAGTGAATCATTTGTCTGTATTCTGCCCTCACCATTTCTAGGTTTGCTGGTAAGTGTTGGGACCATTTGTTCTGGCTGAGAATGTAGCTTATTTTGTGGATTAGCTTTTATTTTGTGGGTGTCTCGAAAAAGATGCTCGGGTATGTAACAAACAATTTCTAGGCAGACACTTTTTAATCTGGTTGATTTTCACAGATGATGTTAGAGTAGAGCAAGTGATGTGTTGTGGTTTCTCTCCCATACATTCCCCTGAGTTAAAATGCCATTTCGTTTTCCAGGCTGTTGCCTTTTTCTCACACTGGTGTCTTTTAAACAGTTCTTTGCCAGTTGTCACAGCTGTATTTGGATCTTGGACACAATGAGATGAGAATACAGCTCTGACACAATGAGATGAGAATACAGCTCTGACCTGTCAATGTTATGATTCTTTTTACTAGGTAGAATCATAGAATCGTCATAGAATGGTTTGGGTTGGAAGGGACCTTAAAGATATCTAGTTCCAACTCCCTGCCATGGGCAGGATACTACCCACTAGACCAGGTTTCTCAAAGCCCCATCCAGCTTAGTCTTGAAAGCTGCCCAGGATGGGGCATCCACAGTCTCATTGCTTTCCTGGCCAACATCCACGTGGTTGAATTCCTCCATTAGGATGAGAGCTTGCGAGCACAATGCTTCATGTAGCTGAAACAGGAAGGCCTTGTCATCAGGCTCCCCCTGATCAGGCAGCTTGTAGTAGACTCCAGCCAGGTGTCCTTTATCGGTGCTGTCCTTGATTTTTACCCACAAACTCTCAGGCTGTTGGTGGCTGTTTCTCAGAGGCAGCTCTTCACAATCTAGCCATTCCTTAACACAGGGGACGACACCCATCCCTCTCCTTCATAGCCTATCCCTTCTTCTCTTCTGAAAACATAAGAGCATACTGTTGCATGGTTTGGATATTCCACCATTGAAGATAGCCAATTTTAGGATTTTGTTTAAATAGAGGGGTAGTATGTGGCAACTAGACTTGGGAAAGAATTCTTTTTGAAATCGTGTTTGGGTAAAAATAGTGTAATACTTCTATTTTGTAGGCATTAAAAGTACGGCAAGCAGACATCACCCGAGAAACTGTACAGAAAAGTGTCTGTGTTCTCAGTCAGCTGGTAAGAATGTTTGTTTAACTCCCAAAACACTTTCCGGTAACCTTAACAATTGTTCTTCCATATTCTTATTTGGAACATGTGGCTTCAAACATCTCTCTTAGCCATTGCAGAGTAACAAAATACTGAAGTAAAATTGAATTTGAAGGCTTGGCATTTGAGTGAGCTGCCTTGAATTGTGGTATCTGCTTGTAATTGGAAAAGTGTATGCCTGTTGTCATGGATGAGGATACCTATTTGCAGTTTTGATCCTTCTTGAATGCTACTAACTCAATTTCATGTGGTAGAATTGAGGAGTTTGGCTAGTATAATCACAGAGTGGGTGGGGTTGGAAGGGGCCTCAAAGATCATCTGGCACAGTAGCTGGAGAGAGTGGCTACTACCTTCAGCTGTGAGGGAGGTTTTCTGATAGCCACACATGCAGTATATTCTTGTTTTGAAGAGATATCGTTTATTTCTACCTATTCAGCAAAAGCTGCTGGTCACCAGGCAGGGAACAGAAATTCTTTTTGTGCTTAAAGCTGAAGAAAGAAGTATTACTGCAGCTTCATGAGCAGTGTTAGAGCAGGAAACTACTTTTCCAGAAAGATGTCCTGTGAGAGTATGGTACATGCAAATGGAAAGAAAATGAAATTGTCATCATTTAAAATGAGCACAGGAGAAAGATGCTGGGAGTTAGCCACTGAGGACTGCTCATCCATGAACTCCATGTATAATAAAGTGTCAGTATTGCAAGATAAGCATGGAAGAAGATTAAAGTTCAGAATGAGTGACTAAATAGTTTTATTCAATTGCTTTTGTGTTTGTTTTTCTTCCAAGCCTTTGTATGGGTTACTTCAGGCAAAGCTGCAACTCATCACACATGCATATTTTGAAGAAAAAGACTTCTCACAAATTTCAATTCTAAAGGTAACTTTGCAGTAAAATCCACACAGAACAGCTTTCAGTGTATGGCCACAAACTTCAGTGTTTTAATTTAGTGCTCAAATATTCATTTTGCATAAGTCATTCAGTTATTCAGCTCCTGTAATACTTTAACATGAACTAAATGTACTACCCTAATCTGACAGAGAGTCAACTTTCTGATTTGTAATGAGACACGAGTGTGATTGTCAGCCTGTATCTCTGTTGATTCCATTAGTAAAATTTTGCTTTCTTTCTCGAATAAGCCATTGAAATCCTTGAATAAGTGAATTTTATTTATTCTGGGTTTTGTGTGACCATGTGCTATTAACACCTTCTGGGGTTTTTTTTTGCCTTTGTTCTAAATTTTACAGGAACTTTATGATCATATGAATAGTTCTTTGGGCAATACTTCGTTAGAAGGGTCACAAGTTTATCTTGGTAAGTGACTTGTTTTCTACAAAGCAGCAGAGATGATGTTACACTAAACAACACATGCCTCTCCTGAGCTAATTTGTTTATGTGCATTAATAGATTAAGCACCAGAGGTCTGCATTTCTTTATTAATGAATTTCAATAAATGTAAAACGTAGTGTTGCTTTCATAATAGGAGTTAGTTGCAGGTTGAAAGCCGTATTACTTCTTGACCTAATAGTCTGACTAGCAGCTGTTTATCTGCTTTTGGTAAACAATACCTTCGTAATTTTTAGATTGAGCACCCCACACCATCAAATTATTCAAGCTTACATCTACCTGTTATTTAGGATATGTCACCACCCACTTCTGACTCTTCCCTGTGTTTTCTGAATGCACAGTGTAGTATTTACTTCAGTGTTTCCCTAACGCTGTGTGGCAGCCAACAGGAGTTAACTCAGAGCACAACTATTCATGTTGTTATTATCTCTATTTTTGGTGAATTCTTGCTCCTGCTGAAAAAAAAAAAAGGATTTTGTAAGAATTCTGCTGTTGAAATAACCAGGTTTACACAGAATCCATAATGGGTATCTCCCTCATGCTGAAAAATGGTGACAAGAAGTGAGTTAATATCCCTATGAACTGTTAACTGTAATAATTGCTCTCTTTTTGGTGTCTCAGGTCTGTCTCCTCGGGATCTTGTTCTCCATTTTAGACACAAGGTAGGCATTCTCTACTAGCTATAGAAAGGGCTGCACTATTTTGTGGAGTAAAATGCTTTGTGAGGAACAGAAAAATAAACATATCTAGACATACCTGAGCTAGGAGTAAGAAGACTGTTTCCTAAGTACTGCTGCTTACAGCCTCCTGATTTTTCCCTCCGATTCCACCTGCATAACTTCAGTGAAAGCACATTCCAGATTAAGGAGTTTTGTTAGTCTGAGGGATTCTTGGGGATTTCTAGGTTTGTGTGACATTTTTTAGTCCTGTCCCAAAGTGCTAATGCTCTCTCATTTGTGATGATGTTTCTATTTCCTGTTTCTCATTTGATGAATATGATAAAAGACTGTTGCTAACGTCCGTAAAGACACAACTTAAAGCATTTTCCCCATGTTTTGTAAATTTTGTAGCTTCTGCCATCATAGAACCTGAGGGGACTTGGACCTCCCCTTCTTTTCCTTATTTCTGTTGAAATTGAGTGTGTGTCTTATAGCTAAAGTACAAATAGCATTTAGAATCTTGTATTAACTGACATGCATAAAGGAAACAACTTTAAGAATCTGAATTTCATGGTGTATTTGCAGCTGCTCAGTAGATTTTTGGGGTAGGACTCATGTTTGTTTAACTTCAGATGTCTGCCAAGCATACCCCAGAAGTATCTGTGTTTTTCCTTGAGTGTAGAGAGCCTGGACAGCCACTTCTGATCTAGATGCTTCTTCTCTAGGTGCCTAAAATTAGGTGAGGTGAATACTACTCTTGTAATTTTGCTGGGTTTTTTCACTAACTCTGTGGAGGAACTCTTATGTTTATGCAGTTTACTGTTTTTTAAAATTCTGGAATTGCACAACATGTTCTTTCTGCTAAGTGACGTATGATTCAAATTACGCAGCTCTTGTTTGTGGAGGTTTTGGTTGTTTTTTGGGGTTTTTTTGAGTCTCATGCTATTTTTAAATGTGTGCTCAGGTGGAGAAAGGATGTTGGAACACTGGTTTTCACTGGTCAGATGCATTTGGCCATTTGGTAGTTATGCAGTGATTAGCATAAAACCTTGAACAAGAGATTATACTTGCACAGTGTTTTTGAAAAATGGCACTGGTTCACTAATCTTATTTTTTCTTTTTGTGTTTTTTTCAGGTCTTGATCCTTTTTAAATTGATTCTTCTAGAGAAAAAGGTAATGTTTTGTAAGCTGAGGCAGGTAGTTTAAATGAAATGCAACTGTTAAATGTTTTTCATACATAAAATGGAAGCATATTAATTCATATCAACAACTTTGCGTCAATATATAAATTGGGTTATTAGGCTAAAAGAAACTGCTGTGTGTTGACCTATAAATTTGTCTCCACTTCTGTCCACACTTTGCTTCTTTAATTGCTATCCAAGCCAGAGTAAGTAAAATGTGGTGAAATGCAACCAGAGAAACTCAACTTACTGTAAAATATAGGACAGGATACACATAATGCAGATAGATACCTGTGTGGAGGAACCGATAGGAAATGTGGGTACCTAGAAGGGCACATACAGCTTTACAGAGATTCAGTAAGTAGAACTTCTGGTTCAGGCTTTAAATAGACAGACCAAAGGAAACAAGTGCTAGAAGTGTCCTTCACACCTGAATTGCATGGACACCTGCAGGAGACAATGAAGAGAGCTGGGTCTGTTAGGTCAGGCTGAACTCAGACTATAAATTAGTAATAACTGCTGAATTCTAGTCTCAGTGCTTGCTTTGGGCTATCTTACTGCCTCAGAAGCAATGCTATTTTAGTAATTTAAGTGTTATATGCAAAATGTGAAAGCAGATGTGAAACTGAGACATTTGTTTGCTTCTGTGTTCATATTAATGCCCTAGAACTAGAACTTTGAGTGAAATGACTGTGTATCAGCTGCCAGACACATTTATGCAGGGATTTTGTTTTGGTCTGTTTAAAAATGTTGTTTAAAGTTTTGTTTCGGTTTCCCAAATGCTACTTTTTCTTCAGTGAACCTGCTGTGTTAAAACTCAACTTCTTCAGAGTGCTGAGAAGGCATGTTAGAATTTCCTGTTAGCTGCAGCTGGAAAGTCAGTAGGATTTAATGTATAAGTTATCAAAAGAGTTTTGGAGGTGTTTTTCTAAGTCTATATCTGAGACCTAGATATCTTTTGTGAGGCAGTAAAGATGCTATTCCGTTGCAAAACAGATGTAGCGGCTTCTCTGAAGCTTTAGCAGTTGTCACTTAATTCTGTAAGTCAAATATACCTTGACAGTTCTCAATATTTGTTGATGAGAATAAAGGCAGTTTCTGCATTAAAGAGGTATATGCTGAAGATGAGTATATTAAAGGGTATGCAAAAGGTATACTTGCGAAAATACAATTATGGCACAGTTGGAGTCACCAGATCAGTTGAGCATTTGGACATATACAAAGAAAGTAGTTCACTGAGCTACAGTTCTTTTCTGAAACTGCTCAAACCAGGAGACACAAGTGCACAGGAAGAGAGGAAAGAGAAAGTTTCTCAAGTGTGTTCACATTACTCAAAAATACAAAGTTGTTTTGAAAGTAACTGAATGCTTATGGAACAAACCTGCAGGTTGCTTTGTGTCTGTTTTTCCCTAAGCTCTGACAGGAAGACAACACTTGTAATTTCAAAAGAAAGTTCTGGCTTTCAGGCACTGCCTGTTTTCTGGCAGATGTTATGATTTCAGAATAACTGTGGGAATCTGTATGTTCAAAGACCTTAAATATAATATGCAAGAAGCCACTAGTAATGCCAATTTTCCTTGATCTGAAAAATGCCACAGACTAATTTCCTTTAATCTGTAGCAATTTGGTTGATGTTTTTCCACAGGCTAAAAGAATTTTTTTCACCTCTCAGCTGTTATTAGGCTGGAAGACTACTTCCAGATGGTGATCATTTCACCTTCTGCTGCCAGGACCACCCAGTTTGCTGATGTAAATGCTGTGGGCCATGTAGTGGGGTTGGGAGGGATAAGGAACTGTGCATCCTTATAGACAGAAAGATGGCAGAGGGACCTGATGAAACAAATATAGAAAAGTGTTTGCCTTAAGTAGGTGGCGTACCCAAACAAAAGCCTAGACTGGAATAGATTTCTTTAAAACAAGGTACTTCTTTATAGGCTTAATTATTTTGGTAGGCTTAAAAATAAGCTTGGCTAAGAATGCATGGTGTCTGAGAATCTAAACCTGTGGGAGTATCATAGGCTTTCTGTTGCAGTTCATTGCTATTATATCATGCATTTTTCATACATACATTATAAAGCAGCATCTTTAAAGTTAGAATTTTTATTCCCATTGGAGTCAGCCAAAACTCTTTCCACAGATGAGCTGCTTGTTCTTCTCATCATGCTTTTTCAGTGGTTGTTGCAATTTGAATTCACCTATCTTGTACAATTTTTCTTTTTCATATGTTTAGGATAATATACATAGACTGTTTTTAGCTGAGGTACCATTAAACATCATCTGGCCTGTGTTAAGGCTGTGTAGGTCTTTCTCTTGGTTCCATCAATTCACTAGCTTGTAGACTGGCAAATACCAGTGGGACATGAGTTATTATTCATCAGTCTCTTCTAAAGTGTCTTTCTTTCTTAAAGCAGAAGTCTCTTATTAAGACTAGGTCCACAAACTTGCACTTTTAATTTCATCATACACCTATTAAACTGGTCTGCAAAGTCATAAGGTCAGATCATTCTGTATTCCTTTGCATTCTTGATTCCTTGTAATGCTCATGTATAGTTTTTTACTGGTATTGTGCTGATTAAGGATGTCAAAATGGCATTTTTAAACAAGTTTACTTTTGTGGGGATTTTTTGGGTTTGGGTTGTTTTGGTTTTGTTTGGATTTTTTTTCCTTTTCCCCCCTTTTTCCCTGAAGGCCTATTTTGAAGAAATTCCTGTAGTAATATTCAGTCTGGCTTCTGTTTCTTCTATCATAGCTAGCCTTTGACACCCCCTTTTGAATTCCTAACTAATTTACTAATTCTGTTCTCTCTGATTTAATTAAGGAGATTCTGTTTTCCCATGTTATGCCTTAAGTGCTTTACCAAAGTTAGTATCAGTCATGTCTTCTGTTTCCAAATAATCTTTTTTGTTACATATGAATATTACTGTAATAAATGCATGCAACATTTTTCCTGTTTTTCATTTATCTACATATCCTTAATACAACTCCTTAAAAGAAATGTTTTTTGCATAGGTTTGTGTCAGCGTTCTGGAACGGAGATTACTTGGCCTCTTTGATTTATAACAGAGAATTTAATGTGCTACAAATAAGAAAGAATTTATGCAGCATGCCAGGAACAACTTTTTTCTGTCAGGCCTTCAGTAACTGGATCAATTTGGAAAAAAATTTTAAAAACTGATAGAAAAATCTGAAGAACTGGCAAGTGTGTTACAAACACACATGTGTGTATATATATATATATAACATATATTTCAAATATTATACAAAGATTCTATAGACATATTTAAATATTTACTTTGAACTGTTGCAGGAAGTTTTGTTAGTAAGCAGACTTTCTAATATAACATAAAAAGCATTGCCTTGAATAGTTTGCATGTGTCATTTGTCATGCATAAGTGTAATGTTATTTTTCTCATTCTCCCCTCCCTAATTCCCCTTTCCTCTCTTGCATTCTCTCTTCCTCCCATTGCCCTCCCTCCTGCCACCAGGTGCTGTTTTATATTTCTCCTGTAAATAGATTGGTGGGAGCTCTGATGACTGTCCTGTCACTCTTTCCTGGTAAGAGGAGAAGTTTGAACTTCTTTTTATATGCTTTCTGGTGATAACTGAGGCTGGTTGTGCTGTCACTTGGAAATCAACTCATGTGATGATAAAATTAGGTTGATAGGTTGCCTGAAAAATGGGTGACATGTATGCATGTCTGTGCACTGTGTCCACACCTCTGAACACTTACTGCTTGCATATATGGGTTTATGGGTTATTTCTTGTGCTTAATTGGAGCCACTGGGTTTTCTGTATTTCCTGTGGGTGACATAGATGGGGCCCCTGAATAAGTCACACATTTGTGTTGAGTTTCTTAAACCCCAAAATATAAACTTTTCCTTTCACATGTGCTCTTAAAAAACAAGCACTCAAACAAGCATAACCCCTAACCTTGCTAATCCTTAGCTTCTAACCAGTCTTCTTAAAGCAAAAATGTTAGGGCAGATTCTTTAGGGGAGAAAGTGTGGGGTTTGGGTTTGTTTTTTTTAACACACCCTTCCCTCCCCAAAGCAGTGTTTTAAAATACATTATTTCCTCTATGTACACAAGACCACTATTTTTTTCCACTTAAGTCACTTGAATTTCTCTTGAGATGCTGATATTCGTGTGTGCTGTCACTTTCCAGGTATGATTGAACATGGTCTTAGTGACTGCTCACAGTACAGACCAAGAAAGAGCGTATCAGAGGATGCTGGCTTGCAGGAAAATGCACCACGGTCAGATGACTATGCTTCTGTGTCTGCTGCTGATGCTTCAAATGCAAACTTAGGAATGGGAAAGGGAGACAGGAAGATGGCAGGAAATAATTCTCTGGAAGGTCAAAAAGCAAATGTGCCTTTCTCCCAGCCCGAGAAGACTTGCAATGGAGCTCAGTCCTCCAACGGTACTGTGCAGCGCTTGAAAGTTCCTTCCCGTGCTTCTCCAGCATCCTCAGAAAGTGACTGGGAGACCCTGGATCCCAGTGTTTTGGAGGAGTCTAATTTGAAAGAAGGAGAATGTGAGAATCCAGCATCAGAACAGGCAGAAAATCTTGGGAGCAAAGGCGTGAGCTCTGAAGGCCTTCCCATCACTGTGCAGCCCCAGGCAAACACAGGGCACACGGTGCTTGTTCAGGGACTGGTGTCTGGCTTGGAAGAGGACCAGTATGGCATGCCCCTGGCTATTTTTACAAAGGTAAGCATGTTCTTTGTGGTACCTGGTAACTCATAAAGACTTTTTTTTTTTTCTCAGAAGTGGCGAATAATTTTGTTTACTGAACTCCAGGTGCACAGTAGGGTACTACAAAACATGTAAGTATGGTCTCTCCTAGGTGGGTGGAAAGGCCTGAGAGGGTTGTGCCCATGCATATTTGCATTCCACTTTCATACCTATACTTTAATACTATTGGCAATTTTTTTGCAATTTTACATGGTGATAACCTGCAGCCCCACTGTGGTTAATAAATTTTGTGTAGCAGAAACTGCAGTTTCCTTTTACTCTGAAGAATCTGTGATCTAACCTATATAGGGCAAGATCAGAGTACTTCAGAAGCCTTTAGATACCTTAATCTAAACAAAGATTCAGAAAACTCTACCTTTGCTGACACCTAAGCCTATGTTTTCCTCTTTTAATTTATATCTGTGTATGTATTTTTAAATGTATATGTGTATATATGCACAAAATGTGTATATAAATGCATACACACACGTACGCAAAAAAAAAAAGATAAAATTTCACCCTTCTGTCCATGATAACTCTTTCTGTTTGTCTGTGTCTCCTTCTCTGTGCATGGTGCTGAGCTGCTGAATTTTAAGCTTGCATTGATACCTAACTGAGCTCCAGGTACTCCAGAATCTCTAATGACTGATAGGCATAGTCAGATAACGAGCAATAGGGCTGGTAAGTAGGGCTGGTTAGTAGGGCTAGTTTCCCGTAAAAACCAGGTAAAATGCATCCCTTTTAAAGGTACTGCTATCAATAAAAGAAATTATATACTACCTTTCACTGTTTTGTTTTTAATTTAATAAATTTTAAGTGAACATTTGCCTGTAGTAGGAAGAGAGAAGATTCAAATTTATTTCCTCAAGCTGATGATGTTCAAAGTGCTTTTTCTTCCTTTGCCGAGGTTTATTTGCATTTCTTTGCAGAATATTGTATTTTATGATTATGTTTAAGCTTCTCACTGTAGCTTTCATTGGAAATAGTACACTGTATGGGCCCAAGTGAGCAGCTCAAATGTCATTGCCCTGTATTGCCTCATGTCACCATTAGAAATGCTGTTTCAACAAAGATCTGCATCTGGTGTTTGTCCTTATGATCTGTCTAATGTTAACTATAGCCTGTAAATTGTATTTAGTCTTGTTCTTTGAAAATACTAGATAGAAAGCAAGAATAAAATAATTGATAAGGGGACCTCCAAGTGCAAACTTTTGTTTGTTGCTAAGCTCATCAAATGGAAAAGAATTTTATGGAAGCTGACAGTTTCTACATGTTTACCTTCTGTTCTACAGAGGCACTTTTCACTTGAGGTCGTCCAATGTAATTAAAGCAGAATAGGCTTTACATGTCTGAGTTAGCAGAAAAGTCTGATTCAAAGTTACAGTTTTAACCACTTACTGGAAAGTTTACATCTCTTTTAGAGCTCTTAACTCAGGATTGTTTTATGCCATGCCATGGAAAGACTAATAAATCTGACAAATTTGAATGGGAGGAGGTTTTGCCAGGTGGCATAATACATTATCCAGGTACACCTGAGTATAAGGGAAAATAGCTTGTGGTACTTGTTTCTTTAGTACCAGTTCTGTAGGATCTAATAGTCATTTCATTTGCACTCTTTTAAAAAAGAATGGAGCACATTCATAGAAATAAAAGTTGTTGTACTTACAAATGTGCACTTGGAAACTGACATTTGATACTTCAAATAGTGAAAGATTTCCCAGACTTTGCTACTTTAGATGCAGTAATTAAACCTTCCTTTTCCCGCTTCTTAAGCTGTATTTTTTTAAAACTTTCCATTTTAGGTACGTGATTCCTTTCAAAGCACTGTTGTTCCTTTGACACAGGCTGTTTGTTTTCAACTGATAAATGCTTGTCATCTCTAAGGCCATCCCTGTGTCTAATATAACAAAAGGGAGTAGTTATGCTCCTTTCTTCCAGATGTTTCCAATTACCACGTACTGGGTGATAAAGTGTGTGTGCTCTTTGTTTCTGTCCAGTGTGCCATTAGCCCTAGTGAATAAATTGCTTTGGGCTTTATGCAGCTGAACAGCTGGAATTAGATGTCAGGGGTATGTTGATCCTATATTTAAAAAGAAATTTACCTACATCTGCCTCTCAGTAATCCCTCAATGACTAACTCAAAGCCTTTTTCAAAATGTTTTGGGTTTTTTTTTTTAATTGGAGTGGAGGATACTAGATGAACTTACAACTCTGAAATGGCTAATAAGCACAGTGTGTTGCTTTCTGTCCTGCTCCTTCTTAAAGCAGGCTTGCATATGCTTATCAAAAATTGTTTGCTATCTCTGGTGTCTGGAAATCTCCACCCACAAAGTATGGTTAGCTGTCTATAACTTTCCTGCATTATGTGCCTCACAACTGAAGACATCATGTGCACAACTGGAGAGATGAATCCTTACCTCCACTGACTTCTTGTCTCTGAACTGACCTGAGGCCTCAGTCTTGTTGCTTACTATTGCTCTTACACTGCTTATTCTGTTGCCTTATGAAGACATTTAATTCTCATGTTTTGCTTTGGATTTCAGTTTCAGTCCTGAGTCTGAAAGGCAACACAATCTCTTGCAAAATTTAATTCATGTGGAATCCGGTGGCTTTGCTTCACAAATGTCATGTCGCAAAACAACAGATAATTGTGGCTGAAACTGTAATAACCTAGGTTCATTCTGGGTGAAATGTGCTGGCTTTTATTAGGAAAACCTCTGAATACAGACACTTTTTTTCAATGTTATTTCTCTAAATGTCTCTCACTCCAGGGGTACCTTTGTTTGCCGTACATGGCGCTGCAGCAGCATCATCTCCTGTCGGATGTGACCGTCCGTGGCTTTGTTGCGGGAGCTACCAATATCCTGTTCCGTCAGCAGAAACACCTGAGTGATGCAATTGTGGAAGTATGGAGCTTTGCATCTGAGCTGGGGGGAGAGTGGGAGGAAGCTGAGGTTCCATTTTAGACGTAGCTTTACAAGTTTCACATGCATGCCCGAATTTTGAATTCTTTCCATATGAAATAAATTCTCAGCCGCAGAAGTTTATTAAATTTCTGTGACTGAGAGAACAGGGTTAGATTAGCTGTGCAAAACTAATTTGTCCATGTTTTTATATGTATCTGATATTTGAATTTACAGGGCACTTGTTAAATTTTTTTGTGTTGGTGGTGTGATTTTATTTTTCATGTCATGGGCTTTTTCATGGCTTTGTAGTGAGGTCTTCAAAAATAAGTGCTCACGGATGAGAATCAGATGCAGGTACTGATTTGATTTCCTTTTGATTTAGTCAAGAGGGTAAAACCACCGTATTTAAAACACCCACTGTGTCACTTCTAGCAAATAGACACAACTATATAATCAGCATCTGGTAACCTAAGATGGTTCCATGTAGGTAATCAACTTAATAAATAGGGGTGATAATCAAAAAGCACCATACTTCCCCTGCCAAACTTTCTGCCAAATCCTGTTAAATAAGCAGCTTTTACTGTGTGCCAGGGAAATGATCAAATTCTGGGTATATCAGATATATCTGACTTTCTGAGAACAGTTAGTTCATTGTTTCTTTGGCCATTTTTTTCTTTTTGGTATTTTGGGGGAGTGAGGGTTTAGATTTAGGTAGCAATATGTAGTAGTGTAAGTTTGTATAAGCAGTTTTGTTTAGATAAATGCTTACCCTTGGAATTATTTCAAACAGATAGAAGATGCTCATGTACAAATCCACGATCCAGAGCTCCGTAAGATCCTGAACCCAACAACAGCTGACCTAAGATTTTCAGATTACTTGGTGAAGCATGTAACTGAGAACAGAGATGATGTGTTCCTTGATGGCACTGGATGGGAAGGAGGAGATGAGTGGATCAGGGCTCAGTTCAGTGCTTATCTTCATGCACTGCTTGCTGCTGTGCTGCAACCAGGTAGAACAGATACCTTGTCTAGGGATGGAGATGAGGGTGGATGTGTCAAGCATTTGCTCTGTTGCTGTCAATGTGTGGTCTGTCAGTGGATCTTCCTCTGCCTAAAGTTTCATTTTAGGCTGCTTTTTCAGTTGTCTTTGTCTGTCCTTGTTATTTCTTGACAAGCTTGTCATTAATCCTTAGTTCACAGCCTTACAGACACTTTCTTATTAGACTGTCTTCTTGATTTAATTAAGTTTTCCTCATAAGTAGAAGTACCTGAAACCTGTATACGATGAGACTTACAAATCTGAGTGTCTTCTAGACTGTGTTGCAAACTGAAGTTAGTTTTGGGAAACTACTTGGATTTGAGGAGACATGAAGTTAAGCATCTGTCTTCAGGAAGTTTTGCCAGACTGTTGCAGCTCTTTTTCCTTCTTGCCATGGTCCTAAGTAGGGATTCACATAAGTGAAAAGGGTCACCTACAGGCTTTATAAGCTTTTTTTTCCTGGAGCTCAACATTTTTTGCTTTACCTCAGAAGGAATTCTCTATGTTCCAACCTTTTGTGTGAATATAAATAAAAGAATCAGTGGTTTTTATTTGTGGAAAATGTTTAGTTTGCCCTGCACTCACCCTGTTAACTTCATTCTCATAATGATTTTTCTCTATTTGCACTGATTCAATTCAGATTTTGTTTTGTGGTATTTGTGAGCAAACATGGAATTGAGAACTTGATTTTAAAGTCTGGAAGATGCCAAGTTCTTGGTCTGACAAAATTAATATTTTAAGAGGATTACCAGAGTGATATGAAATATCTGGGTTTTCTGGGAACTCATACTACTTCACTGGCTGGCTGTTAAATTATTTCCTATACTCTTCAGTGTTTTAAAGGGGTTGTTATGATAAGTTTATTCCACTGTATTTCCTACTGCAGTTTTGGAGTGGATTTGGGAGTTACTAAGTTTAAATGAGTAATAACAGTACAGCAAAGCCCAGTGTATCTGACCAAAATCAATGCAAATGGTGTTTTTGTTCTTGGTTGCTGTGTGGCCATTCTCTTTCCTATTCTGTCATTGCCCAGAGAAAAAGTCAAGAGACATATGTTTGGATTATTTTCTTTCCCAGTTGAGCTCTTAGAGCTTTATAAATGAACTAAAAATAAGAAAAATAGTTTTTAGGGGGCTTTTTTCCCTCTTGTCCTGGTATTGTATGTTTTCGACACTTTAAAATAAAAATAAACCATTTTTGAAGTATCCAGGTTTTAGTACTGGAATTCTAATTGATATTGACTTGATAAGAGCCTGGAAAAAACGAAATTTTTCTTTACAAGAAAAAAAGTAATTTATCTTGTAATTATTACATCTCTAATGAATTTGTGCAAATTCTCATCTTTATTTTAATTTATCAGACAATGAAAAGATTTTGTCAGACTTTGGGACAGCATTTGTAACAGCCTGGAAAAATACCCACAACTACAGAGTATGGAATAGCAACAAGCATCCAGCTCTTGCAGAGGTAAATTCTAGGTAAGGAAACTTCTTAGTATTTACTCTAATTCTGGCCAGTGGTTTTATGAAGAAAAACATATCCAGAGTCAGGAGAAGTGAAACTTGTTCAAGCTGATTGTCAGCTGTCCCCAGCTACAGAAAGTTTGTCATTCCTCAGGAACTGTCCTCAGATGGTTCTCCTTTTTATTAATTACTTGCAGGTGTACAGGGAGTAGCTGTGTCCAAGGTGGTCCCTGGTGGGGATAGAGGAGAGCTGGCTGTTTTATGTGTAGTTTCACTGAAAGACTCCACAGTGCCAGGCTTGGTACCGCTGTTGGCTGTGCATGTGTTTTGTTTAGTGTTACTTTAGCATTTGTTTAGTATTACCGTGGTGCAGGGAGTTTTGTTTGCTTTTACTTTGTCAGTTGCTGTAGTCTGAAAAAGGTTTTTCCTTAGACCTACAAAGCTCTTTTGGTCTACTTAGGAGATGTTTTTTATTTGCTCTGTGTTGCTGGAAGGGGGTGCTTTTGACTTAGTGTGAAAAGGTTGTTAGTATCTCGTCTGTAAATAGAAGTCATCTCACTTAGTAAGTTCATAAGAAATCTATTGCTGAATAGTCTGAACCCAGACTTCTGTGAAGTGATAGAGTAGTATATCTGCAAAATATTTTTTAAACTCTTTTTTTTTTTGTAAAGCACAAAGGGGAGTACAGCTAATAATTATGTTATACAGATTCATCATGAAAAAGAAATTAATGTTTTCTTGGGTTTTTCCTCCTCTTCTAGCCACCCATTCCAGGGACAGTACTCTGTATCAGATGTTAAGTTAAGATTGTCACAGTAAGTACATAGTACCTTGATTTGTATTTTTAAAAGTGTGATCAAATATCAATAACTGTATAACTGTTGCTATCATGAACTAGACAATATAATATTCTAATTGGCCATCTTCATGAACCTATAATCAATGTTCTCTCAAAACATCACCACATCTAAAGATGAAACATTTGCCTGGAATAAATAATAATTTAAAAAAAAAGGCTAATGCACTATTTTGTGTTGGACTTTACATAATAGAGCCTTGATATTTTGCATTGCAGTTATAAGGCTTTTGTACATGTATTTTTAATTTGTCAGCTAAAGCTGTTAAAACTTCTGTCAGTGATTTGACTGTAGGTCTCACTATTAGGAGACAACAGCTTTTTTTTTCTTTCTAATTAGCTGTTTTTTAACAATGCTAGCACAGCATTGTTCTAAAACTCAAAGTTCACTGTATGCATACTGAGATTTCAGTTCAGTTCAGTTCCTTCAGTTCACAAGTTACGAGTTTTTCATAGTTTCTTATTGAACCAGACGAAGCTGAACTGTAAGTTGATCTCAACTGCTGCCTTTAGAATTCAAGTCTAAAATTCAGTGGTGCTTGTTTATTCCGTAGCTTTTCAGCTCTAACTGAAGCCAGGATTCAGCCTGGGGTTTATGCACCAGGCAAAAAGGATTCTTTTCTCACTTAGCTGTGCTGACCATAAAACAACAGTCTCTCTCTCTCTCTTACTAATGGATGATCTTTCTACAAAGACTTAATTTGAAAGCTCTGGAGGTGTCTGTAATGTTGTCTTGTTTTTGTCCTCTTGTGTGAAAGGGAGTTACTAACTCTTCTGAGTAGTGTGAGATCAATGTAAAAGGACCAGTAGTTCTTAGTGTGCTTCAAGGAATAAGTATTTTTACAACAGTGCCTTTATTCTGCAGGTGGGACTTTGATACCAGATCCTCATCAAAATTACTTGCCTTTGCAAACTGAGCCTAAACTTGGTTTTGGTGTATTCTGTTTTTTCTGCTTTTTCCATCTACACTGAAGATTTTTGAAAGTGGGAAAAGAGTGTGGCATGATGTGTTGTTGAGTTTCACATTAATGGGTTTGCAAAGCCTGAAGTGTGGACTGGAAAGTTACAATTTAAAACTAAGTGAGATTATTTTCAAGTGATCGTACTTTTGCAGTAGAACTGATCGCTTTTGTGCTTTTCTTTCCAAATGATGATAATGTCTGTAATTTTCTTGCATTTCTTTAACAAAAGCATGAGTGTAAACTGTCCTTGATCAAAAAGTTAATCTTAGACAAAGATACAAAGTAAACTCTATTTAGAAAAAAAAGGACTGATCAGTAACTTTTGCTGTTCTGTTTAAAGGTTATGTATTGGAGCTAAGAATTCCCAAAACCACTGCAAATCTGACTTTGTAATTTAGATCATAAATGCATTTTGGTAAACATTTAGGAGAGATTGGTTGAGCATTGCAATAGACTGCCCAGGGAGGTGGAGTCCCCATCCCTGGAGGTGTTTAAGGAATGACTGGACATGGAACTCAGTGCCATGGTTTGGTTGACAGGGTGGTGTTCAGCCATGAGTTGGACTTGATCTCAGAGGTCTTTTCCAACCCGATGGAGTCTGTGAAAGGTTCGAAGTATGCTGTGTAAGAATGAACCATTTGGTGTTTTGATTTCCTGTCCTGCTGGCAGCATCTTTTCATCCTCTGAGAAGCTTGCCTAACTGATCTCTGTGGATGAGTGCAGGAATTAGGCTTGACCATATATGTGAACTATATATGTAGTTCACATATACATGTGAATGTTTGCTTGATTTCTGGTGGAGTAATGATACATACTTTAACTAGTTTATTTAGACCTGGGAGTAATAAGAAGCCAGTCACCTAACAGCCTTCAGTATCTCTCTTGTTTAGCTCAGTGCAAAACAGTGAACGTGGAAAGAAGATTGGAAATGTGATGGTTTCTACCAGCCGGAATGTGGTACAAACAGGAAAGGCTGTAGGTAAGAAATCTACTTAAAATCAGTTTACATCTAAGCTGGATCTTTTTTGAAGAAGCATCCCATTTCTCAGTTATATTTTGTTTTTGTCCAAGTGTACTTTATAACATGCACAAATCAGAGCAACTTTTTGAAGGATAAAGCTGCTGATTGAGGCCCCATATATTGTGTAATAGTGGAAAGAGAAGCCAGACAAAGAAATTAGTGTACATTCCTTTTCCAGTGTGGCCTGGAGATAAATATGGGAAGAGAGATATTCAGGTAAGAGATCCCATGTAATCTGGTAAATACTTTGACCATATCACCATCTGCATTGAGTTATTCCCAGTTTTGATATCACTTTTACTGAAACTATCCAAAGCTGGTTGAGATCAGAAGAAGTCCTTGTGTCAGTTTCTGCAGATTTTGCAGCAGTCTGTAATTTTCTGGAAAAGCACTTGTTGCACTTGAACAGGGGCATCATCACCTTGTCATCTTGCAGTGTGAGATAATGGGAGTTCACCTCTTTGAAGGTCTAATAGTTGTTTGGCAGTAGCTGTGCCAAAAATTGTTTAACTTTCTCTTTTATTCCACTGGAGTCTGTCTTTTCTTTTTGCTGTGGTGCACTCAGGCCAGGAGTGCCATTCAGCCTGAAGTCTACCAAGCTTCCCAGCCAAAGGACATCATAGGCCGTTTCTGCTGAGCTACTGCATTCAAGTTCTTTCAATATTTTCTGGCACAGACTCTGGAATTGGATTTTAAATCCCAAATTGGACAACTGATTGACTAATTTTTAAATTTTAAAAAAAATATTTCTTTGTAGCAACTCAGTAAAGATAACACTTCACTACTGATCTTTGTTTTGTATTGCAGGTCAGTCTGTTGGAGGAGCCTTCACAAGTGCAAAATCAGCTATGTCATCCTGGTTCTCCACTTTCACACAGTCAACCCAAAGCCTTGGGGACTAAATGCTGGTTTGGCAGAATGCTGCTGGCTATTTCAGGTGCAATCTTTCTCTGAGCTGTAAAAAGACCACTCCAAAATGTAGGAGTGGAGATTAACTACCCAGGACCAAAATAAGGTATATGTTGCTTGCAAGCAGATGTGGAATGTTATTATTCACTTTCCCTAGAAGTATAGAAGAATGGTGTCACCATACAATGGGATGGCATTTGCAGTATATTGGTTATATTTAAAATGACTACTTCTCTTTAAAACTGAGCCTTTATAAAGACATTAGCAAACAGGGCTTGTTGCAAGCCAAATGTGTTTGACTTTAGATTTGTACATTTTCTTGGATGTTGAAGATATTTATGTAAAGTAGTTCTATTTTTCAATCCAGATAGCCGAATGTTTGTGAATTCTTGTTAGAAATAAGCAGAATATAAATAATAATTCTTCTTTTAGGTTGGATTTGAGAGAATCTCTGCAACCCTTAAAGGGTGGAACTTTCAGGCTTTTACCTGCAAATTAAAATCAACAAGGTGCAGAGTAAGACTGTGGCTGACAAGGGGTTTTTTTCCCTCTATCCTCTGTATCCATGTAGAGTTGTTTGAATTAATCTGTCTCTGGCTCTCTTTGTGTCTCCAAATCTGTGTGACAGTTGCAAAATCAGTAGTTTTTTTCTAGTTATGCAGTAGACCTTCATACCTTTGCATATATTTTGGCTGAGTTTTTCCCCTGGGACGTGAATGGGATTCCAGTTGGAGAGATCTCTTCAGGGAAAGTATTACAAAGCATTTCTCCCAAATTGGGATTGGATCATAGACAGTTTTGTGAGGTCTTGCTCTATTAGGATGTAATTACAACATTAATGTAGTTGCATACATATGAATATGAAGTACTAAACCCACCCAAAACTAGCGCAGTAGCAAACTCTGTGTGTTTTGGGGTTTTTTTCCCCAGTAAAGTTATGAAGACTCTTCCAAATGAAAATCAGCTATGTGGATTTTCTGTGTGGACTCAGGGAATGTGCTGTTTGGATAATTGCTTTCTTCATAAGTAACACTAGAATTGAGAGTAACTAGAACAGCTCAGTTTGTATCCATGTATGAAGAAATACAATAGTTTATTTGAAAAGATGTGGCATAATGCTGTATTTCCTATGTAACACACATGTGGTGTCTTCTGTATGCAAGCGTATTGCACTTCCCACATTTCTTGATTCCAAGGGAGATTATTTCCTGTTTTCTTGCAATGTGTGTGCCTCTATATGCCTTCTGACATCCCCACATGTTGCTCTTAACATTTTCTACATTACATTATCAAGTGTTCCAACTTTTGTGTATCAAAAGGCTCTTAGTTTATTGCCTCATCAGTATCTGTCAGCATTTTGCCATGTTCTTTTCTGGGGCCAAGATTTGTAGTCATGGCTATTTTTCCTATTCCTCAAATAAAATGGAGCAGCTGTACAAGAGATAAACAAGAAGGTTTGAATGTTTTTAAGAAATTATGTTTTAATTCCTTATGTGCATTTGTAAAGCTAATAGAAAAGCCACACTTGCATCACATTGTCGCTGTCCAGCAACTTGGTTGTCAGTTTTTTTGCTTCAGTGATTTGAAAACATGGGATCTGGTTTAAAGCCTTCTTTTAATTTTTTTTCCAGGACAGACTAGATAGAATGACTGTGGAAAACCTGAAAGTAAACAGCTAGTTTGAATAGCTTGATTTGAGAAGGGCAAAAAGGACCCTAAAGCTCTACTAATTTATTGCTTCTGACACACGAGTAAGATGTGTCTATCAAACTGCAGCTATTGCTCCTGGTCTCTGTGTGTCTTTGTATATCTCCTCAAACTTCTGATGCTCTTTTCTGTTTTATTCCACAACTCTGTAATAGACATTTATATCTTTTCAAAGACTAGGTATTACTTTATATGCAGTGAAGTTAAGACTAGAGCTGTTTATTCATGGTGTGTCTAGAGCTTTTTGATTCAGCATGCAGATAAGAAAATAACCCAAAATAATCACTTGCTTTTTTGAAATGACTAGCATGTTATCTGCTGTCTGGAATTTAAGTGGTCAGGGTCCATGTTGTAATGAAGACTGAAGAAAGGTCCATAAGGGATTTAAGTATCTATAAAACTAACTTCAGCAACTTAAGGCATACCTAGGTAGATGCAGGCTTAGGAGCTCACTGTGGTGAGTTCTAGAAGCCAGGCAAGTGGTTGGTATTTATGTGTACAAGCTGTAGAAGCAGGACCTTCAAGGATCCCTTTTCAATATCCTTGTCTTTGTCATCTCCTCACCTGAGTTTTCTCTGTTGAATTCTCAAATGCTCCAAATTTATATGGCAGATTTATTAGCTCTCGGCATTCCCCTTATTCCCACAGGTTCCCTCACTGGCCTAGGGTTTTAGAAAGCTGATCTTTGTTTGTTTGCTTGATTTCTGGTGGATTAATCTGAGGAAAGATGAGATGCCCTCATCAGCTGCTCGTTGCTTTGTACAGTGACTCTGTTGTGATACTTCACAATTTTTCTCTTACGGGCAAGAAAAGACCAGACAGATCTTTCTCTGCAGCCTTTTTCTCACTGTCCCAGCTGTCTCTGTTGTGGAACCAAACATACGACCTTGATTAAGAGTATTTTCCTTTCTTTACATATGACAGAATAAAAAACTTACATTACTTTTCAGTCTTTTTAAGAACTGGCACCCTGCTAGCAAGTCAGACTCAGATTTAAACTCAGATTTAAACAGTGATTAAGACTCATGGAGAGTGGGTGGAGATGAAGTGATCTTCATAATTAGTTGTCTTCATTAACATCTATGTTTGCTCTTCAACATTTGCTCAAGCTTACTTTTGGGTTGCAGGAAGGCATGCAGCCACTGAGGTTCGTCTAAGCTCATGGAGTTCTCTTCTTCATTTAATGCTTGTAACCTCTTTAGTTAAATCCAATGCAAATGCAAGTTATTTTCCTCTCCTCTGTTAGAAAATTTCCAGTGCAGGCATTATTAATTATCCAGAAAGATTTAGGCAGTCGACTTCCATTTCAAAAGCCCTGACATCCATTTCTACACCATAAGAAACAGTGAGTCCTGAGTGAGTTGGTGATAGTGCCTCTGATCAGTCAGCTGTGAAGGTTTTGTTACAGCTCTGTCGTGATTTGATGTTGCAAAGGTATTTCTGGCTGCCAACATGCAGCACACACTGACTTCCAGGTAACACAATAGCACACCTCTCAACTTTCTGTCATCACAGGCATCAACCTCAGCTTTTTGTATGTGCCAGCATTTGAGGGACTGCCTGTTGAGCAGAGATACGAGATTTAAGTCCCCCAAGACCCCACAGGACTTAAGTATTGCTGACCTTATATTTCATTTGAGTAAAGTGTTCAGCATCTTTCATCAGTCATTTTCATGTCATAACCTTAATTCCTGTACACATCTCACATCAGTTTCCTCAAATGTCACAATTTAATGAGAATTTTTAGGTCAATGTTCTAGTACATTGCACTTGTTTGACTTTGTACTTCTGTTTTAAGCACCTTTGTAATTAAATATAATATTTTGCCTAAATGAGCTTCTGATTTCCATACAAATTATTACTAAGCAGAGAAACTAATGTGGCAGTATTTAATTGTAAAAGTGAAGGTGTGAATGCAGTTTTTAAACAGAAACTATTGCTTGATAATTGAAAATACAAGTCATATATTTGATTTTTCTTGTGCTGCTTGAAAAATAAAATACATCCAGCCTGTTTAAAGTTCTGTCTGCTCAAAAAGCTGTGTTATTTTAATAAATTAATTCCACCAGAAGGCACTTGCAGGCATCTGGTTTTGATATTGGTAGCTGCTTGTAATTCACTGGCAGTCTTTTTGAAATTTGTCTTCCATTTAAA
Source organism: Ifrita kowaldi (assembly GCA_013398055.1). NCBI lineage: Eukaryota > Metazoa > Chordata > Aves > Passeriformes > Cinclosomatidae > Ifrita > Ifrita kowaldi. The sequence goes on from VZRS01005944.1 coordinate 163,148, forward strand.
CTGATTATGGATGCTGCTTTTTGCAAATTTATGACAAGAGGATCCTCCAGTCTGACTTTTTATTCCCTGTGGGGTGCTGCTTGTTGTGAATTGATTGAAGTCCTCAGGAGGTCACAGACCTCTCTTACATTGATAAGAATTTCAAGTATAACTAAAATTTTGGTGTAGATTTAGCTTCAAAGTAACTTGTAGTTCCTGTGGATTGTGACATCTGGTCAAAATCAAGATGCTGTGTAAATTAATTGCTGCAAATCCAGTTCTCTGCCACAATGAGCTGTTTTAAAACTCCAGAACTTGTACTGCAGCTGTTGCTGTACCTGTCTGAGAACAATTTGGTAAATGGGTGCTTCCAGAAGGAAGAAACCGACTGCCTTGGGTAACATTTAGATGTGAATTAGACAAAGGTGATGTCTAGAGAATGGTTGCAATTCCCTAAAATTTGTTAAGGTTTTTCTGACTGTGTGCAAGTAGTTGTGTAAAGATACTGAAAGATACGTTTACATCGTGGTTTTTCATGCACTGCAATTTCACTTTCTTGCAGGTATTTGGTTTTCATTAAAAAGGGCAACATGGAGAGTATTCATTAAAGGGAGAAATACTACATTATTGTGTTATGATTAAAGATGTATGACAAATTGCTTCATGGTGTTTTGAGTCTTTAATGCTGTATTAGAGAAGAGACTGACTTAAAAAGCAGGCACAGAGCTTTACTTCTGTGATGTTTCTGGTCTTGACCCCATTCTTTAACAACCATCAGAAGCGGTGTTTGGTTAAATAGTGACCCTTACTCAGATTACCTTATTCCCTGTAAATTGACATCGTGTGTGCATAACATCTGTACACAGGTGGCTTAATCTCAGTTGGGATGGAACTTGGAAGTCTAGCTGTCTTGAGTCAAAATTGTTTAATCCATACATTGCTCCTCTTGTAATAATACCTCAAAATCAACTAATAAAGTAGGGTGGTGTTTTTGGTTCTCCACCCGAATTTATTGACTAATATCGATGAAAGCACAATAACTGTTGGCCATAATAGTAGCAGAGAACACCTACAGATTCTTCTTTTCTTGTCTGAATCCAGATCACCAATAATGCAGCACTTGCTTTCTGGATCAGGTGAGCATAATCAAGCAAGAATGTTTAGATTAAAGGAAGAACAGATGTTTGAAGTGAAGGCAAATGTACAGCTATCATCTTGTTTTAAAAATGTGGGAGTTAACATCACTTGCATACTCTATGGAATAGATGGAAGATACTGGAGAAGGGAACTCATTTGATTTCTCATCTCTGAAGAAATGCACACAGAAACACAGTGGAGAATTTACAAGTCCAGGCATACCAGAAAGTGGCAAAAAATAACACTGAGCTTAACATACTGCCTAATATGACCTGTGGTTACTGACTTTGGCGCTGTGAATAATTTGTGTGTATATGGATTTTGCCATGTGCCAAAGAGCTGGCTGAAGCATATGGCAGCTCTTAAATTTTGGAAATTGTTTTGTGGTTTTTTTCTCTTCAGAAAAAACATGTGTTCAGCATTAAATTAGCTAGCTGGGCTTCTTGCACTTTCCAAATACAATCTTGGCGTCAAGATTTATCTTGATGTTTAGCACATGATCGGAATAGTCTTTAAGGTCTACGTGACATCACTGCCTTTTATTTTAAGTTTATTTTATTGGTGGGACCTTTTATTGCCCTGTTTACTGGCTCTTTGGTCATATTAATGCAGTGGAGGGCCCACATGTATCCAGTGCAGTTCCCTGTTTGAGGAGATGAAGTCAGGTAATGCTCCAGGTGCCCAAACTTCAGCACTTCAGTAGTGGCATGTGTGCAATGCCTAAACTCTTTCTTTGCTGAAACAGAGGTGCCTGGTGTCACAAGTTAGACCAGGCCTCAGAAGAGCTGTGTGGTTTAGAGAGGCTGGGCAGAAAAGCACACAGAGATACTTCTCTTTCACCTTCGTGCCTCTTCCTTCTTCCATGTCAAAGGCTCTGTGACCCAGGTCTTGCTCTCACCTGCTGCTTCAGGCTGTTCACTGACCTCTTCCATACTGGAACCTGGGAGGTGTGTGAAGATGTGCAGATGCCTGATCAGGAGCCATCAGGAGCCATGCTCCTGGCATCAGGAGCCATCCCTGCATTTTATGGAGTCTGCTGATACTCCTCCTCTGGGTTTATAGGCTCTGTAAGAACTCTGCCTTGCTGTACTGTACTCATGAGAAATTGAAGGAGGTGTTTTAAATACTTCTGAAAGTGGAACTAAACAGAATTTTGTGTGGCTAATGTTAAGCATGAAGTGGAAAGAAACTGGTTTTAAGAGTGAGCCTGCTTCAGAGTCTGCCTAATTTATAGCTCCTTTCATGTAGGAAGCCAAAGCCAGAAAGCAACTTGAATGTAGCTGGGAATGGGAAACACTGGAGGAAAAACACTAGCCTGGCTAATAAGTTCAGTGGTCTGCAGGTTTGTCCACAGGTGTCCCTTAGCTGTACTGCAGTGTGGCAGGTGCTTGTGCATCTTAACAGAGGCATTGAGAAGTGAAATAAATACTGTGAAAAACAGTAGTGCCTTAAATCTTAAAAATTATATTTAGAATGTTATCAAATTATTTTCTCCCAAAATTTAACTGTCTGTCTGATCCTGTTCTCTGTAAAGCTTGGCACAATTCACTGTCCCAGATCTGACTGATCCTTTACAACAAAAATTAAACTTGCAATTATGTATGTATTTAAGCAACTGCAAAAAATTATTGAATGCATTAAAAATTAGCAGAGCCAGATCACTGTTTTTATTACTTTAGGTAAGGGAAACTGAAACTGTGTAGGACTGCCTTAAATCAGCTTTTCCGGAGAAGAGGTAAACTTTGTTGCAAATGTAGCAGAGCTTGAGGACCCGAGTTGATTCATTGAAACTTGTATGTAAATATACTTCAAAGCCAAGTACAGGTTGAATGGGCTAAGATTAGGCTGAAGCTTTGTAGTAAGACACCAGTCAGATCTCCATGAAGGCTTTAATCGTATTTGCTCTATTTATGAAATGAGAACTGCATTTCTTTCAGCTGTTGTCTTTGTTCCTGCAAAAGTCTTTCTCTAATTCTACCACTAGTGACCACTTCCAGGCAGATGACAATGCTCTGCCTGCAGTTTCCTTCTTGAATTATGCAAGGAAAGAATTTAGACTGAAGAATAGCATTTACCAGCTGTTTTCCTTTGGGGAATAGTGGCTCAGCAACTAGTTGTGTAAGTGAACTAATGTCTTTAGCAGTCACTGGAGAACTGTTCACCACTTGACTAGTCTTGTCTTTAAATGTCATATTATTAATAGCAAATAATTTTTAAATAAGGTACTATATAATCTTGTACCACATAAAATACAAAACGTACAGGTAACATATAGAAAAAAATACTAAAAATGTAGATGAGCAGGAAGTCACATAGACTGTCTGTATTTCAAAAGATGTTCCTAAATGTATAAAATCAAGTTCTTCCAGGTTCTGTGAGGCAACTGTGACTTAGAGCCACTGCAATTTAGTATTTCCTATTTAGTAATTCTTATTTTCTATTCGAATTCACCCCTCTTGTTTGTTTGTTTGTTTTTCCTTCTGTAAGAAACTACACGTAAGATTTTAAGCTCAAGGTGAAAGTTCTCAGTAACAGAATGAGCCCACTCTGCTCCTTCACTCGCTGTAGATCATCTGCACTTAAAACACCAAAGCCTTGTCCTAAAGCCTAATGCAGCCTGGTAACAGTAGAGTGAAGTGAGAACTAGCCACAGAACTGAGCTGCTGATCCAGGCTGAGTTACTTGGATACAGCTCATGTTTTTGCCTGAGGTATGTGATATTCCAAACTGCATTATAAAGGAGCATCTCTGTCTTTCTTTGTATGTATGCTCCCTTGCACAGGCTTGCAGCATGAAAGCAGTATAAACAGACCTATCAGCAGGAGCTCCTGAGTCACCTCACACCTCTTATCTAAAAAATGTAGGTGTTAAAAAAAAAGTTTATGTAATGGTAAATGCAAACATGTTATGTCATCCTCATAAAAAAAAAAATTGGTAGCTTGCCATTGTTACTCTGAGTCCCATAAATCCTCACATGGCACAAAATGCCAAAGCATCAGGAACAGTTTCATATAAGGCAGCTTTCTTATCTAAAGTCCCTTTTCTAGTCAAAACCTTTAATAATTGTACAAGACAAAACTTTGTAAAGCCCCTTGGGACCTAGCCCAAGCAATATATAGGTGTTGTCTTCATTGAAGGCTGCAGTTGTATTTACTGCAGTAAGAAACAATTAAGGAAAAGCCAGCAACAGTCTGGACAATGGAGTAAATAAATTTGCTCTTGATTACTGAAGACTGAAAACAGGTCTGCCATCTTCTGAACTTACAGAAAACGCTCCTCCTTAATGCCTGCTGTTCTTCGATTTCAGTAGGGCAGAATTTGTACCATGACTGGAGAAGTGCTGATTTACAAAAATGGTAGCAGGGGATTCCAGTCCTATGTAATCCTCAGTTTGACTTCAATAGCTAATTTCCAGCTTTTGCTGAGTAGTAGTGAGCACAGTCAATTTAACATACTCGTCTCCAGGCTTTTTGCAGCTTAACTATTTCTAGCTGCCTTCAATAAGCTACTCGCTACAAGTGTGCATGTGGTGGGAGGGTGGCATAGCTCTATTTATTTCAACCAAAAAGCACACTCAGGCAGTTGGATTCAGTCTTTTTTAATAAATTAATGTCATTCAAAATACAGTGCCAGAACATGATGCAGCTGAACATGCTAGTAAGGTTTGTCATGAAGCACCTGTGTTCATGTTAGGTTGGCGGCACCCCGCTACTGCTAGTGGTTCCTGGGATTAATGCCAGAGCAGCACTAGGCATCTGCTCTCCTGCACACACAGCACAGGATATTCCTGAAGTTTGCTCCCCCCCCAAAGTAAAAAACCTGACAGCTAAGGGATATCTATACACAATCACACTACAGTAATGCTTGTTATTAAATTAACAGAAAATAAAGACCTGGTTAATCCACACTAAAACTTTGTTTTACAATGGAAAAATACATCAGCAGCAGGAAGTAATATACATGAGCCAATGTTACTGTAATACAGAATGTGGAGGCATTTACTGATTAAAGCCCCACATAGACCCGCACTATGAGGGCTGGCAAATCCTATTGCAAGCCCAGCAACTTAAGTCCACACCTGGTAATCTACCAGCTGCTTGGAAGACCTGTATTCTAAATAGACAGGTATAAGTTAGTGAAAATAGAATACATGCACCTCATCATACAGCTTGACTGAACCTGCAGTCATTTTGCCCAGCATGTTACCATACAACGGAAGATCTACCCTTCCTACCACAGGTAGATCCATGGGATTTGTTTCTTTTTCTTTTAATGGCATTACTATACCAACATAGATATTAGTAAGTGCAGCACAGTTCTTTAATTAGGCCACACTGACAATTATATAACTAGCACTTAAGTAGAATATCCAGAAGTAGTTAAAATGTAACTGGAAGATACTTTCAAAAGAGTTGTGACATCATCCTAGAAACAATAACTACTTTTTTTCTGAAGCTAATTTTCCTGAACCGAGACTTTATAGAACTAGAATTAATTCTTTAGACAAGTCAGATGCTTAAGCTCATGATATACATATATTTTTCTCAATTATCAGATAATAGTATTTGAGATTATGGAAGCATATCTGCTCATTTCACTAATTCATACTGAATGGCGGCAAGTGTTAGGTAGGGCATAAAAATACAACTCATGAAAGACAGCTCTGAGATTTCCATCCCCAGACCTGTTCTTTCACAGCCATTTATTTATTTTATAACTGAGCACCGACTCAGTTGTGCAGTCTAATTTGGGAGCTATACAGGTGGTAAAGTAACCATCTCCCCATCCAGCTCAAATTCATCAGCTCCGTCTGGTGAGAAGAGATAGGTTGGAGGTTTCCACGGGGACTCTTCAAGGCAAGATGGATACAGCTTTCCTACAGTGCACCGGAAGTCTTTCCCCAAGTCCCACAGCACACGTTCCGATATGTGCTGCCTGAGGAACCAGCGGTCGAGTTCCAGGTCGTACTGATAGGTGGCATACTTGGCTCTCTCGTTCATGTGGGTCTCCCGTATAAAGACACATAAGGAGTTGGAGATGACAACGGCCCTGACGCACGGGTCGGAATAGCGCTTGGCAGGGATATTGGCTGCCATCCTCCATTCGTTTTTATTCACGTCGTAGATCTCCACTGTTACAGAAGACCCATCCACAGTACTGCTGGGGAGCCTTATACCAGAATTGCTGGCAATGTGCAGTCCTCCGATATAGAATATCTTATCGCCGAAAGCAGCAGCTGAAGCGAAACATCTGCTTGTTTGTCGCATCGCCATCTCCACCCAGGCGTCGGAGCGGGGGAAGTAGCAGTACATCAGGTTGTGTGCCATGACGTAGATGCAGTTGTGAACTGCCACGGCCGTGCTCCACTGCCACGCGCAAGGCAGGGGGCTGACCATGGTCCACTCGTCCTTCTCGGTATCGTACCTCTCCACAGTCCTCCTGTTGAGCTCCCCGCCGACGCTGTCTCCCCCGATTGCATAGATGTACCCTTCACAGCACACCAGGGATGGCTTGATGCGCACAAAGAGCATCGGCGTCTTGGGGAACCAAGTGTTCTGCTGCGCATCAAACCAGTAAAAGCAATTCACAGTTCTGAAGGCAGCCTGGAGTTTGCTGCTTTTACTGTGATTGGTTTTTGTGTTCTTCAGAGGAACCTGCCCACCTGCTATATAGATGTCATTATCGGGAGTTACAAGCGTCCCAACCTTATGCAAGTCAGCGGGAGGGTTGCAGAGTTTGTAAACTTTCTCTGCCTGTGGGCTGTAACAGACAGAAGAGTAAAGACTACCAGGGTTTTCAGCAGCAGCTTCAATGAATATCATCATCTCCTCTTTTGTCATGCCAAGTCGGGGCTTGAAAAATTTGGGCATTGATTTGTACAGTCCTTGCACCACCACTGATTTATCATTAGGTGGCAAGCCTTGAAACCAGGCTCTCTGTGTTACTTCTGAAAGTGCATCGATCCGGATTTGGCTAAGAACAGAGGACAAATACTGCGAGCGTGATTCCGTGTTGTACTCCAACCATAACATAGCAGCCTCACGCACTGTCTCCTCCTTTTCCACATTTAAATTGTCACTGCTTAAAATATCTATCAGTAGATCATGTGACAGTTGCATGAAAGCCTCCTGGTGGTACACAGCTGTGAACTTGTGCTCCACCATTCTTTTAGCACTCTGTTTTAACTCTTCACAGCTGAAGAGATCAGCAAAACTTAACAGACGCACACAATTTTCTGCATTAATTTTTTTGATTAAGTATTCTCTACATCGTTGTAACACATCATCTACCTGTAATGCAAAGAAGAAACTCATGAAGTATTACACATACAATCTATGTTTTCATGTAGCACCAGCACATAAAAGTACCTGCATCTGGTGTTGAACAACACAGTTCAGGCCTGGAATACTACACATACACAAAAATACAGCAGTGACTCACTCAACTGCTTCATACAGATCAAGTACACAACGTGATTATGTCTGCTGGCAAAACTAATTTTCTAAATGTTAGAAGTGCACTGGTTTACTTCCAGCCTTCCAAAGGGACTGTCATGCAAGGAGGCATGGCTACATGAAGCAAATTTGGCAAGCAACTGCTGTCTATACTGAGTGAACTGAAGAAAAGTATGTTGAAATTACTAAAGAGGAAAGATCTTTTAAAAAGGTAAAGAATAAAACGGTTCAGAGATTAGAAGCTGTTATTTCATCCTGTGAACATTCCTACCTGTAAGAAGCAGGCAGTTTCATAGAGCTGCTCTACTGTGCTGTCACTTATTGCCAGGTTACCCGTGTATGCGTAAGTGATGATGATCTGCAGGGTGGCTGCATCCACATTCCTCAGGTGTACGTGTGTCTGTTTGCTCTCGCTCAGCCCGCTCATGAACATTGCTCTGAGGAGAAACACACAGATTACGACAAGGATCAGCAGTGAGTAAAGTAATCTTAAACAGCCATCTGTAAGCCTTTGGTGATTACACTCCTAAAGGTGAACAGTCCTTTTGCTGGCCTGTTTACAGGTGTTCAGTATTTACCTTAGGCTAACATTTACTATTTAAGATAAAACATTTGAACAGAACAAAAATACCATCAGTGCCTTCTGCAGAAATACTTTATATTCATGCAAACTCTTCTGTGTTAATCAGCAGACAGCTCTAATGATTTTGGAGTTTTAATGATGCAATTTAAATCTTTTTCTATGATAGGTGGTAAGAGGGAAGAAACATCCTCCAGAAAACACTGTTTAAACATACACAGCTAGATTTTAGAGTCTAAAACAAAAGCAGATTTATGTAATGGACTGAGCTAAGTCATATCAAAAAGGATGCTCCTCTGGGAGGAGAAGAAATGGAGCACAGACTAGCAGTCTATGAATTATTTCTTATATACCATTCATCATAACATGCAGTAAACTTCAAATTTGCAGGCAAAAATCAATAACAGAAAAACCTATTAGATCTAGTCTGGGGAAAAAAAAGAGCAAGTATTTCCATTACATCTTCCTGAAAAAGACTAGAAAGGCAATTTAAAACATGGTTATTGTTTCCTTAATGCTTTACAAACCTCTTGCCCATTCTGGTATTTTAATTGTAATGCAGTTAAGAGCTGACTGGAATCTGGTACTATAAGCCACGTACGTGTCAACTTCCTTAAAATAGGGGACATTGGTTTCAAGAGCTTTATACTGATTCAGGTTTGGTATTTATGGTTGTGTTAAAAATTCAGTTCAAGGCTCTTTATATTTATTCCAGCTTTTTTTTTAGGAAACCAGGCATGAGAGAAGTTAGAAGGGACAGTGGGTGCACCTTTTAGTCCTGCTTCTGGCTGCAGAGGTGAAGGGGATATGGAGATACATTCCCTAAGCAAAGCCATTCCAAAAAGCATCCAATACAAAGACAGTATCCCATCCCCATTTCTCTGTCTTCTTCTAAGCTCCTTAACTCAGGGCAACTTGCATTTTAGGAAGGATCACTTACTAAGTGAGCATCAACTTGCTGTGCAGTAATTTAAAGGTAAGCAAGAGGGTACAGGAGAGTACAGAGACTCCTCTTCACAGAAAGACTCTGGCTCTTGCTCACACACTGCTGAGCAGCCTGTGCTGGAGCAGGGCTGCACATCCTTCAGACACAAAGATGGAAGGTAAACTGGCTGCAATCACACACAATGGCTGGATCACACTGAAAGATGCTTTGCTTTTCTTCCCCCTCCTTCAGGGCTATCAATTTTTCATAATAAAGCTAAATTTAGGAAGCTGAGCATCTTTTTGTAAACCAAAGTAGAGAAGAAAAACAGAACATGACAAAACCACAAGTTTGATACTTCTTTTAACCAGTGCCAAAACCTCATTCCATAAATAATAAACAAACACATATGAATAAGAGATTTGACTGCACATTCTGATGCAGCACACTGGGTGGACTCATGACAGCTTTCCAACCTTATGATTAACCACCCACATTAAATCTGGCTACATTTCCAGTGGCTGTTATTTTACAAATTGTTGAAACTATGTCATCTGCACAGGGCCAATGGTAATAATTATTATCTAGTGATCACACAATACTTGTTGCTAAAAATTGGACCAGATTCATCTGAGATGAAAAAACAAACACAAAAGCCAGCAGAGACAAAAAATTCTGTGAAAGTAATAAATTAATCCTTATACCATTTTCTACAAGAAAGGAGACAAACTACAGAAAACATCTCAGATGTGTTCTGTATGGTGAGCCCATCTCAGGAAAAGCAAGTTTGTAAACCTTCCTGTGATTAAACAGGAAAGAAAAGTTATAATCCCTTCACAATGTATCAGGAACATAAAACATGCATGGATGTCACCCCGAGTAGTTTCAAGCTTCAAAATTCCTTCCAGACAGGCAGATTAATTATACTATGTTGCCAACAAAAAATGATTAATCACTGCAGAAAATTCATGGTGCCTCATCATCCAGGTCTTACTATAAAGGTATTTGCAAAAAGTGGTAGCACTCAACATGTCTTATTAATAAAAATGTTTTAAAAGACCAAAGCAGGACATTTGGAAAACAAGAGCTACTGAACTAAAAATTTCAACCGTATCTTGGAGGGGGCATGAAACAAAAAAAAGAACCCAAACCACACACGGAAAAACTCCTCTTGCATTGCCACAACACTCAAGCAAGGGAAGAGTTTCTGGCTTTGCTGAGCAGAGAAAACCAGATGATACAGAAGAGAAAGCCATGAACTTGCATAGCAATCCCTACTTTTAGCAGATGCTTCTACTAAGAAACTACAGTTAAACATGACAATGGAATTCCCGCAGCCAAGTCTCAATAATCCCTTGTTATCCTACCTTGGGAAATAAAATCAGATTAAGTATTTTAAAGATTAAGTGTGAAGAATAAGAAGTTTACTAATTATTCAGACTCAATTAACTCCCTAAAGAAAATGAACCATCACAAGTGTGGGTTTTTTTCCCCCACACTTACTGTATAAACTACAGTAACTATCTAGAATAAGTCCCAGGATGCTAGAAATTTTATTTTACTCTTTGTTGGAAAGTAAGGATATTTAGGTTTTTACTTACTTCACTGATCTTTAAGTCTCTATAACACACTGTTAATCACTTACTGTTACACTCAAAACCAGGTACCACAGATTTTATAGCATTTGAATACTTACCTGAAATACGAGCTGCACGTTGCAAGAACCATCTTATGGCAGGGAAATTCAGTGCCCTCAACAATCAACACTATGTCAGTTAGCAACTGCTGTTCATAAAAGAATTTTAACTGCTCCAGCAAGGATACAGCATACTCTGTATTTATCTGCCTCTCGTCCTGGGTAGACATGACTGTATTCCATTAATATTTCCAGGACCAGAGAGAAAAGTCAAGATCTCTTCACCAAAGAAAGGTCAGTTGAGTGTTGCTGAAGTAGCCAGGAAAGAAATGGCAGGAGGTCTGTGGCCTTCAGAAGTGATACTGATAAAAAGGGCAGTGTTATCTTGAACTGCTGAATCAATGTTTGAGACTTTGACCTCCTATTAGGTCATCATGCTTTGACTTGATGTCCCAATCTGTTCAGAGGCTTTCAAGAGTGTCTGCAGAGCTCCCGTTGAGATCTATGATGCAGCAAATGAATGAGCGAAAGTGAAGTCTGAGGTAGATTTTGTGGTAACATCTCGTGATCAAGGGCTGCACTTGACTGACTGAAAGCAGGAAAATAAAATTTACATATTAGCACGTTTTGAAAAACCTTTCATAGTTACCCCTTAGAAGTAATTGTCTAATGAACATTCCTAAATTAGTTCTTCATTATTTGCAATAAAACCCTTCTAAGAAAAATATTTAAACAAAGGTATCAAAGAGAAATGAAAAGCAGAGGAGTTTGTACATTAATTCTCATATGACCTGGACTCACAAATTAAAATAATTTATTTTGTCAACACAGCTACTAAGGCTGGAGAATTAAAACATTCAGACTTCATTCCTCCTCAAAGAATTACCCAGATTTCCCATTGAGTACACTTGTGAATTTCATTCAACCATTGATAAGATAGCCACTTTTTCTTCCATTTCTACATTAAACAGCAATTTTTTCTCCTTTTTTGTTTTTGTCTACCTAAAGCTTATCAATACCAGGCCACTAAAAATATAAATGCAGTAATTTCAACATTCCATCACTTTCCAACTAAACTCTCAATATCATCATCAGGCCGTTTATTTCACCTTTGGCATTCTAGTAGAGATGAAGCAGAACTAGCGCTAAGGATTTAAAAAAAACCCCAACCAACCCAAAATAAAAAAACCCTAAAGGTCTATATTTCCAATGCTTATTAAATTCATCTGCTCCATGCAGAAGGGCTTCACCTATTAATATTTTACATTCCCTTTTTTTTTCCTTCTGAGTAATTTCCATACAGCCAGGTAAGCTTCACTGCTGCAGATGGGAGAGAAGAAAAACAAGGAAATAATAGAAGCAAAGGGATGCTGGAACAGCAGGGCTTAAAACACCTACAGTGGCTACCAAGTCTATTATCTTGTTTGGACATTTCTCCTCCTCTTAAAAATGGGGTCAGGTTTTATTTCATCTTCCACGTGAACACAAAAACCTAATTAAGAATGGGATAGTTGTGACAGTAAAATTACCATCATAATGGGCACCAGAGTACCACAGCTATCAAATGCTTCCAGATTTATTTAATCTTGCACTGTTCTTCTGCATTCCAAAACTGAGGAATAACCAGAACGTGTTTGTCTTATGTCTGAGATATCACTATCACTACAGTTAATGATGAACAGAGAATGCAGAAACAACTTGCGTGAAATGACATTCCTTAAATTCCACACAAAAATACAAGATTTAGTGTAAGACAAAGGCTGTAGAAATACCTGCCAGCCACATCGAAGATCTACTATTTCAACACAGCCCTGCCTGTAATACAATTCAGAAGCAGCTGTCTTTCAACGTTCACTCACTTGAAACAGATATGCTTAATTAATGCCACTTTAATTACTACTAATTTAGTGTCCTTGATCTTTTTCTTTTTCAGTGATAAATGTACACAAACAGGAATCTCAAAAACTTAGTTTTCCCTGGTTGTTTAACTGGAAGGGAGTTCAAAAAGTCCAACCCCGTGCTCGCTGTTGAGGTGAAGGCAGTTAACTAAGGAAAACAGAAAAGGCTTTGATACTTGGGGGAAGGAGTAGATACTACTGTGTGCTACAATAACAGATACTAGCACAAGTCTTGACTGAAGACCTTCGAGTTTCAGGTAACCTCTGAAGTCACTAAACCATAAATATATAAAGGATATAGAGATACTGCTACATCTAAAGCAATGACCTTCTGCCTCAGGTCACAGCTTCTTTCCACCAAGCTAGTGTGCATCCCATCTCTGCACCACTGCCCACTCTCCCGGTACTGAGAACAGCTCAGCGTGCAACCCAATCCATTGACAGATTTTGCACTGAACTTTAAACGGCTACAAAGACACACAGACTTCCTAAATGTGTTAGGCCCACAGAAATAAATAGCTTGTGGCTCTGCTGGTATCCCGAGTCTCTCTACAGCATTGTTTTTCCTGGCTTAGGAGTAAAGTTTCAAGAACAATACAAGCCGGTGAATTAATCTCTGTTTGGGCAGAGCATCAGTAATACTAAGCTTTAGCAAAAGAACTCACTGATACCTCACTTCCTTTTCTGATGTAATTGTAAAGAATATTTCTTCAGAAACAGGAGAAAAAGAAGAAAATTAATATGCACTGGTTCAGTCATTAGGTACCAGAACAAGTCAAGGATGCCATGAAAAAATTGATATACACCTGCTAGTAAGATTAAAAACATTTTTGGCAGCTAACTGCTGACAGTCAATAACTGAAAAAGCAGACCTGTTCAGCAGAAGACAAGTTGAAACTGTGAAATTAATTACTATAAATAACTGGAACATTTGAGTACGACCCTCAGTAGCAGAAAAGACTGAGGAGATGACAGGAGTCCTGTTGCAGAACATTTATGTTATGTGGATCACCTTTGAATCGTACATTTACAAAGCTGGAGTCTCTGGTTTACAGAAAACCATCTGTCGTGTACTCCAGGGAAGTGCACATGGTAGGAACATGCTACGTACACAATTCCTGTTTTCCACATCCATACTGTGTTTTGCTGCCAACAATAACCATTTGCTAAAGAACAAAGTTTGGTATTTGTCACAAAGTCAGGAGTCACATCCCATTCCCTTGTAATGGAAATAAATACATCAAGGATCTCTGAATTTCTGATCCAAAATTGCCATAATTTATATTGTCATTTGCCTAGGAGAAGTGAATCTGTTCAAAACATTAGGGTAAGTAGTAGGAACATAATTTAGTGCCTGGAAAATCATCCAAGATTACCTACCTCTCTCACACCTCTTTGGAGAGTTCAGGACAATTTTAAAGGAGATACTCTCCTCACTTTACAGGCTGAAAAACAGGGATTGAAATAAAAAGCAGCTTGTCCAAAGCCATGTACTTCCAAAGGAGAAGAGCAAGAGGCTTGGCTCTTCCCAGTCCCAACCCAACATCTCTCTCTGTGTGCTGTTGGCATACAGTTACTGGATCTGAGATAAATGAAAAACTATGGACTTGAGAAAATGCCCACAAATGCACTACTGACTGCTGTAGTCCCAATAACTATGTAGCAGTTTCTCGTTTATGGATGAAAAGATCTATGGCTGAAATTAGCTTAATATCCTGAACTGAAATTCTGATAGAATAAAAACAATCCCTGAATACAAGTTCTAGAAATGAGACTTTCCCCTTCAACGATGTCACTGGAGTGACCATTTTGTTCTGGGTAATTTCTTGGAAGCCATGTATCCAAAACAGGATTGGCAGGTAGCTGCTGGGAGGCCACAGGGTGCTACATTGCAAATGAAACTAAGTAATCACCGGGTGATCCAAAGTGCCTCCCTATCAAGCTGGAGAGCAACATTAAGTAACACTTTGATAAGAGGGTTTGTTTTTAAGTAATTATTCCTTTTTGCTTAAGTAATTTTAATGAGGTGGCTTGTTAACACTTGTTCATGTACTTCAAATGTGAATGAGAGCATTCAAAAAATTAGTCATCAAATGTTAATGAGTTATGGGATAGGCTATTAATTGCCTTCCTTGAATCTGTTTATTTTCTGAGGTCAGGCAAAGATTGATAAACAGAGATATATACTGTACTACATACATAGCAGCATTAGTACTACACTTCCATGTGTAACATGGAATAGATATATTGACTATTTCCAATTCAATAGGGAAAGATATAAGAAATATAGATATAATATTCTTCAACTGGACTTATTTAAAAAAATTTATTTCCCCCCCAAATTATAAAAAGGGCAAAAGATATATAGGCATCTTTTGTTTGGGGTTTTTTTTTAGAGATTCTGATACTCAGAAAAGTCCTTCTGAAAATCCCATTAAATAGTCTGTCAGATTAGATGCCTAACTTCCCACAAAATGCTGGGAAACACGTAAAAGATCTATGGAAGTGTCACAGGTTCCCATCTGCATCTTCAGCCATCTAAATACCTCTTGAATTCTAACTTCATTAACTACAATTCACACTTAAAAACATACTTCATCGTCCATATATCTGGAAGAATAATTTTTAAAAAAACCAAACAACCAAAATTTATCTCCCTGGACATTCAATTTATTTAATCTAGTTTTAACTAATTAAAAAAAAAAACCTAACAACTTTAAATACTACTTTTGTGCACTTTTAATCAAATTCCCATTTCCATCCAAGGGCAGCTTCATACAAATCACAAGTAAAAACACGTCTAAAGAAGTGAGTCATTCACTATTTTTAACATAATAAAAGGTCAGAATTTAGACCTGAACAACCATAAGCCAAACTACACAAGCCTTGGTGTGTGTGGAGATAGCAATCCTCCCAGCTAGCAACACTGTACCCAGCTCAGGCACTTCCAGTACTTGGTTACAAGGAGGGATATTCTGAGTTACAAACCAACTAGTTTCAAACTTATTATACCAGCTAATAGCAAGGGAGAATGTGAGTACTAAAACGGATTAGAATCAATTATGTAAATCGACACACCTAGCCAATAGATCTCAAAGATAGGAAAGAATGAAAGAAAGAAGAAAAAGGAGTTGGAAGCTCTAGATTCTTGAGTAATGTATCAAATTTGCATCCTTGGCAGTGAGAAAGAAATAGGTAATTGATGAAGCAGTTCCAGACTTGGAAGTTCTCCTCTCTTCTAAAGCCATCAAAGGTGTCTTTGATAGCACTGCAGTCCAGAAAACTGAGGACATCAAGGAGATTCTAATAAGGCAACAATGTGAAATTTCACTAAAAACGAGGACAGATTTAGTCCTACAATGTTATCTTGAAAAGGACTATTCACTTGGAAACTGCTACTATTTTGCATACATATTATGCTTGGGAGGTGAGTTACAACTTTGAGGCAGGTGAGTTTTCTGAAACTACACAGAAGCTAGTGACTAGAAGTGACAGACTCCACGCTAACAACATGTTTGGTCACAATGCACTCCTGTTTTTCTGCTCCTAAAGGAAGTTATACACTAAAGGAAATACCTGCTCAGAAAGAAAATTAGCACATGATAAACCAACAGCTTAAACTGGTAACTGGACTTGTACGCTGAGCACATGTAGTTTCTATCCCAAGGGTGTTTCTGTTTTGTGGGAAGACTTGACCTGTTTTGGAAAATTAACCTTTGAAAAAAAGTGGGCCATGAATGTCTCTGGTAAGATCCAGCTATGTATCCTGTATATACAATTTTTTTTTCCTCTGAATTCTAGTACATTACTGAAGCTAGTCTGTTCTATTTGACAATTTAAATTCCAGTTTAAAAGTATGTGTCATTTTCTTAAATATTCACTATATGACACTTAACTATAAATTCAAGCATTTCTACATTAAGAAATTAATTACTCATTAACATGGCTTAATTAATTGTAAGTTAGTTCCTGAAAGGTTAAGTCTTATAATGGATATCATACTCATGCATATAAAATTTATTCTCAAAGCACAACAGTCGCTAAACTAAGAAAGAGAAATTTTAAGATTTACACCAATTCTGGTCTGTTTCATAATCACATGACCAAAACAAAAAAGCCTGCTTCAGGAAAGAAAAAAAAACAACAACAACCATCTGTCTAAAATGTAGTCAAAAATATTAAATAAGCAGCAACATCTTTCCTTCCTCTTTGGTCTGTTCCTGAGAGATGCCGCTTACACATCTTTGAGTATAAAGGGCCCTTTCTACTCGACACACAAAAACAATTAGGAAAAAGGTGTGACACCTCTACTCAAATCATGAGAGTACCTGATGTATGCATCCGAGGACATTAAATACTAAAAATCACCTATTCCTCCAGATACATTTCTGAGAAACTGAACTACACTGAGTGTGCATTTTGATAATCGCTTAAATACATCATCTGAACAAAATCCATGTAGCTACAGCCCTAGGTGAGCTCTCAACAGCACACGGCCTTTCAGGCCCACTATGATCACACAGTAGATATACATGATATAGAAAAGCCCAAGCTGGAGCTTTGCAATAAAACCTCTAAAAATGCACATACTAAGTACAGCATAAATCCATTTCTAAATCATAATTAAAGTTATTTCAAAAGCACCAGGTATTTATCCTGTTCATAGCAGAAATAATGGTAAATGCCGGAAAAATCTTAGGTATGCAGATGTACTAACTTCAAAGCTATACCATGTGTTTATTTCGTCCAGAAAAGCTTACTAAGAATTATGTGACTCTTCAAAGCCACATACGACCACAGAAGCCCACCCTCGGTCACTGCAGGTACCCATAGTGCATGAATGCACACAACTAGATAGATCAGTAGGGAACGGAGGGGCAGCTACAAGGAACGGCAATGCCACTACACTGCTGTTCTCCTCCAAGACTTCACGGTGTGTGTCGCTCCAAGCGCTGCCAACACAAACACCGAGGTTTCAGACATCCCCACCTGCTCAGCCCAAGGGAAGCCCCGTTACCCCCCGACCTCCCAACACAGCCCCGTGGTTGCAGCCCCCTCCCGCCTGCGGGACGCGGCGATGTGGGACTAGGGGCGAGGAAACACATTTCTTCCCTCTCCCCGATGCTCAGGTGCGCCGTCCCGTCCCTGCACCGCCTTAATCCCTTTCCTGCTTCCCCCAGAAGGAAGGGGACACCTTCCCGCTCCTCCAGCACCGCCGCACTCGGTGCTTAAGGACGATCCCGATGGTCTCTCCTGCTCCTCCCAGGTCTCCCGGGAGCCGGCCCTGCCCGAGGGCGCGGAGACGGCCCCCGCTGCCACCTCCGGCGGTGCCCGGCGGTGCCCGGCGGGCCCGGGGCC
>VZRS01005944.1:181179-223345 GCA_013398055.1 Ifrita kowaldi
GCCACGTCCAGTCTTCCCTTAAACACCTCCCAGGGACAGTCACTCTACCACCTCCACGGGCAGCCTATTCCAATGTCTAATCACTCTTTCTGTGGAGCAATTCCTTCTAATGTCCAGCCCAAACCTCCCCTGGTGAAACTTGAGGCCGTTTCCTCTCATCCTGTCGCTGGTAGCCTGGGAGAAGAGACCGACCCCCACCTGGCTACACCCTCCTGTCAGGGAGTTGTAGAGAGCGGTAAAGTCTGCCCTGAGCCGCCTTTTCGCTGGGCTAAACAACACCAGCTCCTCACAGGACTTGTGCTCCAGACTTGCTGCAGTCTGGAGGCCTGTGGGCTTCAGGGTTAACACCCAGCTGGGTCCTTTTCCCCCTGGGACCTGCCTTTGGTCCTTCAGCCATCCTGGAATCCTGGAATGGCCTTTGGCCAAGCATGGGTTTGCTGCCCCAAGAGCAGAGTTCACCTGAAGTTTGGGGGGACTGGAGTTTACTTCAGGATGGAAGGAATTGACAGGGGCAGAGGAGGCTGAAGGGAGGTAAAGGGGAAAGGAAAATCCTGAGAACATAAACCTTTTTAAAAGCCACCCAGTGTTATTTATTTTCTTTATTTCCATTTGGGTCCATCCGCCAAGAGAAAGGCTAGGAATTTCACTTCAAAGAGGTGAAAATATGATGGATGCAGAGCAGAGCTGGGGATTTAAAACATATCAGATAAGTCATAGAAACATAGAATGTTAAGGGTTAGAAGGGACCTTAAAGACCATTGAGTTCCAACCCCCCTGCCATAGACATCTCTCACTAGATCAGGTTGCTCAAAGCCCTGTCCAGCCTGGCCTTGAGCACTTCCAGGTATAGGACATCCAACAATCTCCTTGGGCAGCCTGTTCCAGTGTCTCATCACCCTCACAAAAGAGAATTTCTTCCTAATATCTAGCCTAAATTTCCCCTCTCAGTTTGTACCCATTGCTCCTTGTCCTGTCACTACAAGTCATACAAGTGACCAGTGCACGAAGTGCAAGAGCTGCTGTTAGTGGAAAGGACAAGCTGTTGCTGGGGACGTCTGCAAGGAATGGATCAGTAACCCTTCCCAAATATTTTATAGTTTGTGTCTTGGTACAAAGGATGTGTTTGATCTGAACATTATAGAAAGAAAAATGCCAGAAATGTTGGGAACTTGCCAACATGGGAATGCAAACAGTCTCTAAGCATCCATACCCCCTTGTTTTCCCCTAATCACTCACCAGCCTGCATAGCACATGCATTGTGCTTTCATCTCCTACCACCTGTCCCAGTACCAGTGTTCTGTCGTTTGGAGATGTGCAATTCCAGAGCACCAACTCAGACTCTTATCTCCTGTAAAGACCCAGGGCAGAGTCAAATTGCAGCTTCACATGTCATAAATTCCCATGACACACGGTGGAGTACACTGTATGGGAAGAAGTGCTTTCCCTGTTCATACGGAAATAACATTACATTTGTCAGCCCCCTTAGCCATGTTAGGATGGAAGAGCATTTCTCCCTTTACTCAACGCTGAACAACTGGTAAACCTTGAAAATAAATGTAAACTTGGCCTTGTGTCTTCTGATTTTTTTTTTCCTGAAAGAAGTGTCTTTAATTGCAGCTTTAATCAGAAGTTTGGTAATATTTCCCTTTTTAAAAAAACATAATTTCCAACATTGTTAAAGGGAAATACCAGATTTACTTAGAGATGCAGCCCAAACATCTGCAAGATGAGACCGCCAGCTTTCTGTACACCAGCTGAAGGCTTTTACAACTATTCCTATCCTTGTGTTTTGATTTTCCTCCCACACACTGATGGAAAAACGTTCCCTGCCTCACTGTTAAATGAGCCTCAGGTGGGAGGAGGAGTGGACAAGTAGCAGCTGCCTGCCATAAAGAGGGTGAGCAGAGGACTTGGTTAGTTTTTTGCTGGGCTGAAAGCAGCAGCATCAGCATGGACATTAGCTTTTTGGGGCTCTAAGGGGGCAGGAATAGCTTAGTTCTTGTAGGGGGTTTTGTTTGGTGGCTTGTTTCATTTTTGTGGGTTGTTTTCCCTTTCCTGCACCACTCTCCTTCTCAAAGGTCAAAGCAATTCTTTGGCCTGGGAGAGTCTGTAGGCTTTTTGGTGCTTTCAAGAGCTGCACAGGCCACTCTAGATGGAAACTGAAGAGGGCTCCAGTGTTCCTAAAGCATTCTGAAATCCTAGGCCGAACCGTGTGCTAGTTTGTAACAGGTCTTGAATTAAGTTTGTTTTTCTGTAACTTTGACCTGCTTGAGTTCTCTAAAGAGTTGAACTTCTGTGTTCTCCGACTCCTTCTATTCTTGCTTATAAGCTATTTGTGATAGTGTTGTATTGCTTGCAAGTATTAGTTAACTGAGGAAACATCTACGTGTGGGAGGAAGTTCTGTCTTGTGAATTTTATATGGCTCTGAATGCAAGCTTACACATAAGGATCTTGGTGGGGTTGTTTTTGCTACCTATCATTCGGTTTCAGCGTAGGAAGCATGGTGTCACTGAAATACTTGGTTTACTATGTTAGTTAGCTGTCGTTGTTCTTAAGTGTAGCATAAAGTACAAATCCTGAATTAATGGAGTTCTTATTGTGAATATGTAACAACATATGCATTAGCATTAAGAAGTGTTTTCTTAGTGAAGCATTAAATGATTGTGTGAAGCCTTCTACTACTGCCTTTTTTGTGTGTATGTGTGGCCTCTTGCTCAAGGCTAATTCATTGAAGGATTTTTATTTAACTGGCTGGGATACTACTTACAGAGATGTGTGCATCTAAGACTACTGCAGTCCAGTAGCTTCAGAGCATTTTACAAGGTTGCCTTCAAGGACTAATACTGAGAGCTGTGTACAAAAGCTTGCTTAGCAAAGGACAACTGAAATATTTGACCTTGATAGCAATGTCAGCTTCCTGCCTTCTGTTTGGAGGATAGCAGCTTTCTTTTGGAAGGATATGTTTTCTCTGGGCAGGGGGAAGAATGTCTGCTTAATTCTAACAGAGCATAACAATGACTAAATCACGCAGTTTTTTTAAGGGGTTGATAATGATCACTTCTCTCTTTCAGTGTTAAAAGAAAAATGAATACTGCCTCAACTTCAGAAAGTGGATCATATTCCACAAACCACCCAAGACCCTTTTTTTATGCACAGCCATCAGCGCAGCAGCCTTATCCAAATCCATGGTACCTCAGTCATGCATTCAGTCCATACTGCGTACCTGCTCCAGGTAAGGCAAACAGCAGCTCTCTGTGGGATTTTTGCTTAGCAAGTTACATACTTCTGTCCTCCACTCATGTGGTATCTGTGTTAATGAGCCCCTTGGAAGTTTAAATAATACCTAATAACTCAGATTTTTGACAACTATAGCACTACATTAATTTTGCCTTAAATATGTAGCTTGTGTGGTAGAAAGCATCTGCTTCTGGAGAACGGAAGCTAAGCAAAATATTAAGTAATGGTCATCCTGCAGCCACAGAGCTCTAGAATATACTTAGCAATGTGTGTGTATATATGAATTCTATATATGCATGCATGATAGATATGGATAAGTGTAATCTAAAAAAATAAGAAAAAATTGTCTAATATATTAATTAACATACTTTAATATATTAATATAGCACCTTGTAAGTGCTATATTTATGTGAACTTCTATCTGGAGCTGTCTTTTTCAAAGACAATGCTATAGCAATAGTCCATAAAATAGCCAAAAAAAGTACAGAAAACTAATTGGTGAATGTTCCAAGGGATGAAATCAAGCTCTGGTTAAAGTGTAGATGTCCAGATAAGCTATTCTATAAGAAAGAACTCTCTCAGTTTTTGCACCAGATTTGCTTCTAAGCATTGAAAGGTGGTGTGTTTTATTTACCAACAACGTGTCTGATCTTGTAGCTGGCCCTGTCTGTGCAAGCAAATATGATTCAGGATGACTTATTTCAGAAAGATGATATATTTGTCTTTTCTTTCTGTCACCAATGTCCAGGCTTCCGAAGTGGAAATCCGTATTTTCCATTTTATTCCGTTGCGCTCCATGAGTACCCTGGATTTTTTGTTCCACAGCATCCTGTGCATGCAAGAATTAACAGAAGGCCTTATTTTAATGCTGCCCCACCTTCCCCTATGTTTTATCATGCAACAAGATTTAGACATTATAATAGCCCTGGGAAGAAAATGGAGACAAAAGAAACACAGACTGATCCTAGACAGCCTGAAAGCAAGCAGAAAAAGCACCAAGATACCCGTACAGAAACGAAAGGTTGTGATGCAGGAAACCTAGCCTGTGTTTCTCCCGGGATAGGTACAGAGACTGAAAGTACTTCAGAGAAACAGGATTCATTTGGCTCTTCCATTGTGGTAGACAGAGAGTTTCATAATAAGAACCCTGCCAGCTCTACACAGTATAGAAATCTTCCTACTGGAAGCTATGCCTTTGAGAAGGAAGAAGTGAGGATAGAATATGGAAATGGCTCTCCAGCTATTCAGCTGTGGAAGTCCTTTAAAGAAACGATCCCGTTGTACGATGTGGCAAGTGGAAAACCAGTTCCAGAGAACATAGTGCCGCATGACTTGTTTTCTCTTAGCTCATGTGAAGGCATGATATATGGCCCTCATGAAGGGGAGAAAATGGTGCCAGGAGCTTCCTTAGATGAGAGAAAAGCTGTTGTCACCTCCAAACAGGGAGCTGAAACTGTGCAAGAGAAAGATGTCCAAAATAACGAAGTGAAGCTGGATGTAGAAAAGCTGGCAAAATCGCCCCCAGGTGAAACCATGGCAGTGCAAATCACAGAGTTGGCAAGATCTGTTGGTGTAGATCAACCAGTGGTAAGACAGGATGTAATGATAGCTAAGAAATCTAGCACTAAAAGGTCTGCAGGCTCAAAAACTTCTCAAGAAGAGCCCAGCTTTAGTCAACAAGCAGGACTACTTTCATCTAATATGGAGGTAATGAGTGACTTTCAGCAGAAAAAGCTGAATTTAAGCCACAGTGCAGCCAATGAAAGTCAGACAGAAAAAAGTATTTGGTGTGACAAATCAGTTGAGAAGTTTGCTCCCTCTAGCAGCTGGCTGGCTTGTTTGGACAGTATGGACATAAACTACAATGCTTGCTTGCCACAAAGGAAGCATCAAAGTGTAATCAGTCTGTCTTCTGATGACATGTCCTCTAGAGAGGAAGGCTCATCAATTGATAATGCCCCAGTGTCTTATTTTGTCCCTGACTATGTGCTTCAGAAAAGCATGTATACTTTTCAGAAAAGTACAGAGGGCTTAGAGAAAGAGCAAATTAAAAGTGGTGGGTCCCTTAATGTAGATGAAGTAGTAGGAAAGGAGCAGGTGAACAGCTTGAATGACCAAGATATCAACTCTTCAAACACAAAGATTAAAGAGGCTCCCAGTAAAGGTAGAAAGCTGGGAACCCTTTCTAGGTCCTCTAGTAGGAAAGAAATGGATTCTCTCAACAAAAAAGCAACTAAGAGTTTGTCAGAAGTTGAGGATTCTGAAGAATATTCTGTGAAGGGAGAAGAGGAAGATGAAGATGGAGAGGATGAGTATGAGGAGGAAGAGGACGACATGGACGAAATTGAGTATTTCTTTCAAGAAGCCCCACCATATGGCATCTTGAGGCCAAGTAAAGGAAACTTCTACCAAGTTGGCCAGAGAGTGCTTTGGAAACCACCTAAAAATGCTGTACCAGCACAATTAATTAGCTGGCCTGCTCAAGAGAAAATAAAAACTAGGAGTGGGCTTGTTGAAAATATTGGTGTATTTTACAAGCCAAAGAAGAGAGAACAAGATGAAGTTGTATACAGTGACTATGGGTATTATGGAAGAAAGAGGCCTATGACAAGAAGAGAAGGACTGGAACACCAGCGAATGCTACGGAAATTCTTGGGAGGTGAGCTAATTGCTAAGGACAAAGTGCTGATTAGTAGCATATACAAAGAATGCCTAATTGCAGTTTCAAATTGTAGCTTAAACTAGTGGGGAGATTAGAGTGTGTTGTAGCTTCAAATTCGGCTTAGAGCCAGAAGTCCTGCAGAATATGTGTTTTGAAGCAGAGGAAATTTGCTGCCATTTTTTACCTATTGCATAAGGACTCTGCATTTTCACAACCAGCAGAGAATAATGCAGAAACTCTCCTTTGTGTTAAATTTGATACACTTAACTTTCTGACATTAGTGGCAATTCATTAATTTGTAAAGCTTATGGTAATTTGGATTATGTATTATGTATCTACTGTTGCTTAATATCTTAGAAGCTCTGAATTTAAGTTTATACAGTTTGACTCTCGTATCACAGACTAATGCTGGGTGCATCAAACAGGATTAAGTTTCTTATAATCTGGTGGACATACCCTGTGTAACTTGCCTGCAGTAGAGGAGTCAAACTTTTTTTTTTATTGTAGCTGCTGCTCTCTTTTAGCAAATACAAAGTTTTGTATTTTCAGAAAATTGGTGTGAAACGGTATTAAATTTGACCTGCAAAAGGACATGATATTAAATCAAAGGTAGGTACTGTTAGAAATTTGATTAATTTAAACTGAGAAGAAGCAGAGTTACCAGTTTGCAACTGATTATGTGGTTGCTTCAGTAGGTGGCGGCTGTTTAGTAGAGTCTTGTATTGTGGAAAAACAACCAAAACAGGGTGATTTACTTCTAATAATAGCCTTAGCATTCTTAAAATTTATTTTCTTTGTTCAAAATCTGTAGATCTAATGTGTCTTGTAATTTTTGTCAAGTGTGGTCTCCAGAAAGCTATCATTCTATTTCAACAGACTCCTACAATCAGATCCAGCAGCTGGATTTGCATTCTGGCATGCGGATCAAACAGTACACCAGCAGTACCAAGACTAAACACTGACCTTAATTTTTTAAAATTTTTATTAGGAAGGCTGTTAAGGGAGAACATGGGGATACCACCTGAAGAGTACTGGATTAGAAGTGGTGCTAAGCCCAGATTCACCAGCCAAATACGTGGTAGTCTCTCACCTCCAGCAAAGAGCAAAGAACAAGGTACAACTTTCCCTACGTGTTTTTGTCCTTAAGGAACGTTCAAAAGGATATGATACAAAATAGCAAGCATGTGATAGATGTATAAGATTTGAAAATAATAAAACTAGTCCTTGTTGCTTTGATGTTGTTGAAATGCCTGTCAGTCAGTATATCTCAGATAGATTTATAGCCTTCTCAAACCTAAACAGGGAAATAAGGATGCATCATAGTTACTTCTGGGGATTTTTTAAAGGTATTATAGGAAATCAAAGCATTTAATGCTTTGATGTGGCCAAATCCTTTATTTGTGCAAAGTTTTTACTGCCATAAACTGTAATATTAATTCTTTATCCAGATAATGCTACTCTTGAGAGCATATGCAGTGGTAGCTCCTAATCTTGATGAGTAAAACATAGGGAGTCCTACGTGGTAGCTACATATGCCAATGCTCAGAAAAACTAGCATGGACCAACACTGCCCTGACACTGCTAAACAATGACTGAGTGCAAATCATTGTGATCTAGTTAAGGAAAAGATGAAAAAAACAGTAATTTTAATAAAGTAAAAGCTTAGATAGTTTCTTAGCTCCTGAAGCAGATTTTTTTTTTTATTGTCAATGTTTTACTTGGAGTTCAGATTCTGGTTTTGATGTTTTTCAGGGGTGTTTGAGTGTAGGTGCTGTTGGAACAGCTACGGAATTTGCTGTAGTGTGGGTACTGCTACTCTCCTGGATCATGTGCTTCCAAGTATCTCAGGATCAGTCTATCAAATAATGGGGTGGGAGGCTATCTCCAGAGCAGACTGAATTTCTTCTCTTCAGTTCACTGATAATATACATCAGGTTTCCTGTATCAACAGCCCAGCAGGCAGAGCGTATTCCTTAGAGTTCTTTCTCTGCATTGCTTTCCTGCTTGAACATATTGGGGTTAGGCACTACTTGGGTCTTGCATTGGAGGCTTTCTATCTGCATACTTTGGTGTTGTAGGGTTTTGTTTCTTAATGCTAGCTTGCTCTATAAAAGTTGAAAATATTTTGCTTTAGCAGCATTGCTCTTGGCGCCTCTACAACAATGTATAAAAATGTGGTAATAGTTCTAAAATAACTGCTACCTTTAACTTCCACCATGTCTCTTCTACATCTTTGAAGTCATAGATGGTGCAGAAAACTGAGGATGTTTGGTCTATGTGTTATTCCTCGCTTACTCTTCCTCTTTTTCCAGCCCAGGAAGTGCGAAGAAGTCATCACATTCAGTGTTAGGAAGCAGGAACTGGTGGTTTATATCCGGTGTTTGTGCCAATAGATGCCTCAGAAGTGCCATTAAAATCACATCCTCTTTAAAAATGTTGCCTATATTAGTATTAAGTTTTTCAAACTAAAGTGCCCTGCAAGTAAGGGAGTTTGTCTAAACAAGGTATATTGCTTTAGCAGTAATACACACTAAATTTGACTTCTTGAGTAGTGTACTTGTGGTGTGCAACTTCACAGGTCTGAAGTATTTAAAGGCAGTGGGTGAATTGGGTCACTTGGACAGCACTAATGAGTATTGAACACTTGAAAAATGAACTAGAGCAGAATTATCCAATGCACTAGGTTTTTTTTTACTACATTAACACTTACCCAAAGTATGACCCAAAATACAATGAATCCAGGATTATGGTTAGATAGTGATTAAATATCGTAGACATGTAAGACTTGCTTGACATAGGTAGTGTCAATTTTATCTGCTACTCAAATGAGTACAAAAAAGGGAGAGAGAAAGAGAAACACCACAGACCAGCTGGTGAAAGCCAAGGTTAAATGTGCCTTGAGACCATGCATTGGAGAAATAACATCAGTTGTATCTTATTTAGTGTGTCCACCTTTGGTTAAACCAAAGAAGAAAAGGATTGGCAAGCCACCTTCAAAACGCAGAGACACGAGACATGAGGTGGAAGAAGTGGAACTGTGGGAGCTGCCTAAACACAGTGTACGCAAAGGTTGGTATACAATGACAAGCTACAAAAATAACTGCTGCAAGCATTTTTGCTATCTTAGGGACTAATCTTCCTTGGTTTGAACTGCAGGGATGTTGGATAGTTTGTGAAATAATAACAAATGCTATGTATGTGAACAAGGTGGGGGGGAAGCAAGCTAAACTTTGAGCACTTAATCACCTTGCTATGAATGCCAGAGTAGCTTTGACCAGGTTAGGTTCCTTCTTTGTTTAATGTAAGGATGGGGGAGGAAACCCACAGCAAAACCTGCAGTTTTAGTTTTAGTCTAGTTGCTCTTCAGACTTGCACTGTCTTTTTAAAGTGCTGGGTCCTGTGTCACTTTGCAGTATATGTTTTTATTTAAGCTACTCATCTGTCTCAGCCCAAATAATGTTGTAATTGGATACAAGACAAATGCATATAGATAATTCTTAAGAAATCCTACTCCATAAAGTTTTATGGAGTAGGAACTTCCGGATATTTTGGAGGAAGACACGGTAAAACAACAGAGGGAAAAATCAAAATGAAGTACATTTAGCAATAAATATGCTTTTGTGCATTTGTGTGAGAGTCGGAAAAGGTTATAAATTGAAAAGGATCAGTAGATACAAGAAGCTACCTAAAAGATCAGATTTCTTTCCAGAAAAGAACAAGATAGCATAGTAAAATTAACTAAAATATTCCATCAGGATATACATGAGTCATTCTCTCTCTCCTATATATGACAAAGGATTACACTTTCATGTTGGAAACAAACTTAGGCTGAAGTGTCTTATTAGTGAAAATTGGTGTCAGTCCTGAAGCCAGATTATTTGAACACTGGTCTTAAACCTTTAATTGCTGATCAGATTTTAGTAAAAGCATCCAGGAAACTTGCATAATCCCAAAATACTTCTTATATTTGTCCCAGAAATAGTTGATGTTTCTTGGATGCATCCAACAACGTAGTTATAACAGCACACTGAGAATGTGGTTTGAGCTTCATATGGAACTCTTATCTGTTATGCTGGAATATTCTGAAGTCCAACACCACTCATGCACCGTTTATACTTGTTGGGAAGTTGAGTACATACTTCCAATATCAGCCATCAGTGCCTGCAACAGGAAAAGGCAATCACTGATATCCAGTCTTTCTTTAGAAGCAAATTGACATAGTTTGGAGGTAGAACATATACATACCTTAATTTTTTTTTTCTTTTTTACCTTTAGGGCATGGAACAAGAAAGTCCCTCTCTAAGAAAAGATAATTGCAAATACTGGGGCAGGAGGGGGGAAGTACCAAAGGATTGTTTTGTGTAAATCCAAAATTTGATTATTATTCTATTGTGTATTTTGTAAATTGCTGTTCACTCTAAAAGGGTAAGAAGTGACACTGTAAAGACTGAGGACACAGTTAAAATGGAATGAAGTATTTAACACCAAAGTCACCTTTTATAACTAGCACATCCACTATTTAAATAATAAATTTCATAGAATTGCACTTTGAGACTTTTTGTGTTGCATCTTTACACAGTAGCAAAAAAACTTGAGATGGGTATGTATGTGCACAACAGCTATTACAGCATGACAGTTAGTGCTGCCCTGTTCTTAAACTCTGCAGGATTGTGAAGCCTGTCCATGTTATCTCATAGTCATATGATGTGGACATAAGTACAAGATTCTTTTCTATCAGCTGGATTTTTTTTGTCAAAGTGTAAAGGAATATAGTTACAGCTGTATCAAGTCAAGCAGCGTTTTAACCTTTCAAGGCAGTTCCTCAGCTCTTACTCTCTTCAACATGTGATTGAGGACTAAAACTAAAGCACTGAGTTCTTATAACCAGTTCAAACTGGTTGTATCTTGTAGTATACCCATGCTATGCCCAATACTTAAAAGTAGTATGCATGAATGCTCCAGTGTTCAAGGAATAATTGTTTGATAAGGTTATATGCAGTGTATTCTACTCTAACAGTACTAGTCCTGTGACCTTAAAACTAAATCTACTTGGCTCTTTTTCCATTCAGCAGCATGGACAATTTGTGGATTGCATCTTAACTGGCTTACAGCTGAATCTAATGTTTCAGTGGGTAAAATGGCCATGCTTCACAAAGGCTGTGAAGTACAAGCTGCATTTAAAAGGCTGTGAATTCAAGCCCAGGCTCTTTTTATTCAGCCAGGTAACTAGCACAGTGATATTCAGTTTTGCAGATGCACATACGTGTCAGCTTTTGTTCCCACTGCAGCCAGACTGACTGCCCAGTGACTCACCGCAGTGCTGGCAGTACTGCGAACTTGTAACTGTCGCAGTACTGCATTGCCTTGGAAGTTTTCACATGCTTCCTGCAGCATCTCCTGAAAGGCAGCTGAAGAATCTATTTGCTGCTTGGCACACCAGTAACAAACCTTAGAGGCCTCTGGGACTGCCATACTGAGAGCATTGTTTGAACAGACTTACTGTCTGTGGCTCAGGATTTCTAAATCGTTATTTGTAGCTAACTGAAACCTCTGTAGCAAAGTGGGTGTGGTGCAATCACTGATGTGGAACTGTGGGTTGTGTTGGCTTGCCAGGCATTAATTCTGTATTTTAATTTTCAGTTTGGTAGCACGTGGATGGCATAAAATTTTTTCCCTTTTATAATGTCTGGTGTTCTGCCTTGTATTGGAGAATATTTACTACAGGTCTTTCTATTAAAATCAAACAAAGGCAGATCCGAGCCAATGGCAAAAAAATGAAACAATCCCAAACCCCAAAACCCCTAACACTCGTGGCATGCTAACTGAAGGCATACCAAGGAAAAACAAATTAATTCTTTTTTAGAGTCCTCAGCTTCCCGTGATTCACTGCTACTGGCTGTCTCACTCAAAAAGACTGTAAACCCCAACTAATTGCATGGCCAAAGAAATAAGACAAATACCAGTATTTTTCCTGAAATACCTTTCTGACAAAAATGATGCAGAGTATTAAGATAAAAGACCTGGGAAGCTGTATTGCCTTTGAGGTTTGTTTTAGCTGCATTTTACACTTATTTAGTTTCATGGGACTATAAAATTATGCTATTATTATCACTTGGGCTTCAACAGAACATTCAAATGGAAACACACGTCTACAAAGAAAGCCAGAAAAAAAAGTTTTTTGAACAAAAACATTAAATGGTTATGATTTAAAAAATAAGGCTAGTCAGCCTTTTAAGGCTATAACTTTCTATCCTGCTTTCTGGGTTTACTTCTACATGAACTGTTTCTCATTAATCTAAAGGGGTGTTGGTATTTATCTCTAGTCCACATATTTTTAAAAGACTTATCTTAAATGACAGCTTTGGCACTGTTTAAAATGCCAAATGATGACGTGAATCATACTTCTCAGTACTCTAGCCCTGGCTGTGAAAAGCACTCCTATAAATCTTGGTGTATTGAAACTGTTAAATTTTGAAATGCTGCTTTTATGAGTTGCAGTAAAGACCTATGTGTATGGCACACGATACAGACATATAAAAC
Organism: Ifrita kowaldi; assembly: GCA_013398055.1. Classification (NCBI taxonomy): domain Eukaryota; kingdom Metazoa; phylum Chordata; class Aves; order Passeriformes; family Cinclosomatidae; genus Ifrita; species Ifrita kowaldi. The sequence goes on from VZRS01005944.1 coordinate 193,620, forward strand.
TGGAAATGATACAGGGAGAACAAACAGGAATCAATTATTCACATACTTTCCAGTGCAAGATTAAAGGTGTGTGAAATTAAACTAGCAAGAAGCAGTCTGAAAGCCAATTGCTACAGATTAACAAATAGTGAAGAAGAGCTCATTGCTGAGGAAAATGGCAAAGTTTACAAGAAGTGAGTTGATATAAAAGAAAATATATACCCAAGGCTACTAAATACTAAAATCGAACCTATGATTCTAAGTACCTGCACTACAGGTACTCTCAGCAGTAGAGGCTGAGAGCATTTCAGTGAAGTAACAGAAATAATGCCAGTGACTTTGCACTGCTCTGCTGTGTAGGCATCTTCTATTAACCATGATTGGAAAGCTGGTGATATAAACAGACTGTTAGTCAGGCATAGAAGAGTGATTTGGCATCTCAAACTTAGATTTGATACAAGTTAGAAATGGTCTCCTAAGCAATTTTTCTTAATTGTTCACATAATAAACCCTGGTAGATACAATGAGGAAGTCCATTAACAAGGGGATTGCAAAGGAAAACCGAGTTTGTTTTTATTAAACTAAGCTTTAGAACAATTTTAAATGACAAAAGCTGAAGTAATTGAAGAGCTCTTCAGTTATCCCTGCTCTAGGCAAGCCTGAGTAATTCTCCTGGAATGCATCGGGTGAATATCAGGCTTCCAGCGGTGGGGCAATACAAGAATCCTAGAACGGTTTGAGTTGGAAGGGACTGTAAAGAAAGATCATCTAGTTTCAACCTCCTGCCACACACAGGGCCACCTCCCACTAGACCAGGTTGCTCAGAGCCCTGTCCAACCTGGCCAAGAGAATCAGTCCATTATAGATCTCCCCATGCTATTTCAGCTGTTAAATCTTTTTCTGGTGAAAGAGCAAGGGCCTTAGAATCTGATGATGCTGCTGATACAGGGAACTACCAGGAGTCAGCAGTAAATGCTATCACAGAGAGATTTGCTAAATACAAGCTAAAATACAACTCCACCTTCAAGGTCTGGGAAAGTGATAAAGAAGCTTTTTGTAAGTAGGCCTTGCTTATCTTGTTTTTCCTCAGAACATATTGTGAATGACTGGCAAGGAATGGGGGGGTTATTTTTACTAAATCACTCTTAGATGTGTAGGAGGGAGAAAAAACTTTCCCTTGTCCTCTCTTCCAAAGCTCTGAAGAAAATAAAAAAATATCTTAGATGCATTTTAGTCTATGGTTCCTTGATTTCACTGTTAATGTTCACTCCACTATATTAGAACTTTATCATGTGAGGGTTTTTCCCAATCTTAGACTCCGTGGTTATACTAAGTTCTACAGCAGTCCTTTCCAACCAAATCTAGTTTTCTCTTTCCTTTTGCACAGTACCAATATCTCTCACCTCGTTCCTCAAGTCACAGCTCTGTACCAATATGCCTTCAGGTTTCAAAGAGGGTTGCTTACTGTAATGCTGTTTATGGCTATCTCCATCTTCCTAGTTGAGTTTGCAAGATTATTTAAAAGAAAAGTGTGGTCAGTACGTAAGGTCTACTAAGTACACAAAACTTCCTCTTCTTCCTGCTTACAAGTTCTTTACCATTGCTCTGTGATTTCATGCATATAGTTAAGAACCATTTTGAGAGCATTACACATTTATATCCTTGTGGGATGATCCGAAAAAATGTTACCTCATCAAATGCAGTAAACATAAAAAGTTGGAATTTATTACCCCCAAGGCTTTTTAAAAGGAAACCTCCTTCAACTGGTATCAAAACAACAGATATTGAAGAACATGCAGAAATTAATCTTTTTAATTTCTTACATGAAACTCCCCTTTTTAAATAACTAAACCCACTACCTCTTTACATTTAAGTTGAATATCTAACATCATTACACTTGGCTCCCACTTCTGTGTTTTAGACACTGTAGATGTTTCACTTTAGATGTTTCAGAACTGTGTATTAAAGGTGGTGATGTGGAGATCTTGTTACACACACGCACACACAACTGAGTCTTGCTGATGCTGCATTTTTGTCTTCAAGTAAATCCCCTTGATTACCTTTTTTCCCCTGCAGCAGTACTCTTTATTTCCCTAGCTGCCAATGTTAGGATAAGTACACAGAACTCCAGCGTATATGCAGAGAAAAAAATACAGTACAACCTGCTCATTATAAGCACTGTAAGGGAACTCTCAGTGCTCTGCATGGTGCAAACTGCAGTTCTGTTACAATCAGGCTTTGTATATAATAAAATAACTTCATGGAGTACAGACACTTCAACAGACAGTCTGCTAATGCTGCAGATTTGTCGGTGATCCCTTGGTGGTCGTCGCTTTCTGCTGCTGGTCGTGGGCAGAAATGCAGAGGCCCCATTTGACCAAGACTGATGACCCTCAGCATGGGTTTTACAGCACACAGATATGGTTTAATGCAGCTTTCTTCTTTCTGACTGCAGAGGGGCAGAAGAGGATGCCAGTGTAGGATGCTGTATGCGTACACATGTATGTTCCAAGTTTAATAAAGCCCTTTCTGGTGTTTTCCTCCTCATTCTTTGGATCTTTCCTTGCAGTTCACAAGTAGAGAGGTCAATGAGCATGCAGCAGGCGACTGCTGTCAGTCAGATTCTGACTTTTCATTAGCTTTGGATGATTTATGCTTCCTCTTTTTCTTCTTCTTCTTTTCTTTCTTTTTCTTTTCCTTTTTTCTCTTTTTCTTCTTGTGTTTATGTTCTGAGGAAGTGGAGCTGCTGCCATCTTCATCATCTTCATCACTGTCATCACTGCTATCAGATTCTGAGGTAGAGTCCTCCAGGAGCTGCTTCAGTTGTTGTATCCTGAGTTTAAAACAGGTGAATGAGAATCCTTTCTAGCTCTCCTCTACCTGTAGTAATTTATCCTAGCTTTTGTCTTTCCTTCCTGGCTTGAGGAATGGAAGCTGCATGCAAAGGGAGGGGGAACAGTTCCTCTTTTGCTTAATTGCACTCTCATTACAGATAATATCACGGACTGATAAAAGCAACTCATTTGAGACAAGCAGATGTTCTGGTTTCAGGGGTTTTCCATCCCATCGGATAGGAAAGGCAGACCAGCTTATTGGCTTATTTATGTGTGCAAAATAATAAGGCCCACCTGGTGATAAGAAGTTCTATGCTTATCCATACAATATTGGGATTATGATATTATGACTTTCGTTGCCCTGCTGATACAGAGAGGATGTCAGTGAAGCTGACAGAGTAGGCTCCACTCTGGATGCAGAACTATTTTTGAAAGGCACTCTTCCTTTGAACTTTCACGGATTACTGGCAAATAGGGACAAAGTATTTGCTTATTTTATTGTTGTCTTCTGTATCCTCTTCAAGGATTCCTCTCCAAGAGTGCTGCTCTCTGGGCTACCTATAGTTTGTTCAGTTATCCCACTGATGCAGTTCAAGCATGAAAGCCTTAAAAACTGCCACTTTATATACTGAAAAATAATGACCTCACAAAAGTAGCAATAGCAGATGCCTAGAAGTTGCTTTCTAAATACCTCCTTCGATTTCTACTGAAAGCATTCTGACATACCAAATTTTAGAAAACATCTCAGTGAAGTCAGTGAAAGAAAAAAATAGATCAAACTGTTTTTTCAGGCCTAAACCAAAACTACACCTCAGTACCTGAATATTATGGCATAAACGCACGCAACTCCTCTTTAAACTTTGTTTTGGGGAAAATAGAGAAGCTAGAGAATTAAAGCAATAGGAAGTACTAAAGAGTGATAATTTTGAAAGAAGAAATGCATTAGTCTGTCAGCAGAAAAAAACTGCCATTAAAAGATGTTCTGAGGTGAAAGGAAGCTTATATAAAAAGGTCACCTATACATTAGTATCACATTACCAAAACAAAAGCTAAACTGAAAATGCTGTTTACTACAGACACACTTACCTCTTTTCTTTTTCATGACGCTTATTTTCCCTTATTATATCATACATTGGATCTTCATGTGCCTTTAAAATGGAAAATGGGAAATACAATGTTATCGCTAATGCTTTTGTTTCCTAAAAAAATAAACCAAAGCAACCAAATGCAAGAGGCTTTTATCAAAAGATGGAATACGCTTAGCAAGCTCTTAATTCACTCTCAGACTTAGCACTGTTCACCTGAACTGGTGTATTTGCTTTAGAGAAAGCTTATCTAGCTGCATCTCCAATGAAAGGGACTTTCCTTAGGTATATATCTCCCTACCTCTCCAATCACAGTCAACTATGAGAATCCCACACGTAATCTGTGGGAGCAGCTAGACATAGATGGAATACTCAGCTTCAAAATAATGAGCTGTACCCTTACAGTATATTTTAAAAAATTGGATATAAATAAACAGGAATACAGGAGCGAATATCCATAAGACATATAGATAATGAAACTGGAGTTGTCCTATCATGCTATGTACTACCATTACTGGTTCTTAAATTATCTTAAATTAAATTGGCATTGCAGCAAAAGATAGCTGTGAATGAAGACAGCAAACAAGCCTTGCAGACATTTAAGGTGGGGTTATGCCATGCAAGAATGCAGAAAAAAGGTGGGGTGATCATTTCTGTTGGAAGATTAAGCAAACAAGTCCAACAGAGAGGAGAGATGGCAGATGCTGACCAGAAGGGGGAATTAAAATGTCAGGAGCAAATGAAACATGTTGGGAATGCACCATGAAGTGCCTTGGATACACAACCAGAGTTTGATGCAACAAAGAAGCCAGAGGGAAAATGAAGAATAGAGGCAGTCTGGTCATGGCAAAGGGCTAAAAATACTCTTTGCAGTTGCATACAATCAGTAGGAACCCAGAATCTGGACAGACTAAGCCAAGATCACATTTTTCAAGGATAGAAATGAGGACATAAGACATGAAGTGATGATAGTTTGAAATATAGGTTAATGATGCAGAGCAACAGAAACAGTTAAAGAGATCACACAGGAGGAATCTGCAGGACTGAGATGTAGCTTCAGGTAGCAAGAGATCACACTTGTAGACAATGACTGGATTACAGACCTAGACAACAGCATTCATGATGTGGTTGTTCACAGCGAGAGCAGAAGGCTTGAAGCAGCTGTAATGTGGGCAGCTCAAGCTTGACTAAACGTTTTTTTGTTATGTTGACATTTTAATCACAAAAAAATGAATATAATGGTTGAAAGAGGTTCTTGAAGATTTCCAATTTACATGTAAAAATTACTAATTTTCCTCTTGAAGAGTAGATTTTCTCAAAGTAGTCAAACATCCAACCACATCTGTAGCTTTTTCTTTATTAGGAGATTTTCGGCATCTATATTATACTAGAGACAGAGGAAAAGTCCTTAATAAAGCATCATCTAACAGGCTTCTCTTCACTTGCAAGATTATGCATTATCAGTATTAAAAATACAAGCAATAATACTGCAATATTGGTACTCACTACTCTAAATTGTTCCAATTTCTGATTGCCTTTAATAAAGAATGGGCATTCCTTATCTCCTGTTCTGTGTCCATAACGTTTACATCTCCAACCTTTAAAAAAAGAAGCAACAGTGAATTGCACCTGAGACAGATCAGAAGAAGTATAAAAAGCCAAAACCACATTTCTGCAAAATATTTTCAATATAGTATGTTGATAAATGTAATGTCGATAAAATACAAGGCTATTACAGCCTTCAAGATACTGGTTGCTATTTTATCAATGTGATGCCAATCCACCTGGACTTCATCATCTGTCCATCAGACATTCTGCCCTCCCCCAGGGTAAATGGATGGATATATGATGGTCCAATGACATCTGGAATATTTTCAGCCTTACACTGCATAACTTTAACTTCTTTTCCCAAAGGCATCCAAAGCCCTTTTGTTGGGGCATGTGCCAGGAATTCTCGTGCGCTTTCATTGCCTGGTACATCAGGTATGCAGTCTTCTGGTTTTGTTTCATTCTCCTACAAAAAAAAAAGAAAGATAAGGACAACCTAAAATAAAAGAACTCCCTTTCTTTAACTTTGCAAGAATTAATACTTCAAGTGTGCAGACCTTCACTTAACTGGAAACATTTTCCCCATAACTATTTTCCTTGTAATACACAAAAGATCTAAAATAGTTGACCCTTTCTTTTTTTCTCACCTTTGAATTTTGCAGTCAGAACTTTACTGCAAAGGAATTTCATTGCTTCCCATCTATTTTAGTAATTTATTTAAATGAATAATTTAAATGGAAACTTAAGACAGAGACTTTTTTTATCCTCTTCCTGCTACTAAGACGTAACAACTACAAGGAAGCCTTTACAACACAGAGCACTATTTTCTAGGTTAAAAGCATTACCTTACGTCTTAGCTATATAAATTTGGCAAAAGTAACAATCATGATGAAAGAAGTATTTCAGTCTAAGCAAGAGAGAAGAATCCTGAAAAGATGTCATTCAAACTGAAAATCTGCTTTCCATTAATGGCTCCCCTCTATCCATACTATTAAATACTGCATCAAGTGTGCTAAGAGATGATGAAAGTCCTGGACTCCTATCTGATTCTGGCCATTTCACTCTGGATCACCAAGTCAAAGAGGTCAGCTCGTAATGATTCTCTGAGTTTTCCCTGGGAAGCACTTACTTCTCTCTGTAATTTATATAGGTAACACAGACACTTAAATGCCTAAAGAACAGGTTTTGTGAAAATCCCTCATAATCCTAAAAAATGACTGCTATTTACCAACCTTAATTAGCCCAGGGGGAGGTTTCTCGTAGCTGAAAAGCAATAAAAATATTGTTAGTCTGCAGCTTAGCACAGACAAATTGAGAAAATACAGTTTTTCAGTGGTATTGAGTTAAAACGTTCAGCTCACATTTTTCCTTAAATTTTACCCCATAACTAATAACCAAGAACTACAGCAGAACACGGATACAGCAAGCTGACCAAGAGAAGGCATTTATCATATTAATAGGCACCCCTCTTGCAAACATCCTTCAGATTCATATTCTTGTGGGAGCACAACTACTTGCAGTGGATATGTGGTATATTTGATTCAGCTTCAGTTACCATAAATGCCTAATTCTCTCCTCATTTTCTGCTGCACCCCTCCCCAAGGTCTCACTGATCCAAACTTCTTTACCCTAGCGCTGCTGAATGATAGACATAGTCAGCTGAAAATGCCAAGTCAGACTTTTCCTTACATCTAGCTTTGCCAGCCAAACCTAATACATAATAATTTCATCATCTTCAGTGTATTAAGCCTTAAGACAGAGCCCTACTGACCAAAGCACCATATTTTCTGCAGCATTTCTTCAAGGTTAACAGTAGATAAAACATTTATTCAAATCCAAGTAGCAAACAGGTGCTACATAAAGCACACAGCAACTGAAAAGTGCAACTGAGCAACTGAGAAAGTGGTAGAGCTATCTTAGAAGAGGACAGAGATTTTTTGGTTTTGTTTTCCAATGGCACATGAAGAATAGCACTGTGCAAGCCCAGAGTCGTGAAATCCTCTGCTTTATGGAAGACTCTTTTCAACAGGACTTTCCAGACATTATCCATGTATTAACTCAGCAGGACACAAAACACCTGGACTGGCTGTGCATCATTTTAGGCCATAGGTTTGATGGCATATGCAATATTTCATTGACTTAGCTGTGCCTACACACACCCCTACACACCTATAGGATTGCTAGGCAAAATCATACTAATACAATAAGAACAGCAGGGAAAAGGTGGTTAAAGTATGTTCAGCCCATCCTGATGACATTAACTTCGGAGTGCTGCTTGGTGCATTTAATAACAAACAGATTTTCACTTCCACGTGGCAAAGAAAAAAGTAAAATCATGTTCTTGTGTACTTTCTGACCTTTTTATTCCATTAAAATAATAATTCCTTTTCATTGAAATAGCATAAACCTTTTACAGCACCTTTTTATCCCAATTTATTTTTCTTTCTTTTTTTCAGTCCATTCTAGTGGAACAACTTCTGCTCCTATGCTGCATCTCTCAGGCTTGGAGGAACCCGGGAGAGCCCTTTCTGTGCCCCAACAAGCCTTCCATAAGTCACCAAGCAGCTCTGCAAGTGGCCCCGAAGCCCTTGTGCCGATTCACCCTTAAGGGTACAGGGGCAGAATAATCGCCACCCCCCAAGAAACCCCAAACCCTGCACTGGAAACGAGCCCCAAGTGCCGGCGGGGTGTGCTCAGAGCAGAGCCGAGGCGGGAGCCGCGGGCAGCCTCCCCTCCTTACAANCCGCGGCCACCCTCCCCTCCTTACAAAGACTCCAGGTGCTGGATCTTCTGGAGCTGCTGCGCCTCCTGCCTCTTCCGCTTCCTCTCATGCCGGTCCTGCGTCCTGCCGCCGCTGGCCGCGGGCTCCGCATGGCTCCTGGCCCGCGCCTGGCTGCCCCTCGCCGCCTCCTCCTCCTCCGCTCCCTCCTCCTCGTCCTGCCCCTGGCCCCTGCGCGCCCGCTGGGCCATGGGCGCGGCGGGCACAGCCGCGGCGGACGGCGGGGCCCCGGCGACGCCCCCTCCCCGCCCTCCGCATCCCGGCTTCCGGCCCAGCGCCGACTTCCTCCGGCCCGGCCGCCCCTGTCACCCCGCCCCTCAGGGACCGCCGCAGCTTCAGGCACCTGCGGCACCTCACCGGGGGTTAGGAATCGCGTGTGGAGTGTTGTGCCTTCGAAACACCGATATTTAAAATCAAAAAATTACCAGCGTCCCAATCATTCGTCCCTTGCGGGAGGGCCACTACTCTGGTCTGGTGAGACCCCACTTGGAGTGCTGCATCCAGCTGTGGGGTCCCCAGCACAGGAAAGACATAAAACTGTTGCAGCAAGTTCAGAGGAGGGCCACCAAGTTGATTAGACGGATGGAGCGCCTCTCCTGTGAGGAAAGGCTGAGAGAATTGGGATTGTTCAGCCTGGAGAAGAAAAGGCTTCAGGGTGACCTAATTGCAGCCTTCCAGTACCTGAAGGGAGCTAGAAGAAAGATGGAGAGGGACTTTACACAAGGGTGTGTAGTGACAGGACAAGGGGGAGTGGATTAAAACTGAAAGAGAGTAGGTTTAGATTAGATATTAGGAAGAAATTCTTTACTGTGAGGGTGGTGAGGCACTGGCAGAGGTTGCCCAGAGAAGTTGTGGTTGCCGCATCCCTTGCAGTGTTCAAGGCCAGGTTTGATGGGGCTTGGAGCAATCTTGCCTAGTGGGAGGTGTCCCTGCCCATGTCAGGGAGTTGGAACTAGATGATCTTTAAGGTTCCTTCCAACTCAAAGCCTTCTGTGATTCACACACCAGGACTCAGAGGTACATGGATACGTGTGGGGGAATACAGCAGTGGATTGAGGTGTCAGGGAGTAGGTGTCTCCGGGGTGGAGGGAAGGCTGAGGGGTTTGTCGCCCTCACCAGGTTGGGGATGCAGCTGAGGGGCCTCTGAGGTTGGGTAGAGGGGCTGGGTATGCAAGGAGGGCCCCATCATGGTACTCACTGGGCATTCTTTACTGGGAGGGTGATGAGGTACTGGAAGAGGTTGCCCAGGGAAATTGTGGATGTCCCATTCCTAAAAGTGCTCAAAGCCAGGCTGGATGGAGCACTGAGCAACCTGGTTTAGTGAAAGGTGTCCCTGCCCATGGCAAGGGATTTGGAACTAGATGATCTTAAAGGTCCTGTCCAGCGAAAACCATTCTATGGTTCTATGATTCTATGCTTGCCATTGACCAACATACATGTGTCTAGAGGGAGGAGAAGGTCAGCATCCAAAATACTCAGAGTTGGGTTTGGTTTTTCTTTCTTTTACTTTTTTTTTAATGGGTGTGTTGCTGCCATGGAAGGTACATGTTGGTTATGGGACAAAGTTCTACCGCCAAAAAGTCTCTATTTAGAGACTTTACTTTGGAAGCAAACCCTGCAAGGTCTGGCTAGCGCCATGCTGCTGTGGTGGGACCTAGCTGGCAAGCAAAGGGCAGCCTCCTCTTCAGTGTATGAGCACCCCTAGAGAGGCAAATCTACCCCCAGCCTTTGCAGTTTCCTGCCTTGGCTGTGATCTCTCTGCTGGAGGATGAGCAGCAGAGGTAGGTCAGTGTTGGGAAGGCGAAGTTTAAATTTCTACTTTTGTATCATGCTGAAATTCAAGGGCACATGAGATTTCAGGTATTGCTTAAGAGCTGAGTGAAACACAAAAAATATATCTTAGAAGTCCAGGAATTGAAGGTGTTTTTAACTGTGATCATTGTAGCGCTTCAAAAGTGCACATCAAAGGCAAAGAATGGTAATTGCTATCACAGCACCCTGTGATTCTGAAGTGTGGTAAGACAAACAGAGTCCTGAGAATGCCTATCTTTTACAAGGGAAAAAGCAATCATACACATTATTTAACAATGTAGTATTGTTAATCAATACTTTAATATTATTTTAGCTTTTACTTGTTAAAACCTTATCTGGGACGAACATTTACGTGTCGTGTTTCTCACTTGCATTCAGCTAAGTGGCTGCCATTGTAACTTCAGATCCCAGGAAACTATTTTTGTCCAGTTAATTGTCATGGTCCTTTTCAAGGCAAAAGGTGCTTATTTTAAAGTTGAAACGAAAAAAATCTAGCGCAAACATGTCATGACACTAATATACACTATTGATGAAGATTTTTATTTCATGCACCAAATTTTGTAGGTTTAGTGGCCCTGGAAAGAATGCAGTGGCCATTCTACCACAGAGCAACACTCAGCAGCAAAGCAACATAACCTTGCGGATATACTTATCAAAAAAACCCAACTCCTACTCTACATAAACAGATTCCAACCTATCCATCTGGCTGACATGTCATAAGATGGTGCATAAATTGTGAGTAAACCATTTTCATTCATCCCATGGGTTTGTAGACAGCTTGTGTATTTTCCTTAGCCGTGGGCCTTTGGGGAGTTCTATTAGTAGCCTTTCCTTGGACCTAAACTCAGAAGAACAGGCTGAATTGCTGGCATGTCTTGAAAAGGCAAATCACAGCAGCTGACCCGAGGTGCAAAACTCCATTAAGACCTCTTGTCTACAGGCTTAGAGGTGAAATCAGTTTATTTGCTAATCTGAGTGAAATATCTGTGTATGAGGCAAATGCAAGGTGATGTGGTTAACATAATCCACTGTGAAGCAGGTTAAGTAGATGACTTGATATTTGCTGGAGGCTAAGAGATTTGCTGCTGTGACACTCCTAGCGTGTGGGAACATGTCAGATTGCAGTCACTCCCTTACATGGTCATGTATCTTCAAGGAACAAGTCAGGTAGGAGAAATATTTTGATGTGTTGCAATTACTTTTAAAATGTCTGAAAGAACTTAGATGAGACACATGATCAAATTTGCACTCTATTTAGAGAAATGGCAATAGTTACTAACTATTGCCAATAGTTAGGGACCAGCTGGACTGATGCCTGCTAAATAGAGACTTTATGTTGGAAGCAAACTGAAGTGATATAATAGAGTTTTTTGGCCCCCCTTTCAGGCCAGTGTTGTTATTTTCAAGTGCCTTTTTACTTCACTTTTTCAAACCAGCAGAGTAGTCAGACTCTGGAACCGCTTTCCAGCGTGATAGGATAGTGACAGAAAGCCTAATATGATTCTAAGATGGAGTGTTTCCAGTTTATGAGTGGTATTCTCTGGGAGAGATGTGTGCAATAGCAAAAGAGACAGGAGTTCTCCAGAAACCCTGCCAGTCTCATACACTCTTGACTGTCCTAACTTGGCTGAAGTAAGAAGCCTTCTGCCAGTTTGGAGCAGGTAAGGGCCTGGCGTAGATGACCTCAGATTCAATGACTTCAGTCTTGACAGAATAATTGGCACAAATTCAGGAACTAAGTGCATGGTCTCAACAGAAGTGTGGGGTTGCAATGGAGGCAGAAGGACAGATCATAGGATATATAATCCTCTTCTTACTTCTAAGTCAATGGGATCTTGGCTGTGTTCTTTGCATCCCAGTGGCTTGTACACCCAGGCTGTAATTTCTGATCAGATCAGGACATTTGGATGTCATCTTTACTGCAATAACTTAATGGGGCACACAGGAGGTAAAATTTGATAGATACATAAATCTGCTTAGACACATGGTTTAAATGTGTTCTTTTTTCAGTTTGATGCAAATAATTTTCAGTACACTTTCTCATCTGTCTCAGAAATGAACTTTATCACTTTATTACCCTTAGAAGTACCAAGGTCAGGCTTTTTTAGTAAGAGGAGATTATTTAAACCTGTAGGTAGCTCCAGAGTTTCTTTTTTTTCCTCCTTTGCTGAGAAGAAACCCCGGATTCCTGTGTTGCACACTTACCCAAGAAGACAATTGCTTTCATATCAGTCCTTAGGAAAGATCAAAATAAAATGAATTGTGAAAAGGAGGGAGTAGAAAAACAATTGTTATTTTAATTTCTATTTATTCTGAAGAAAAGATGCTCAGTATCTGTAAATTGCTTAAATCCATTCTATGTAAAGGGTTTATATTAACTGAGGATCTGGTTCCTGGTGCTTAGAAGGATACTTATTTGCAGTTATGGGGTGGGGGATTTTTCCCTTTATATGAATGTAGTGCTTCAGCCATTTCAAGAAGTTAATTTTTTGGGGAAGTGTTGTCTTACCACTGGTGTCATGGCACTGTAATTCCAGCTTCATCCAAACATCTGAGCAGAAACATTAATTGTTGTTGCAATGTGAAGTATCTGAAAGCCGTTATTTTTCATGGTATCCACTACAACTTTATAACGTTTCAGTTACAAGCAATAGCACTGGGACCAAATGAATTTACATCTATGTCATCCCATGGGCATCAGTATTCCTGTGAGAGTGTAGCCCTGGCAGAATGTCAGCCAGTCTGTTTTTCTCCATTTTTGGCTCGCTAGAGCTTTGGGCCAGGATCTGTTTCTGATTATGTGTCAGATATTACGCATGGGAGAGGAATCCAGAAACCGTGTTAGGCTTCATGGGACGCTAAGCACCTCCTAATGGGATCCAGAAGAAGCAGCAGGCTGAGCAGAGCACAGTCTAAATCCAGCATGGCCAGCCCGTGGCTGCCCAAAGCTAGATGATTGGAGACATTCAGAATAGAGTGAGTCTAAGCTCTGGACCACTTCTGACCACAGGGAAGGCTGTCTCAGAACAGCAGTGGCCCTTTAACCACTTGGGAACCTCAGCTGTAAGGAGAGGTGCTGACATCCTTTCTTACAGAGAAAAGTTTTGTCTGTAGTGGAAATTCTGGCAGTTTCTTTTGATACTAGTTTAGCATTAGGAAATGAGAGACTTAGATTTGGTTCCCTCCTTGGTCTGGGTATTCAGTGATGGGAGGTTCTGTGTCACTGGGACAAAATACCCTCTAAGTGTCAGGCTAACAGCTACATCAGTGGGGGCCACCTACTATCCATATTTCACTCTTTGGAAGCAGTAGAGAAAAGCATTTGAGATTCATAGGGCCAGAAGGACAAGTGTGTTTGAATTTGGCTGTGAGTACACTGAGAGGGTTGCCCATCCAACCATGGAAACTGTTCTTCTTTCTGTGAGATACAAAATCAATACTCTAAGCAAGGACCTGAGCCCTGTTCTTCCCTGATTAGCACCATTGCACCAGGTGATAATGTTGTGCTCCTAGTTCCTGCTTCTCAGATTATTCTCATATTTACAACGATTAATCTCATATTACACTGCTCAGCAGCGAAGTGTTCCTACACACCTGAACCTTTACCGTGGTGTTCACTGCCATATGTCATCACATAAAGGGAGTGAGTGAGTGTTATGATCCAGTTATTGAGAGATGCCTCACCAGAATGTACTAACCAGCCTTACCTCCATTAGGGTTGGAATTATCTCCTTCCTGTTGCAAATTCTTCTGTTCTGTGCTTATCTCAAGTTCCTGATGTGGTGGTTTATCTTGTAGCAAGTTCCTTCTGAGGCCTTGACAGTGTTTGAGACAGGCAGTTGTGATCTTTAAGCCAGCAGCAAATGTCTGAAAGAAAATGATGGATAGCCGCAGCTGCATTTTGTACAGTCCTGATCCTCTTGGTAGTTGATATTATCTGTACATGTCTACGTGTACAAAATAAGCCTTTTAGGAAAACTGGGCAGAAGAACATCAAACTTCCATCAAAGCTGGATTCAAACCAAGCACAGGTGTGAACTAAGCATTGAATTGTTTATTTCTATAAAGACTAGGTTACTATGTAGTTAGTTCAAATATGTGCACCTGCAGGGAATTTTTATAGCTAAGCAAGGAAGCATCTCTGGAAATTAGTTGAGCAAAGTGGTTTGAACTGCAGCTTTAGTTTGAAGTCCCTTGAACAACTACATCCCATTGTAAGCACTCTGATCTTTTTATTGGATCTATCCCAAAGACTGATAAGCTGGAACTTTAAAAGAGGATTGTTTGTCTTTTTTTTTGTGAATTCTATCCTCCAAAGCTGTGGTGGATGATTGCACTGAGGAACCCCCTCCATCCTTCTGTGGAGATACCATCTTATTGATCACTTGGAGTTTGTAAAGTCCCCTGCTCCATCAGAAGTGTAATGCATACCATCTCTTCAAGCCACCACTCAGTGAAAATAATCTTTCTTTAATTATTTTTCATTATTTTAATTCACTTAAGTCTTTAAAGACATGAAATCATTGAATAACTTATATTTTTCACTGGTTTTTGCCTTTTGCTTTTTGGTCTTTATAAATAAATACAAATAACCATATGTAGCCCCAGACATTTTGTGTTGTGCCGTTTGCATTTTTTTCCAGAAATAAAAAATTGTCATATTTGATGAGTGTATATTTGTGCAGTACACTCTTGAAATAGCACTGTACCTCTGTGTATATGCTGACATTGAATCATAGAATCATTAAGGTTGGAAAGACCTCCAGGATCACTGAGTCCAAAGTTGGACTGATCACGGCCTTGCCGACTAGACCAGAGGACTAAGCGCCATGTCGAGTCATTTCTTGTACACTTCCTGGGATGGTGACTCCACCACCTCCCTGGGCAGCCCGTTCCAATGCCTGACCTCCCTTCCAGTGAAGAAATTCTTCCTGATGTCCAAGTGGAAACTCCCCTGGCACAGCCTGAGGCTGCGTCCTCTCGTTCTATCACTTGTTGCCTGGGAGAAGAGACCAATCCTCACCTTGCTACAACCTCCTTTCAGGTACTTGTAGAGAGCAACGTGTTGTCTCTTCTGCTAATGGAGAGCCCCAAGTACACCATTACAGAGGCAAAGTTTTATTTACCTTCAAGGGACTTTACCTGAGTAAGGACTGATCCCATTTGGGAACAACGTGAACAGTAGGAGTGTTCAGATGCTAATGGCATGTTATATAACAGTAGAGAAGGGAGATTTTGGCTGACAACCCCTGGACAGTCTCCCAACTTCTTACAAAACATACCATCTTTTCTGGGATCACTTGTGCCCAAGCTGAGTGGCCAGGACTTTGGTTTCACAAGAAACAGCCAAATGCAATGAAATCCATAATTCTCTATTTATCTGTTTTTTTTACAGATGAAAGTTTGAGTCAGGATTGCTGTAATTTGAACCCCTTATTAGGGGGATGATAATTATTCCAGATTGAATGTTCCTCTTGTATTTTATATATATATATATATATTTATATATATAGACTGCTTCTTAACCCCTAATGGTTATAGCCTTACTGTCATCAAAGTTGGCAGGAGTTTTGCTACTCACTAAGTAAGAATCAAAGCTAGATTCTTTGCCTGGTAGCCAGTTGGTTTTTGGTTTTTTTCACAGCTGCAGGAAATTCCTCCTTCTGAGCTTTGGCTATATTCTTGAATCAGTGATTGGTTTACAAGAACTTTTCCCTTGGAAAAGCAGATTCCTTTCCTGAATTTTGTCTCTATAATATAGTGACTGATAAAACAGTTCCCGTTTAAACGATGCCCAGCGTATCAAGTAAAATAGGCATCTTCAGTGCCAGCATCTGTCCTTGGTATGTCCCCTCTGAGCTGCCAACTTTCCAGTGGAACCTAAAAAGGCTCCAGTGTTTACTAATGGGTCACAGAAACTGCAGAAATAAAGTGATGAAAAATACAATCTAAAAAACTGAAGGCAAAGATTCTTGGTTTTGCTTGCCACCTCTATTAAATGGGAAGATGACTTTCTCTTGTTAAAATAGCTGATCTGTTAGTTCCATGCAAAGCAGCTGTTCCCACTTAACAGTAGTTTTTTTCAAAACTATCCAAAATTCACAGCTCTTTAGCTTAACATACTTCCCATATGTCAGGTCACCAACAGCTTTCTAGGTAACTGGAATGAAAGGAATGGAAACTCACAGTTCTAGACCTTCTTCTTTACCTGCACCTCCCAAGAGGGTAATATTGAAGGAGTAGTGTAGCACTGGTACACAAATGAAGCAAGGATAAATAAAGCAAGTTGACCCAGGAGTGTCTCTGACAGGAATGAGAAAGGAATTCTCCTATGGGACTGTTGAAACTCATGCCAAACACGCAGAAGTAATGTTTTCCAATGGTGGGCTATGAACCTCTATGTTTCTGTTCCATTATGCTAGTTTTGCTACCAATGACATCCAGGAACACTCCCTCATAGTTACTTTTGCTTGAAAGTTATTGTCAATCTGTGGTTATAGAGATATAGAAATTGAAGGATAAATAGATCATTGTAGGCAGAGAAAAACACATTCTTTCTTAGTCCACTCTGTATCTAAGCAGCTTTCTGCATGGCCTATGCTTATATTTGTCATTGGTGGACTGTGTAAAAAAAAAAATCAGTTTAGCACCCTGTAATAGGGCTTTCTCCTGCCAGCCTTGCATGGTGCTTTTTGGTCATGCTTGCATAAACTAAGAAATGAGAGGTGTTCTGCCCAGTTATAAAGTAATTTTAATAAAGTACCAGTGTTCTTGCCAAAACATGTAGATGTTGGCTACAGGGGTTAGGCTGTGTTCATAAAACATTAGTTAAGCTATCTGGAAACCACAGCTTGAAGGCTGTAGATAAAAAAACCAGGGTGTTTTAGGCCTCCCAAAATCCAAGTATGAGATAAGAAAATTCAAGCACAGGATGGTAAAGGGCCTCAAGACCACAGACACAAACCATAGACTGTCAACCACAGATCACTAAAGAAATGAAGCCTTAGCAGTTGAGTCAATTGATTTTGTGGTTTACCTGCAATACAGGTAAAACCTATAACCTGCAGTAAAATGAGATGTAACACTGAGCTGTGAGCCAAAAACGAAGGAGCAAGTTGACAGACTGATAGCATACGTGAAAGATGACCCCAAGCAGACCTTGAGTGAGGAGGGGAAGACACACATCATTGTTTTCCTGGCAAAGAGGAAGAAGAAATCCTAAATATTATTACTGTAGTCAAGGCAAAGAACTTAGGATGCTGACAACTTACTACAACCAGCCCTTGCTTCTCCTAAAGCCTGGTTTTATTGACTTTTGAACCCAGTAGAAAGGGGAGCATGAGACCAGAGAAAGGCATAGATAATATTAACTTTGTGTATATAGTTCTCATTATATCATTATTGAATTAGCCACAGTTATTAGCTAATTTGGACAAGAAATCTTAGCATGATTGTAGCCAGACTAACAATAACAACTCTTTCATTTGCTAAGACTTTAATTCTTGGTTTTATGTTTATGGAGTGTTTCTTTAGTCCACTTAGATTGCATGGGATGCTTGGTCGGACCCATAAGGATGTACAGATAAAACTTGGCTGGAACAATTAGTGGAGAAGGCAGGCAACAAAGCCTGTGACCTGTGCTGCAGCAGCCCAGCAAACCAGGAATGGGTTCAGAACATGCCCAGCACTCAGAAGGATCTTACCAACACCTAAAGATTGTTGTGTAATGTAAAAGTTCCCAATTTTGTGAGCCTGGGCCTAAAACTGTTCTTTAGTACATAAATCAGATGGTTGGAAAAGTTATTGGAATACCACTCTGAAGCTGCTATACAGAGGGACTCTTCTATTAAAAACAAGCTCACAGATGCAGTAAATATCCAATGAATCCGTGTGAATCTGCTTCCAAAAGAATGTTGACATTTCTAGTAAAAGTGAAGTGTTAGGAGTTGATGTCCAAATACGTGATTCTTTCTCCCTTGAGATGCAAAATGTTAATAAAAATTCACACAAGGGTCACTAAATGCTTACTAATTAGGAGAAAAGATTGCTGCAATCTTCTTGCACTGGACTCCTGGTAAGCACCTGCTTTAATGCTTACACACACTAATAAGAACCAGCGAGCACTATTTTGTAACACCTACGAACTTCAGGCAGTTCCCAGGGGATTCACACGTGAATATTAATGAAGGAGGGGAAAAATAACAAGGTGTCCTGTTTCCAGTTTGCTTAGGCAGTGGCCTCTGGCAGCTACAGCGCTGGTATGCAGAGAAGTGACTGACCTTACTTGCCTCTTTTCCAATCACTTCTGCAAATAATCCTTTTACCCAAGACACGCAAAGTGAGCTTGTGGTGTGCTCATCTCAAAATGCAAGCAGGTTGTACCCGTGGTGGAACAGATACCCTTACATTTCAGGAAAGCTTGCATAGTTTGTTTTGTGCCAAGTTGTTTGCAGATGGACCCTTTTCTCTTCTCCTCCCAACACATGCAGCTTTCAGAAGGCGTTTTATACGGAAAATGCTATAGGCAGGGGATGGGTGGATGTGGGGGTGAGGGTTAGACTGGAGCTTGGATAAAAGGGTTCTGTCTTTCTGAGCAAGAGTCATAGTCCACACCTAATCTGCAAACCAACTTTATTAAGGCAGCTTTGTTTAAAAGAATGTTGGAACAAAACATTATTATTTTTTAATTATAGAGCTGTAACAGTTCTAGCAGACAGAGTACAGATCAGGCATGATAAAACTTAGGCACGATAAATTGGTTATCCAATTGAGACCATTTGCTTTTCAGACCTTAGTGTCTATTGTGCTTCTTGAAAAGCTTTTTAGTCTTCAAATAAGTACATAATGCTTCTGCCCTCCCTTTTGATTTTGTGAATACCCTTTATAATAAGTAAACTATCAGTAATTTTTTGATTGCTTTTAATGCATTTAAGGAAACCAGAGTGACCCTTGTTGCAGGAACCACAACTTTCTGCACAGTTTGAGCAACACAATTCTGAGATTGTTCATGCTGCATGTGAAGGTTCAGTGAGACTCACTGTTCTGCACATTTTGTATGGCAGAAGGCTGCAGTATAGCTCTCCTTTTTTTTTTCGGTGTGCAGTCTCCTAGATCATTTCTGTTGCAGATGCAAACCCCCATTCATTGGGAGTTTAGGCCAGTGGACAGCAGGCTTCCGTGCCACTTCTGCATGACACTGTAGAAATCCACAGACTGAAAGCCTGTCGTTTAACTACATGTATCCTTTAGGAATAGGAATCTGTTGTATCCATTAGGAATATCCAAGTCTTTCTGGAGTTTAGTATAAGCAGTCTATTGTTTCAAAAGCATTCTCTGACTTTGTGGGTACCTGCAATAGATTTAGAATATACTTTAGTTTAGATGAGTTTTAATACTTTTTTATCCAACACTTTTCTCATTTTGTTTTCAGCTACTGACATTTCATTCAGTATGTCCCTTCTGATCAGATTTTTTAAATTTTAGCCCCTCCATAGATTAAGTTTTCTGAAAATCTGGTAACTGATTTTCATACTTACTTTGAAATAGTGAGTTTTAACCTCTGTGGTCTCTACTTTCAAGAGTATTTAGTTCTGAAAACCCTTTCCTTTATTGTGAGATGAGGGTGAAGGCATTTTGTTGCAAATACACGTCTATATATCTTGCCTGATGAATGCATGAACACTGAATTAGTAACATTTAAGTACATATAGTTGTGAGAAATGGTAGGAAAAGCCAGATGCATAGGGTAGTTTTTCTGCAGTTTTGCACTGGCACCTCTACACTGAGGCCAGTACCGCTGCTCTAGGGTAATTAGAAAATAGTTAGAAAATAGTTTTGCCCAGAGTTGGCTTGCTGCAGTTGTTTGTTTGTTTCTAGTAGAGTGCAAACTACAACAGTTGCAGTGCAAACCACAAAAGAAGGCGTGACTGATGCCTTGGAAGTGTGCGATCCAGGCCTATGCCTTTGACAGCCTTTTGCCTTACAAACAAATCAGTGTTGGTGGAAGACAACAGTCAACTGTAATTTATCCTTGTGTTTGGCTGTTGGGAGCCACTGCCTCATCTCTGGTGGCAGTGGCCCTTTGTAAGTGCTGTCTGACCGGTTTCCGCCGAAATGAGCCAGACTTGCTGAATCACTTGGATAGTAATTTAGTGTGGCATATTTGGAATGGCGGGCTATTCATAAGCACTAATTAAGACAGCTCTGTTGGGGTATCCCATTGTGCTGTGACGTCCAGCAAAGGAATTGCTGAGTACCTACGGCATGTGAGACCCTCCTGGCAGGGCAGAGTTTGGAAGAGAGCACTGGTTCACAGCATTATCCTCTGTTTGTCTGACTTTCCTTAGAACATCCATAGTAGGTGGAGTAGAGATAAACTGAAGATGGATTGGAGCAAGTGAAATCTCAGTATCAGCAATTTAGAGTGTAGTTCTCTGATGCTCCTTCTTTATGTTCACTGCTAAACCACTACCAGTAATAAATCAGGATAAACGCTGAGTGTTAAACAGCCTGTCGAGCTGGCTCATTAGTCCACTATGACTCTCTGTGAAGAGTGAAGAGCTCCACATCACAGTATTTCTCATGGCTCACCAAGGAAGAATGAAGCCCAAGTCACCTGGATCACTTTGGTCACTCACTAAAAGGCATTTAGGGTCATGTCAGTCCCTCGTGATGCACACCATTGACAATAAATTACATGCAATTAAATCATGTGTGACTGATAGAGCTTGTATTACAATATTTTGGGTGCAAAGAGCTATTTCAGGTTCCAGGTGCTCTGGGATAATCATGTAGCTGTATAAAATAGAAATACTATTTCTTCAAAATCCTGTTTACTAAAACCAGTACTTACTGAGAATGTTTTGTGGTTATAGTTTAGCCATATTTAATAGTTAAAACCAGTGTTTCCATTGTCATTTCAAAATATCTGAAGAGCTCCACAACCTTTACAGACCTTTAGAAGCAAAAATTAACTTTTTAGTTACAATTAGCATTTTTTTCCCTTTCTTGAAGTTCACTTCAGCAGAGAGAGCACAGTGTTTTTTTCACATTAGTTGTAACCCAAAACTATTCTCTAAGAAGCTCCTTAGGATTTTGAAAGAGAGTACATACCGAGGTGAACAGCTGTGGAAAACTGCAGAAGATAAAAATAATTAAGAGTCCCTTCTCACAACCCCCCAGCAGATTGCACAGCCAAAACCAGCAGTGTATTTTGATCTTTATGAATATTACCTACCTATTAAAAGCAGAGAGATGTTTTTTTAAACAGGATTTCATATCAGTTCAAGCTGTGATTTCCATTGTTCTCACTTTTTTACTTTTAGTATCTTAATTATCTCTAAATTTGCCTGCAATAATTTCAAAGTATCTGCAAGTTGCAGCATTTGACATACTCTTTCTAAGAAAAAAAGGATTACCTCTGTTTTCCTTGATCTATAATTGATAGAGTATTTAGAAATCCTCTCTGTGTTTTTCTGTCTCAGTATGCTACCGTTTTAGAAAACCTCTGGATCAAAGCACAATAGATACATACTTCAGGCATGCAGGGACTGATCTTTGGGCCTGTAATTGTAGCAGTGTGAGGGGTAATTGACAAAAGTCGGTGGTTAGGCAGTGAGTCCAACAGCTACTCAGCAGAATATTTCACTAGTCACAACTCCTCCTGTGTTTATGTGACCAAATGTGTTGCAAACATTTTCATTTACAATAGGCCCTCCATCCCTTGGAGGCCTGGTGCTTGGCTTCAAGCACATTCCAAGGAGTAGGGCAGCATCTCAAGTTACAAACCAGTGGTATCTTGCCTACCTCAGACACAAGCTGAGGCTTTATTTCCTTTTCCCAAGTTACCATAAATTAATCTTTAACTGAAGTGACTCATCAGCATGCTCCTCTGCTGTCTTCAGTACTTCTGAGACATGATTTGTATCAAGTAGTGTATGAAGGAATTTTCTTGTCTACCTTCTTGGAATATGAGCTCTTGGATTTCTCCTGTGTGACACACTTAAAGGTAATGCTGCTGTGATACATGAGGAGACAATGAGAGCTGACATTTTACTTCCTTGCCCTTCCAAAAGATTTGGGAACAGCATCAAATCTATTTTAGATTGATAAAACGTAGCTCAAAGCTAGGAGAGCTGCAGCCCCTTGAACATTACATGAGACACATTGTGTACTCCAAAATGGGATGCAAAGGCATGAATCTCAGCTCCTTAATCCTCATTTAGTGTCTGACCTGTGACATTCCTGAAAGCTAACTTTTTAGTGTGAGGCTGGACCTCAGCTGTACTGTTTTAAAGTTTGGAGAGAATAATCCTCCTTCCAGGACCAGCTTCTCTAGGAGCTTCGGGCATGTCTGTGCTTTTCTCTCACCCTTCTCACACTGTGTTAGCCATTGCTGTGTCTCAGGCTGACTGAAGAACAGGTCTGATAGAGATCAGCATCCCCAAAATGCTTCCAGGGTAGCTGGGTTCAGGCTGTTCAAACAAACTGACATAATTACGAATTTGTGTGTGTGTGCTTGCCTGTGTATGTGCTTTGAAAAGACAGCAAAATGTTTAAATTGACATTTCTAAGGAAAATACTGGATTTGCATATTTGCTACCTCTGTGAACAAAACTAGGGGGACAAAAAGGAATGCACCTTCCTGGCTGACAGCTGCCTTAAGCTCTGTGTGTGCTTATGGAGAGGCACGTGGCACATGAGCCATGGGGCAAATGGAACTGAGGCATGAAGCGAGCAGGTTTGGCAGCACAGAAAGGACACGCGGCTCTTTTAGGAGTTGATAAAACTGGAAACACGTAGAGCAGTCTTGAGGCAATGGTAATTACATCAGAAGTGGAGAACTGTTATTGACACAGGTGAAGAGTAATGAGTACAAATCTGCATAAATATTAAGAGTCCAAGGAATTGTTTTGAAAACATAGAACTTCTTAAGTAAACATACAAAAATAAAGGTTGTGTCACTGCCTGGCAATAAGAAGTACCAAATTCAGTGTAAGCTTTATCTTTATGTTGGTTGTATCAACATAATCCAATGGCAAACTATGAGTTTTCCTTGAGAAAATAAATTGTGTCCACATAAACCAACATCAAAATAAGCTATTTAATTCTAGGCAACTGCCAGACAATTTACATTGCTTGTTTAAAAGACTGATTTGGAATGTGCAGTGTGACTGTTTTTGGAAGGAGGATGTGATTTGTAACCGCAAATCTTGTTATCTTTAAATAACTGCCCGATTTGCTAACTTTTTTTTACCGGTTAGGTCATCGAGCAGCACCCATTTCCTAGAAATACCTCGATATTATACAAGAGCACTTTGGAATGCATTTAAAAAACCCTTTGATTTGACTGCATCCCTTCTGTTGCTGGGTTGGTACAGTTGGGTGGTGGATGCACAAAAAGTGGGCAACCGGGCCTGTGAGCCGTTGTCTCCCCAGCTGCAATGCTCAGGCACACCCTCCTCCCTGGTTTTCATGGGTTTGCAAGTAGACCACTCAAGAGTACACTGTGCTTGTTTAATAATTTGTCAATAACAAAATCTTATCATTGGTGTTTCTTACATGATATTCCTTGGGTGCCTGCATTTCCAACTGGTTGCCCCAGTCCTGCTGTCATCCATTTCTCTGCTTTTCAAAAATACTGCATTATTTTACTTAATCTTGCTTGGAATTGGTGCTTTACATGCAGATGCTTAGCTTTCCCATCCTTGTTCACTGAAACCAGTTAGAATAACAAGGGAAAAACCTAAGTTTCTCCTGATCAGTGTGTTCAAGATCAAAGAGAGAGGGGAAGGGGACTGCTTGTACACTGGGTTGGTGATTCCTCTTGGATGCTGTATCTTACTGGGTGCTTGTGAGGTCAGGTTCATGACCACATGGAGAACCTGAATGTACATCAGTCTATGGGGCCTGATGAGATGCATCCCAGAGTCCTGAGGGAATTGGCTGATATAGTTGCCAAGCCCCTCTTCATGATATTTGAACAGTCATGGCAGCCCATGAAGTCCCAGATGACATCTTTAAAAAGGGTAGAGAGTAGGACCCTGGGAACTACCAACCTGTGAGCCTCACCTCTGTGCCTGGGAAGAACATGGAACAGATCCTCCTAGAAGCTGCGCTAGGGCACACGGAGGACAGGGAGGTGATTCAGGACAGCAGCACGGCTTCACCAAGGGCATCTTCACCTGCCTGACCAACCCAGTGGCCTCCTGTGATGGAGTGACTGCAAGAGTGGGCAAGGGAAGAGCTGTGGGTGTTGTTTAGCTGAACTTCTGTAAAGCCGTTGACATAGTCCCTCACAACATCATTCTGTCTAAATTGGAGAGAGATGGATTTGATGTGTGGACTGCTAGATTAGTAAGTAGTTGGATGGTCCCATCTGGTCAATGGCTTGGAGTCCCACTGGACATCAGTGACAAGTGGTGTCCCTCTGAGGTCTGTACTGGGACCAAGTGCTATTTAATGTCTTCATTAATGACATTGGTGGAAGGATCCAGTGCACCCTCAGCAAATTTGCAGATGACACCAAGCTGAGTGGTGTGGTTGACACATTCAAAGGACAGGATGCCATCCAGAGGAACCTAGACAGGTTGGAGAAGTGGGCCCATGAGAGTCTCATGAAGTTTAACAGGACCAAGTGCAAGGTGCTGCCCCTGTACTGGGGCAACCCCTGGTATCAGCACAGGCTGGGGGATGAACAGATCGAGACCAGCCCTGGGGAGAAGGACTTGGGGGTGCTGATGGATGAGAGGCTGGACATGAGCTGGCAGCGTGAACTTGCGGGCCAGAGAGCCAAACGTGTCCTGGGCTGCATCCAAAGCAGTGTGGGCAGCAGGGTGAGGGAAGGGATTTTGCCCCTCTGCTCTGCTCTGGTGAGACCCCACCTGCAGTGCTGCATCCAGCTCTGGGATCCCAGCACAGGAAGGACATGGACTTGTTGGAGAGAGTCCAGAGGAGGCCACCAAGACAATTAGAGGGATGGAGCACACCGCCTGTGAGGAAAGGCTAAGAGAATTGGGATTGCTCAGTCTGGTAAAGAGAAGGCTTCAGGGTGACCTAATTGTAGTCTTCCAGTACCTGAAGGGAACCTACAAGAGGGATGGAGAGGGACTATTTACAAGGGGGAATGGATTCAAACTGAAAGAGAGTGGGTTTAGATTAGATATTAGGAAGAAATTCTTTACTGTGAAGGTGATGAGGCACGGGCACAGGTTCCTCAGAGAAGTTGAGGATGCCTCATCCCTGAGAGTGCTCAAGGCCAGGTTTGATGGGGCTTGGAGCAACCTCATCTACTGAAATATATCCCTGCCCATGTCAGGGGGGTGGAACCAGATGATCTTTGAAGTCCCTTTCAGCCCAAAACATTCAGTGATTTTGTCTTTTCTCTGTGTCATTTGCAAAGGTCCCCCGCCAGGGAGTTGCAAATCCCTGTGACAGCACTGGTGTGCATCAATACGCATTTGTCAACACAGTCTCGTATCTTTGGGGGTTTGATCTAAAATGGAGTATTTGCGATGAGACTTTAAACTTGCAAATATTCGAAGTCGTGCACGGAGTACGTGTGCAGGCAGAGTGACAAAAAGCCCTGATGCGGGGGGTCAGTTTTCGGTCCCTCCCAGGTTCGCTCCCAAGAGCTGCGGGAAATCTGCGGGAAATGGCGGGGTTGTGTCTGCGTGTTTACGACTCTCGGAGTCCTCCCGAGCTACCTTCGGGAGCGCAGGAGCGCCGGGAGGGTGGCCGGGGGCAGCGCCACGTCGCACCTCCGGCGCGGAGAGGAGAGCTGGGCGGCCTGCCAGGCGCCGCCGGTGCCCGCCGCCGAAATCCCTCCGGACGGCACCGAGCTCGGCGTCGAGCGGCGCTTCGTGCCCG
The DNA here is from genome assembly GCA_013398055.1 of Ifrita kowaldi. Taxonomy (NCBI): domain Eukaryota; kingdom Metazoa; phylum Chordata; class Aves; order Passeriformes; family Cinclosomatidae; genus Ifrita; species Ifrita kowaldi. Next base: position 219,524 of record VZRS01005944.1, read on the forward strand.
AGAGCTGCCCGCGGACCGTGCGCCCCGGAGACTTCGTGCGCTACCACTACCTCGGCGCCTTCCCCGACGGCACCCGCTTCGACTCCAGGTCTGGCACAAGCCCGCCGCGGCTATAGCTCCGCGGGGTTTGGTTGGTCACCGTGACGGGGAGAGGAGGGGAGCGAGAGGTGCTGTCCCCCACGAGGGTGTTTTTTTTTGTGTACGTGCAAAGATTGTGGCGCTGGGTGGAGGCTGCGGTTGAGGTTCGGTTCAGGTTCCGCCGCTCTTCCCAGCAGTGCCCCGTGGGCGCTTTTGTGGTGACCGGTTTGAAGCAGGTCAGCGGCAGGATGGGCAGTGCGGGAACGCGGGACATCCAGAGCACCATGGAAAGATGTCTTTGAAACATGACGGGCAAAGAGCTGGGGTGTGACCGCTGGGGACAGGGGGCAAGACCTCTGCAGTGGCTGAGTCCAGTTCGCAGTAGTTGGCTTGCTCTTCTGCCTCCCCACCACGTTCATTCAGCTGCTTCTCCAAGGCGCTGAATGGGAGCTTTCTGCTCCAGGAGTGAAGACCATAAGGTTATTCAGCTAGCCTCAGCCCGGTAAACAAGAGTGTGTGTGGTATCACAGTCTCTCACAGTAGTTCATTCCTGCCCGTTTCATTCTGTACGTTTCCTGTATCTTCTTCAGCCTCAAACCTCCTCGAATGCAAGTGATTCTGAATCATTATCCTTGCTGGAAACATAAGAATTATCAGGCTGTACTTACATAGAATTTTTTGGATACTTTATCCTTGAGTAAATGTGACCTATGTACGGTGCAGCGCCTGGCTGCTTTCCTGCTGTTATTTTGGGATCAGAAAGCCTAAATAGTGGGATCAGGAGATTGTGAAGGATGCTGCTGCTGCTGACAGCTTATTTGTTTTTTCTTACTTCATTCGTTGCCACTGATCAAAGTATTACTCAGAAAGATAAAGCAAAATGAATTTTCAGTAATCCTGGTAATCTCCCTTGTGCTTGAAGGAAAATCTATAGCCTTAGGGAAATAACTGTCCTTCAAAACTCATTCTCCCTCTGGAGCTGACTGTACTTAGTATGCCAGTAATGCCATATCCCCAGTGCTTCTCCAGCTAAAATGTGGGATGTGGTAGCTGCCACTTCAGCTGATGTTGGTGCAGTTTCACAAGAAAGGGCACAGTATGGACAGTGAATCCATTGGCAACTGTCAGGCTCGGAACATAAGTCTCAGCTGTGGATGCGAAGGCGCACAAAGACTGCATCCCTGTGGCTTATTTTATGAGTATGTGACAATTGGAAAACTGGCCACGTGTTCAAAAGTGTGTTTCTGATTTCTGCAGATACCTACTGAGGCTTCTTTACACCCTGAGTTGTACCAGCAAACTTGTGCATCGAGGCAGGGCACCTGGAGGGGCTGCCCAGATGCTGGCTCTCATTTTGGTTCCAAGTTCCTTGTCATTTTGTTCCAAATTACTTGGGGCAGGAACAGACTGTGCAGGACTGTGCAGCATTTATCTCTTTGGGTGCTCTAAATATCAGTAAATAAGTAGTAATAGTGGTAGTCTAGTCTAATGAATATTTTTGTGGCTGCCTTCATTTCAAAAGTGTTCAAAATATCTCCTTTGTTCTGCTTGTTTCTAGATGCCAGCTCATGTTGATGCACACTTTTGTTATTCACTATGATCTTTTTGAAGACCGATGACAGTGTTTTATCATGTTAAGACATGGAAAAAATAGGAGGATTTTATCTTCTGTAGGTTAATGGAAGAAATATTTTGGAGTGTTTGTTCTAAAATCTTTGGTGTTCCCTGCCTACGAGTTAAAAAGATTTAGTCAATTTATACAAAAATAAGCCTGTTAGAAAGCCCATTTTCTTACCTGTTTTTTGTTTGTTTCCCTTTTTTGAAGTTTATGAATGTGCTTACCGGCATCATTTTCATTGATCACTACTATGAAATCAGTCTAGAAAATACTTTAGATGTTGAGCTAAGGGTAGTTTTGCTCTGTTCCTTCTTCAGCTCTTGAAAATGCTCTTGAGTTTTAAAATTAATTTTCTGTATTTCCAAGTAGCAGGTAGCAATACAACTACTATCAGGCTGTCAACAAAGTCTTAGTAATCATGACTGTGTCACATAAATTAGCGTATTATTATTATTAGCTTTTTTTTTTTTGCATCAGCATTTGCATTTTTTATTTCAATTGCCATGAAATGCTTTGCATTTGAAAGTCCAAATTTAATTGCTTAGTTATCTACTATTAATTTGGTCAATTCCACTAATAGAAACAAATTTTGCTTCGTTTTAAGGAATCTGCAAAGTCAGTCCTGCAAATGGTCTGATCAGTGCTTTGTTCAGTTCTCTGCTTTGCATCAAGGTTCTCTTAATAGTACATTTATTTTACTAAAAAGAAAGCTCTTCTGTTCTAAGTTCATCCCAGACGTATTGCCAAGCTTTGTCAATCGCTACAAAATACCATTTTGGGGGGTTTCTTAGAACCTATTATGTTACTAGTCTTAACATCTTAATTATGGTTTTGTGTGTATAATAGAATTTGTCAGGATGTAATTTAAATATTTTCCATCCTTTCCTGGGAGTGGGAATATTACTGCAACCGAAAGTGAATGCCCAGTAATAGAGGGTTGTCTACTTTACGAGAAATGTTTGCCAGAAAAAAAAAAAAAAAAAATGGAGCAAACAGAGAGATCACTCAGGAAAAATATTTGAGAGGTTCAAGGCTGTGGGACTGTCAGGAGGCTCAGTATGTTGTGGAAGTGATGTGTACGGTCTTCGAAGGAAAGTTTGACATCATTTCCCTAGGGATGTCTAGCTACTGGCTGCTTTCCAGAATTTTAGCACACAAAAGGCACAAGCCTTTTTTTTTTTTTTTTTTCCTAATTCCCCCCAGGTCTGACTTTTATATATATGTATATGTAAATGTAAAAAAAAGTCTTTGAAATTATAAAAGGGATTTGGGAAAATGGAGGCAGTAAAAGTTTAAAAATAGGCGTGAAACTTTTAAAATGCTTCTTGATGTGTGTTTATACATTGCTTCAAAAAGTTAAATAGCAGTAATTCAGGCACGGCAAAGTGGGATTGTTGTGTAGATTTAAGGTGGCCAAACTAACCATGTAAGCTAACCATGTTCTGCTGTGTTAACGCTGCTGTTCTCCGTCCCCTCTGGAAAACTTTGAGTCATTTAAGCATCATTTCTTTTACCTTTTGAATATTCATGTATTATCACAGAGGAGGATCATTTGTTTCTCGATCTTTGATCTGGCAAACTTGCTGTTTAAAACATGTCTCTGTGCTTTAAATGAGAGCTGTGAAAGTGGAGGAGAAAATAAATAACCTGTTGGCAGACCTCACAGCTATTACTTAAAAAGGCATCTTTTCCCTTTCCTCTTTTCCCACAGACACTGGAACTGTGATGTCTCACATTGTAAAGCTTATAGATCTTATATAATATCTTTGTGATGTTACTGACCAAAATCAATATACTGAGATCTTACTGTGGGAGCAGTCATCCTTTCATCTCTCATAACAATGTTTAATTTTTTCTTTTCTTACTTAATTTTCCAGTGCTGCTTTTAATATTAGTGTGTCAATTAGCTGTTTGTAGTTCTGGCCTTCAGGTGCCTGTTGTACACATTGCACACTGCTAGAATGTGTTCCAGATAGGTGATGAGTGAACAGAAGGAGAACTGTGTTGAAGTCTCAGAAACACTTGGGTTTGCCCCATCCTTTAGGAGCTGCCTTGTGATAAAGTTACGCTGAGCGGGCAAGAGGGAGACAAGGTGCAGTTAACTCTCTCTTTCAAAAAAAAAAAAA
>VZRS01005944.1:223358-275038 GCA_013398055.1 Ifrita kowaldi
AAAGGGTGGAAGGGGATGTAAAGGAGCCACTAACATTTTTGCCTGCTTTTCCCCCTTCAGCTATGACAGGGGATCCACATTCAACGTGTTTGTGGGCAAAGGTCAGCTTATTGCTGGGATGGACCAAGCTCTGGTCGGCATGTGTGTGAATGAGCGTCGGTACGTGAAAATTCCCCCTCAGCTTGCCTATGGAAGTGAAGGCGTCCGTAAGTACAGCACCGGGCCAGCTGGTTGTGTGAGGGATTCAACAGAGCAGAGAGGAAATGGAGCCATGGAAGAGAAGGGTAGAAACTGCAAGTAGTGACTTTCAGGGAGGTTATCCCTTGTTCCTCAGAGGTGTTTGTTAAGCCAAAGCCTAAAAGGATCTCTCCAGACTTCCTCTGCACTCTGAAGGAAGAGCAGTTCACCGTAGAGGACCTTCAGCAAATGACCTTGCTGCAAAAGTTAACTATTTATTTGTGTCTACTTCCCTGTTAAATACTTAATTAAAGCAAAACTGTGTTTTGGGGTTGCAGTGCTGCCCAAGGTCTTGTCATACAGTTCCAAAAGTATCTTTGTTCTGCAGCCTCAGAGAGGCAACAAATAAATGCTAACTCAAGGTCAGTTTGGCTGAAGGACAGCTGTGATAGCAGTTCATCTTGCCAGATTTCCCCCAATAAATAGCTGCAGCAGTGGCAAGGGGCCAAGGAGTTGTAAGCACAACAAGAAATAAGGTGTTCCTTATGCAGTTTCTGTAGGGTATGCATGGATTGGTTCCTCTTTGCTGATACCTTGTATAAAAAGGGAAAGAAAACCGTGTGTGTTGTTTTGCTTTTGCAGCTGGTGTGATACCCCCCAATTCTGTGCTCCATTTCGACGTGCTCCTGATAGATCTTTGGAACTTGGAGGATGAAGTGCAGGTTCAGACTTACTTCAAACCTGAGAAGTGTCCTCGGACAGTCCAGGTGTCCGATTTTGTACGGTACCATTACAATGGAACATTCTTAGATGGGACCCTGTTTGATTCAAGGTATGCAGCTGGGTTATGTGTCTTTGTGTAGTTTAATATGTATCTCACCCTCATTTGCTCCCCTTTCACCTGTGTAACAATTACTGCTAATTGCCCAGAAACACAGGAAATGAAAGCTGGCATGGTATGTGTGTTAGCAATTTATTCAGGGATTATAGGATAGCAGTACTGACTCAAACCAATAAATCTGTGCATTTTTTCTTCACAGGCATTACCAATCCAGATGCTTTTTTTAATTTTAAATTTCATTCCCTGTATTTATATTACTAGTTATTGCAGTCAGTTAAAAGTCTCTATAATCAGTATGGCTGTCCAGATTAGATACAAGTTTTGTAAGCTTAGCAGGGTTTGTAATGAAAGCGAGCCACTAACACTTTCATACTGAGATTTTAAGTGTACAGCATGTGTGCTTCATTAGAGCCCAATGGAAAATGATGCTTTAATAACAGCTGCCATTGTATTTGTGAGCCATTACTCAAAGCCTCTGTTAGGTTCCTGACATAGCTGAGCACTCTGGAAAACTTCCCAGCCAGCCCTTGGTAAATGAAGGACCAATACTTTTGGGCTAGCAAGTTGTGAGTTACACTGTGCGTAGTATGTGGATGTAAAGGTTAATATTGTTCTTTCCTGTGGCTGTCTGACATTTGGTTGTGATTTTTTTTTTCTTTCTCATGTTTAGCCATAATAGGATGCGAACTTACGATACCTATGTGGGAATTGGATGGCTGATTCCTGGTATGGACCAGGGTCTCTTGGGAATGTGTGTAGGAGAGAAGCGCATTATCACAATACCACCTTTCCTGGCATATGGAGAAGATGGAGATGGTAAAAGTTATTCCTTTAGCTATTCCTTTTTTCTTTTTTAATCCAAGTCATTCATATTTGAAAACAAACTTTCTGTATTTTGAATTTGTGGGCAGCATTATTAACCTGTTCAGAGAGACACAGCTCAACAGACATATTGTTGATACAATTGTAGTATTTATATACTGAAATTTTATTTCAATCAGGGAATACAAAAACTTGAGGATATGTGACTACATAATTCTTTCAGACTGCTACAGAAAGCAGAAAACTTTTAAGAAAAATGAAAGTGTTAAATGTATTTTAAATTCCAGGTGGGTTTTTTTTGGTTTTTTTTTCAACAAAAGCCCTAGCAATAACTACAAAATGGATTGTCTTGTAAGACTATGCAGCCTGCAGATCATACATAGGGATCCCCACGTTAAATAATGGGGCAGTTAGGTGTAGTTTGTGACTTTTCCTTATATTCTTTCTCTGCTCTGATGTTTAAGGATGTGTCTGTGGTGTACAAGGTTTCATACCCCTTCCATGGCTTCATTACCATTAACTGTGGTAGCCGTCTCCATGGATAACAAAACTTTGGGAAGTTTTTGTTTTAGAATTTTGCCAAAATCTTGAACTCAGTGGTTCTCGTTCAAAGCAATCCACACTGCAATTCATACATTGGTGGGAAGGTAGTTTTTCACTGAGATACTCAATTTGCTTCTCTTCAGCTTCCACTGTGTGGTCTCCTGTTTTGATATTAACAGAATGGGAGGAGAAGATGTACCAGATTTGTGTTCTAATGATTATTTTATGCACTTCCATGAAGTGTGTTGGGGATACTGGTAGACTAAACCATGCAGTTCAGATGGAGCTGCTGTGTTTTGACTAAGATGGGTGTTGCTGAAGAGGCCTTTGTTTTCCGTGAGGCAGTGCCATCAGTGTAGGAATAGAAGGAAATGATTGAGTTGGAGAATTCAGTGAAAATCCCACTGAAACAAAAAATGACTGACTAGAAGCAAATTTGCAGAGAGACCTAGATAAATTAGAGGACTGGGCAATCACCAGCCATAAGAAATTAAACAAACTGGATTCTGCACCTGGGACAGGGCAACCCTGGGTGTTTGGACAGACTGGGGAACGAGGTGCTGGAGAGCAGCACCATGGGAAGGGACCTGGGGGTGCTGGTTGATGGCAAGTTGAACATGAGCCAGCAGTGCCCTGGCAGCCAGGAGGGCCAACCCGGTCCTGGGGGCATCAGGCACAGCGTCAGCAGCCAGGCAAGAGGGGGGATTGTCCTGCTCTGCTCTGCACTGGGGCAGCCTCACCTCGAGTGCTGGGGGCAGTTCTGGGTGCCAAAATATAAGAAAGACATTAAGCTGTTAGAGAATGTCCAAGGGAGAGCAATGAAGATGGTGAAGGGCCTTGAGGGGAAGCCATGTGAGGAGCAGCTGAGGCCATGTGATCTGTTCAACCTGGACAAGGGAAGAATGGGGGGAGACCTCATTGCAGTCTGAAGCTTCCCCATGAGGGGAAGAGGAGGGGTAGGCACCAATCTCTTCTCTGGTGACAATTGACAGGACCTCTGATGCTGTGTCAGGGGAGGTTTAGGTTGGATATTAGGAAGAGGTTCCTCACCCAGAGGGTGGTTGGGCACTGGAACAGGCTCCCCAGGGAAGTGGTCACAGCACCAAGCGTGACAGAGTTCAAGAAGCGTTTGGGCAATGCTCTCAGGTGCATGGTGTGACTCTTGGGGTGCCTTGTGCAGGACCAGGAGTTGGACTGATGATCGTAGTGAGTCCCTTCCAGCTCAGGATATTCCATGATTCTAATTTTTTTTTGGGAAGGGAGGTGCTTGATATTTGACAGTACATTACTTTTCTTCAACAAACATGTTTAAGCTTCTGTTGGAACACCTACTGTTTCTTACCAATTTTCTGCTCTAACACTTTCGTAGGTAAGGAGATCCCTGGCCAAGCTTCCCTTGTCTTTGATGTGGTTTTGCTAGATCTACATAACCCCAAGGATGGTATTGCCATTGAGAACCAGCTCGTGCCCGAATCTTGCGAGCGGAGAAGCCAGACAGGAGACTTCCTCCGATACCATTACAACGGCACACTTTTGGATGGCACATTATTTGATTCCAGGTAACCAAACCATTCAGCTCTACAGACTGCATTGCCAGTTTGACTCCTCTGTCTTGTCCGTAATATGCTCAAACACAGTTCTTTGCTTTTCCTTCCTTTTTGAAAATTTTGAGTGGACTTGGAGTCTTCAAAAAGGCTCACAGAAAACTTTTCCATACGGGAAGGAGGAGGGCTGTTCTGTACCGTGGCGTTGTCACAGACGCCATCTAGGGGTGGTGACCCACCCAGTGAAGCCGTGTGCTTTAGGCACACAAGCCTGGAGACTCTTTTCCCCATAGTTTATCTGCCACATAGGTAATACCACTGAAGAGAGAGAAAATAAATATGATTTCCATTTTATGTCCTGAGAATTGTGAGTCAGTGTGGTAGGGGCTAGTGTGAGGTTAATCATATTTATACTTGAAAGCTGTTTTCATTTTGAAGGCTAATGTCTTTCAAGACTGAAATACGGAATTGCAGAATTCAACAACGGGGATTCTGTGATAAAGGAAGAGGGATTACTGTGACAGTAAATTCAAAGCTCTGCGGGCACATGAGCCTCGTGTACAGAGTCCTATGGTGAATAATACCCTTGTATTTCTGTGATTTTTGTTTGCTTTTAGTGGAAAAGTGCTTTACTATCCCACTGGAACTTTCAAAATAGCTGGCAGAAGTAGCTAAAAGGAGGTGAAAATGAGCCAATGTAAAATGTTTTACGAAATAAGCTCAGGGAAAAACATTTAGTGCTACTACAGCAGCCATTACTGTAGACCTTGATTTACAGTTTGTGAAAGCTTACAGGTTAAGAACTTAAAGCTTATCCACAGTGTACCTATTTCTCTTTTTTGAGATATGAGTGTTGTCTGTAGTAATTAATCAATTTTTGAAAATAGGTGTAGTATTTATATTAGGGTTGCTGTCAAGAAATAATAATAAATGCTTTGTAGACAGCAGCCTCTACATCATTCTGAAATGCTGACAGTTGTTAGAGGGCTTGTTCATTAAAACATGGTATCCTGACCTCCTGCAGAATTCATAAATGAAGAAATGGAGCAGCTAACAATAGGGATTGAAAACACTGGAGCTATCCAGGACAAAGTTTCTCACTAGTACAGGGAGCATGCCAAAAGATCTGCAAATGGTTGAGGTTGAGAGCTCTAGTAATTTTTTCCTTTTCCTTTTTACTCTGAAATATTCGGCTGCAGAACTGCCCTGGGCAGCTCAGCCAAGGCTGTCTGGACTTAGAGCAGTTGAATAAAACTCTGAATTACATCGGGGTCTGGTCATGTACTGGTTTAGTTCTTTTCCAGAGCTACCTTGTAAAGATGAATTAAAACCTTTCTGCCTTCTCTTTCTTGGGCTGTGCCTTCGTGTAACGTGCCTTGAAGAAAGGCAGAAGACAGTCATGTCCTTGTCATAAACATAATTTGTTGTTGTAGCCTTGTTTTATTCTATCATTAGGTGTTGAAGCAGGTCCTTCAACCTGTGTGTAAGTGGTTGGCTTGGTTTGGAAGGGAGGGATGGTGTTGATACTGTTTTGTTGTCATGACTCATTTTAATGTTGAGCATCCCAGGAGAACCTATTTATCCCACCTGCTCCTTCTAGTAGTTGAACCACATAGCTGTGGTTGCAAAATGAGGTAGTCTGCAGGGTGTCTCATGAAAATGAAGCACTTATCAACTATATCTAGTTGATAAGTGCTTATTGAAGTAGTGTCAGGGCAGAGGAAATTTTAAAGGAGGTTTTTTTCCAGTCACTTGTCAAAACCTGTTTTCTGTTTAGCCTAAAATACATAAATAAGTGTGATTTTTCTTTCAAGATTCAGTAGAAATGAATTTGCAAATTTGCTGTCTGTTCACTAGCCAGGGTCTCGCTGCTGGGTAATCAGTGACCCGTGTGTCACTGCCTGGTGAAACCTGGTGTCCTGGATTCATGGAACATAGTTCCTTTATGCCTCCCTGGTGCTGGTTAATGACTGTGTGTTTCACCTTGACTGGTTTAAGAATTGTGTTGCAGAGCTGTTGCAAGAGTCCATGTTTTCTTGAGTACACCTGACACTGCTAAAATGCAAATATTTTCCGTAGTTATTCACGAAACCATACATATGACACCTACGTTGGGAAAGGTTATGTGATTGCTGGCATGGATGAAGGTTTGCTAGGTGTATGCACTGGTGAAAAAAGAAGAATAATAATCCCTCCTCATCTTGGATATGGAGAAGAAGGGAGAGGTGAGCTTGGCTTTGCATTCAAGTCTTCTGTAACTAATGAGGTTTCCTTTGTTGTTTAGTTCTTCTGTGTGTATTTTCATTTTGCTGGCATTTGAAAGCTTTATGAATTCGTTCATTATTTTGTGGACATCAAACTGACAAGACCAGAATATGTAGGATTATTTTAGTTAACTAAATAGGTAGGACAATAAGAATACAGAACAATCTCACATGTAACTGGTAGCCTGAACTCTTTTGGGTAATTGGTGTTTCAGGCAGACTGGTACTTGAACGCCAGGAGCTCTTCCTTCCTGTGTGTCTTGAACTCTCTATCCTGAAGGAGTTCATCATGCAAAGTTTTCTTCCCCATTTCTTCCACAGCCACAGGTTTTGTGGACTTCTAAGCCACCTCTGTAAATGGTGGATGCATGTAACAGTGAAGTAACCATGTATCTGTAACATATAATTAACATTCCTTTGGGAAAACTCATTGCTATCTAAACAGATTGCTGTGAGAGGCTGAATAGGATAACCCTTCCAGCTGATCACAGCGTTGTGGCTGGTGTTTCAAAAAGTGCCTCCTGGGATGTTACTTGGATAAGTGATTTAGAAGAAAAGCCTTTCTTCTGGGAATGCAAGATCTGTGCTGTTGATTTGGAACTAGACTCCTTTACCAACAAACCCCAATCCTAGGCCTGGATGTGTCTTGTCAATCCTGGTAATGCACGTAAGCCTGGGAAGAGGGGGAAGAAGTTGCCCGCTTTTAGGATATTTTAAGGAACTGTAACCTTTTACATATAATGACGTTCCTTGAAGCATGAGAAATTCTTGAGAATATCAATGATCAATCTTGAATTAGTACACAAAACACAAATGGGTTATTTAGAGTGGTTATTGCTTCATTTCTGCATAATTTTAAAATTCAGAATAACAAATTCACCATTGAACTGAGTGCATGTTTTATGCTTTCCCCCGTATTGTTTTTCCTCCATTGGATGCAGCTTGCATCTGTTGCATCCTTTAATTCTGAATGAGAGGAACAAAATGACTCAGTGGCAAACACAGCAGGAATACATGTTGCTACAGGGTGCAGTGCCTGGACATCATACGCCTGTTTGGGTACCATTTCTTCCTCTATTTGTCTAATTTGCTTCCTGTTTAGGAAAGATTCCAGGATCTGCCGTGCTGGTCTTTGACATCCACGTGGTGGACTTCCACAACCCCTCAGATTCGGTCAGCATTACTGTTCACTACAAACCTTCCAACTGCACCGTGCTGAGCAAGAAGGGAGATTACCTGAAATATCACTACAATGCTTCGCTCCTGGATGGAACTTTGCTAGACTCCACGTAGGTATTTGAATGACCTGGTAGGGAAAATACTCCCAGCAGCTGTGAAGGCAGAATGAAGTCCCTACAAAGCAAGCTAGCAGGGAATAAAGAATTTTTTTTTAGCTGAGTATTTATGTAGAATGTATTTTTCTCTTTGTCTGCCTGCCAAAGTTACATAGGAGGAGAAGAAAAAGACAATCTGTCATAGCATAATGAGAGAGCCAGGAACAAAAAGGATGTAGGAGTGTGTTGGAGAAGAACGTAAACAGTGTGTGTGGAGTGATGAAACTTGTTGCATGGCATTCTGTTTAAATGGACCAGTTCAAGTGTCTGGGCCAGTCATGACAGGACAACACAGATCTCATCATGAATGAACTGTCCAGGTTTATTCAGTTTCTTGGGTTCTTTCTTTGTGCTCTGTACTGATTCAGTGCTCCTGAGAGAGGTCTGGTAGGGCTGCTTGTTGTGGTTTTGTTAAAGGTACCTTGAGTGTGGTTTATAGTAAATGGTCACCTCTCATGTCTGTAGCACATGTTGGTGCTCCTGTGTTGTATTAATACATTTCATATGTATTAAAGTGTCACTTTGGGTGTCAGCGTGGAAAAACTGTCAGGCATCAATCAGAGGGCTTGATTGTGACTGTGAGGATAATTGGCCTCTTTCTCCTCCCTGTTGGCAGTAGGTTTATGAGGGAAGCAAAAGATTGCTCCAGTCTGTCTCCTGTAGAACTGAACTGAGCCTGGCACACAGCTACAACAGCTACAAGAATATTTCTGTTAGCTTCCCTTTTTTGCCTTGATCTTTTGAATAGTGCAAGTCATCCAAACAACATTTTATTTTTTGGAAGGGAAGTTAGGAAATGCTATTTTTAACCTGGTTATAATTAACACAGGAAACAGCTCATAGGTTTCACAGTGTACACAATAGCTTGCGGAGCTGAAAAGCTGCCTTAATTTGGAGCACGTGGTGCAATGCTGTAGGCAAGGATGTATACAAGTACCATGTTTGGATTCAAAACACTGTTTGTATGTCAGGAATGCTCAATTCCCATTTTGTAGCAGGAACCAAGGGATGTCGAGACCATCTTACTGAAAGCAGTTTTTAGAGAATCAAAGATCATGAATCATGTGCTCCTAATTTTAAGGCTGACCTCTTAGCCACTGAGTTGTTTTCTTTCCAAATAATACTCTGTTGTACAAGCTTGTCCTGCAGAGGCACAGCCAAGCCAAATAACCAAAGAACGGCGACCAGTAGAATAAAGAACCTTAATGCTGCACACTCTGCTTTTAGAATCACAGTACATGTTTAACTTTTGGGATTTTAAATTGTGATATTTTCTAATTTTAGAAATGAGCCACGGGCAGCAAGGTATAATTCAAAATTTAATATGGTTAAATAGCAGTAGTAGTAGTAGCTATTTGTGTTAATAACTACTACATTATAGTGGCTGATTTCATTAAAGAGATGGCTGATCCATGAAAATGCACTCAGATTCTTGTATAGAGTTGGTGGTCCTGGGATGAATGTACATCTGGAATTTTTACATCTGCTGAAAAGTCTGATTACAATAGTGAAAAATACGTGAAAGGCAAAAGCCCTTATTTCAAGATAAAATACCTTAGGGGTGTAATTGGCACGGTTAATGATTTTAATTTGATTTAATTCAAGAAGCCTGTAATTTTAGTGCCAGAGGACATACCAGCAGCAGAGACTCATCTGTGTGGTGCTGGCTGTAACTTGAGAACAACTTCAGGTAACTGTTTGGAAGAACAAAGCATTGGGCATTAAGTTAATTTTTGGCAATGTCAGGACACTACTAGAAACTGCTACTTCTGTGGTTAATTTTGAACAACAGGAAATTCTCTATTAAATGGTGATTTTTTTTCATTTCCAGACACAGCCTTGGCAAGACCTACAACATAGTTCTGGGATCTGGTCAGGTGGTGTTGGGGATGGACATGGGCCTTCAGGACATGTGTGTTGGGGAACGACGGACAGTCGTTATCCCACCCCACCTTGGTTATGGAGAAGATGGAGTTGGTAAGTGCACATCTCTTGAGTGACTGAAACACAGGCACACGTGTTTTGTTAGTTCATATGTATAAAATCATAAGGTGAGTGTCTCTTAGCTGCTTGAATGGGATTTTGTTTTGAGGTTTTTCATGTCATTATTTTAGACACTCCCCCTCCATCCCATTCCCCAGTGGAATGAGCATGCTGTCTGTGTTGCATTTCAAGTCATGCTGTTGCTGTGGCCAACAGAAAGACCATCACAGTACAAAAGGGAACACGCGCCCCCAGTAATGTTGCTTTGTCAGAGCAGAAAGCTCCAGGCAGTCTGGTGTTGCAGAGGGATGCAAACACTGTGTTCCATACCCAGGGAGTTGGGTGCCTGTGTTTGGACATGCGACATGTTATTCAGGAAACAAAGCTGTAGGGGACTGGTCAGCACTAGTGTGTTAGGAAATTCAAAAAAAACTCAAAATTCAGGAAATACATAAACTGAGTGTAAGATGTGAAACAGTGTATTGGTGCTGTTAAAACTCCAACACAAACGCATTTTAAGGCAGTTTTAGAGCATTGAGGCTTATCAATTTCTACTGATAGGGACAGCAGTAATAAAAAGAATGATATAGAAGTGACAAGAACTTCCATGTCCCAGTATGTTGTTTCTGGTCTTCTGAGTTAAAGATTTGAGGGAAAGCAGTCTATCAGGAGATCACCAAGATCACCACATTCTGAGGTGTATGGAAACAGCTGCATAAGTTGCTATGTTCTTTGAAATAGCTCCAGAACGATTTGTAGTTTATAAAGACTGTCAGGCATCATATGCAGAGCTTAATGGAGAATTAATTTGCATTAAGAGATAAGAATGCGTTTCCACTTGTACCTGTCTTCTGTGAAAAATTAAGAGTATTATATATATGCAATGTTTTATACATTATTTTCTCTATTATACATTCTATATAATTGCATAGCTATAGATAATAAATTGAAAATTTCCTCATAGTATGAAGAGTCTGCTGCGTGAAACACCTGTCATAGGTATTTGCCATCATTCAAGTTACATTTGATACACATGTTCTGAAACATTGCATGATTTGTTAATGTCTTGGTATATACCCAGCTATCTGAAGAAATTGCTTGTTTGCAATCTCTTGCAAGCAGAAGATTAGAAGTGAGCTTGATTTTTCTTTTTCAAGACTAAATTAAACTCCTTCCATGGTTTCACTGGGGTAATATCCCAAGCTGCTGCAAGACTGTTGAGTCTCACAGAAGTATGCTGATACACAGTGTATTGGCGAGATTAAGAAAGATTAATTATTCCCACAATTTCAGTTTTTAAAAGTAAAAAAATGCATGCTGTTAGAATCACAGAATTATAGAATGGTTTGGATTGGAAGGGACCTTAAACATCAGCTAGTTCCAACCCCCCTGCCATGGGCAGGGACACCTTCCACTAGAACAGGTTGCTCAGGGCCCCATCCCAACCTGGCCTTGAACATTCCTAGGAATGGGGCATCCACAGCTTCTGTGGGGAACCTGTTCCAGTGCCTCAGTTTTATTATGAAAGGTTCCTTTTATGATCACCCCTGGTGAAGTGAGCAGGAAGATTTGTTGGGCTAGGGATCACACCAGAGAAGTGCCTTTTGGAGCAGGAAGATAAATTTAATTATGGGTTAAAAGGAAATATCCCTTCAATGTGTATGAGGATAAATACCCCTCTTTGCCATTTGTTGTGACAGAAGGAGAAGTGCCTGGTAGTGCTGTATTAGTTTTCGACATCGAACTGCTGGAACTGGTGTCCGGCTTGCCTGAAGGATACATGTTTGTATGGAATGGGGAAGTCTCTCCTAATCTTTTTGAAGAAATAGACCAAAATCATGATGGAGAGGTTCTTTTGGAGGAGGTAAGTTGAGACAACGAAAACACCTGCAGTGGTTTTCTTCTACCACCATCAGTGCCAATGTTGGAGGATGGAGTTTTTCCTCATTTTTTTCTCATTTTCTGAGATGATGTTTGTGGTCAAGGGAACAGGAAGGCAGGGTGTCAGCTAGAACATGGTTATTCATCTTAGAGCCAAAAAAAAAAAAGGACTGTAAGGATGGCCATACTGTGTAAGATCATTCACTGTTGTGGTTTCCTTGATCAACAACAAATCCTTAGGGCGTAAGTGAAAGAGGCAGAGTTGATATCCAGCATTCCTTTGCCTTCCTGGTATCAGCCTGCATTCCTTGTATCAGCCTTCTCAGTGTCTGTCGCAGTGTTAATTGGCAGTTTGTGGTGAATTCTTGAGCCAAAGCTGAGCCTGCAGCAGTGCACCCAGGAACTGTCTAATCTCTTCTGGTGCCTGGCAATGCAGTGGCCACTCCTTACACATGTGAATTGTGTGCTGTGCCGTCAAGTTCTTCCCCTTGCTTCCTTTTAGAATCTGCGTTGTGAGAATGTCATTGGGTGCCTCAGTTGAAAGCCACTTGCTTTTGCCACACCATCTCTGAAAACATAAACCTCTGTGAGGTTTTTCTCTGCCTTTTCTTTCAACTGAGGAGTTCTATTCTTTTATTCTCTTCTGAAGTCTTCTTTGTCACCTTTCTCTATCCTTCTGTTTTGTCCCTTCTTCTTTGTCCCTTCTTTTCTCCCTGGAGTGGTGCTGCCTGCAGTGCTCAAGGGGCAGGCTGTGGCCCTGTGGAACAGCATGAAATGCCTTTGAGGATTTTAAAACCTAATACGGTAAAATAGAATTCTTGTTTTCCCTTTTCCCAGCACTCTCTTCCACCTCTTTGTTTTCCTTCCATCTCCATCTTCTCTCTTACGTGTACCTGCATGTCTGTCCTTGCAGAGAAGAGAAGAGCTTTTACTGGTTTAGAGAAAGAGGTAGGATGAGGCTGCTGCTGCCCACATCAGCAATCAGCCTTCTCATGTGTGACTTCCTCTAAGATGCAGGTGGGTGGATTTCTGCTTTGCAGTGTGAGCTTCATGTACTGCCATGCGAAATTACTGCCCTCTGTCCATACAGAGCTGTTCCTGTGTCCAACTGTCCATCTTCCTCCTAAATTACAAAAAAGAAGTTTTCTTGTTATGGGTCCAAAACCCACTGGAATTGGTGAGGAAATCCCTGCTGAGCTCCACAAAGAGTCATTTAATTTCACGTGTCTGTTCTAATTAGTCCTGTTTGGGTGGTAACTTCATAGGGTAGTAACAGTGTGCTGTGCACACTTAATAAGTAGTAAAATGCTGGATAATCGACAACAAGTAAATGGTGGTTTTGTAAATACTCTTCATTTTCAAATGTCCTTTTCACTGTGAGCTGCTTTCTTGTCCTTTCCCTCCTCTTAGTTTTCAGAGTACATCCAAACTCAAGTCGAAACTGGCAAAGGAAAATTAGCTCCTGGCTTTGATTTTGAAAAGATTGTTAAAAATATGTTCACCAATCAAGACCGGGATGGAAATGGTAAAGTTACCGCTGAAGAATTCAAGTTGAAAGATCAGGAGGCCAAAGAGGAGCACGATGAACTGTAAAGATAAAAAAAAATCCCCGAGAATCCTGAGCTGACCTACTGTTGAAACACGTGTACCGGAAGGGGTTTTGGCAAGCATGGTTCTGGAAGGATAGTCCTCAGATAGCCTGTGTCTGCCTGTGCCTGGGTGTGGGTAGGCTGTTAAAATAGGAAGAGATTTTCCGTTGGAATTGTTAGGTATATCTGAAAAAAGTGTTAAGTGCCTCAAGGTGGGATGTACAGACAGGTAAGGAGTGTCCTGCTGTATGTGGTATCGTGAACCACATGTGTATGTGGGGTCTGTTTTTATGCTAAAGATCTGAAGTTCTCATTGAACAATACGCAGTCAGTTGGGTGGATGATAGAGAGAAAACCTACCAAGTGCTTTTCGAAGAGTTTTAAAAAACCTTCTGTATCAGAAAATTTGTGTAGGAAAATGAACCAAAATATTCCCCGTAAAAATAACCTGTAAAAGTTGTCAGCTGTTGATCCCAGTTCCTTTCAGAAGGCATGAGCACTCTTCCCAGTAACTAAACAAACTCATGGATTTTTGCCAGCAGAAAATCTGATTTGCAAATTGCAGAACATGGCTGTGCCATTGCAAAATTTACATAAGCTGTGACTTAGATTAAAGAGACTTAGAATTGATACTGTGTATGTGTTGGGTTTTTACCTCACGGAATAAAAGCTTCCTACCATCTGTACTGTGTTGAAGTAGTAACCTTGACTCTTGCTGGCCAGTGTTCCCATCAGTCATTCCAAAACCTTTCTAGTTGCAACCTTATTTATAGTTTTGTTAGACATTAAATATTAGCATACAAATGCTGTCATAAATACTGGGCACAGTTGATTTTGTGTTGGGCTTCTGTCTCCTATTTTGGGAATTGCTAGATGAAGGAGTTAAGTACTTAGAGCTTAAGCAGCAGAGCAGTTTGCAGTGACAAACAAGCAAACAGACAGTGATAGAATCAAGAAACAGGCCCATCTGTTTGTGTGTGCAAACGTTCTGGCCTGTCCCTCAACACAAAGTCAGCCCTGGCAATGCTGTTCAGATTCTGTGACTTGAGACAGTCACCCGTTAGATCGACAAATGCAGCAGAGCTGCTCAGTACTGAATACACGAAACAGACCCGATTTCTGGAAGGCCATGGAATCCCCCTCAGTGCACAGCATGGAAAGAGCACAAACACATAGAGTGAGACACTGTCAAAGAGGAGTAGGAAGGGAGTTGTGCTTCCATTATAGCTTTGTGTCTAGTTTCTTGCTTTCCTTGATCTGTATGTGTGGGATGCAAGTCCCTGAGATGCTCTTTCTAAAAACTGGTATTTCAGTTGGATGAAAACATTTTGTATTGGTTTTTAATGCAGTTCTTACAAAAAGTGCAGTGAAATATTTTTTTGAGTTTGATACCATTAAATGTTGGATAACTGATCTTTTTGTTAAATAAAACGTTGATCAACTATTACTTTTAAAGTTTCTTTTTTTTTTCTGGCATTGTGGTGGGTTGGGACCATGAGTTGAAGCAAATACCCTTCCTGCAGCTCTCTGCTCTTTTACACAGCAGGCTTACCCTGAAGATGTTCAATACTGCTGTTGATGTTCAGGAAAAATATTTTAAACTATGATTGTGGATGATTTTATACCAGATGTAAAAGTTGTGGGTATCAGTGACTGGCACTTCCATTCCAAAGGTTTATGTCCAGAATGGCTCCTCAGAAGCCTTACCATCTTGTGAAAGCAGCTCTCTCAGCAGGCTGTTTTTCCCTTTTGCTTTACTTGGAAGCCGACTGCTCACTTTTTGCTGTGGTTCAGATGCAGTCCCTTCTGTGTGGTGACAGAGCTGAGAGAAGGAGTGGGAAGCAAGTTGTGATTGGAGTACTGCCAGAGGCAGAATTCAATGTGGAAACAGCTCCTTATTCTTTTCTCATACATACCCCCCAAAAACCAAGTCTGTCTTGTGGATATCCCCTCTCTTTTTGGGGGGTTGGAACTCAATGATCTTTAAGGTCCCTTCCAACCCAAACCATTCTGTGATATCCTGAATTGTTGTGTCTGAGAAAACCTTAGTGAATGAACCCAGTGTTTCTGCATGGAGGAACATTCCAGATGGATCCCTGGAGGTGGGCTGAAGAGTTCCTAGTAAACCAGGGTAACAGAGTTGTCCTCCAGGGCAGGTGCAGGACAAAGAGCAGCACTGAACTGCAGTCAACTGGTGATCCCAAAAATTGCTGTGCTGGATTTTTTTGGAAGTGCTTGTCAGTGATGGGATAGCAGGGATGACTTTACCAGTGCCTCTGGCTAGGGTTAAGTGCATCTGAAATTCTCATGCCATTGCTCCTTAGGACTTGGCAAAAATGGCTTGTGATCCATCTAAAGATGTTTTTCCTTCAAGAGGAAGTTTTTGTTGCCCCCTCACCTCATGCCTCCAAGCATGCAGGTTGCCATTTTGGAAATAAGACTGCAGCTTTGGGGAGAATCAGAGAATATATGGAAATCTTGCTGCACAAAAATGGTGTTTATACTGGGCATTGCCCAGACAAAGGCATCAGAAGCCAGGTCTGCCTGGCTGTATTAGGTTGAACTGCTTAAAATCCAGAATTTCTGATCACTAACACAGACCCAGTCCTTTTCCTTTCTGCTGGCAGCTATCAGCTTCTCCCTCAAAGGAAAGCTTGGGACCACCTTCCTCAGCAAAGGGTTGCACCTGTGTCGAGTCCTCCATCTATTGCTTCTCAGGGGGTGTGGCAGCCCCTAAAAGTGAGGGCAGTCTGCCTTGCCTGCTCACCAAACCAGAGCCTGGGGGCAGGGGGAACTGGCTGGGAAGTCAAATTGTGGTGGTGTGGACTGGGAGAGCTCAGCACAGTCCCTGCACCCCCAGCTCCAGTGATAAATAAATCCCTGCAAGTCACCATCCTAGTAGAGAAGGTGGCCTGTGAGGAATGTGGATATAAGGGAGGTATTTTCTACATCAAATAGTAAAATAATTTTTTTAAGGAGAAAATAGCTAATTAGAATTAATCTAGCTATCTATTTAGAATTTATCTATTAACATTTAATTTTCAGTATTTAGAATTTATCTATTAGTATCTATTATCTCCTAGTATTTAGAGCATAGCTATTCAGAATTATCTATAGAATCTCTCTGTTTTGAATTTATTTATTTATAGAATTAGTATCTAAATAGTTTCTTACCATCCTTAACTGAGATAACTTTATAAATTAGATAATAACTCTCAAGGGTCATTAATAGCCAGATGTAACTGGGCTTAGCTAATGAGGGGCTCTGCAGAACGCAGGCTGTTTCTACTCCTCTAATGAAACGGGCAGGTGCTATTCTCAGAGCTGGCAGCTGACTGCTGTTAGGAAAGGAAGTTGCTGGCAGCCAAGGTTGGCAATTGCTGACTGAATTGTCAGGGGCTCAGTGGAAAAGAAAAGGAACATGAGTGCATACCCAGAAAAACCCAGGTATTTATGAATATTTTTTCTGTGTGATTTTCATGTCTTAATTTGATATCAGTACTTTCTGCTGTGTAACTGCATATGGTCCAAATATAACAGACATTATACTTTCAGAATTTGCAGTTGTTGAACTGGAATATTACATTTTTCTGTGTGAAAAAAAAATTCTGGTTTTCCTTTAAGCTTAAAAATGACATATTTAGCTAGTACAGGGTGCAAGGTTTTAACTCAGTTCGGCACTATCAGTGTTTGACAGTGAGAGGACATTGGAGCTGGCTGCAACACCCGCTAAGAGAAGGATTCATTTTCAGCTAAATAAAGGTCCCAAATACTTGACCTTGGACATGTACTGCAGACAGAACAGATATTGTGAGTAGAGGAAGAAAAAAGAGTAACATTGGCTTAATTTTGTTTGTTCCTTTCTTTTAACTTTAGAAATACTCTTTCAGCTATGGGAAAATGGTCTGGAAAATGTATATCTTTCTTTCCAAACTAAATCATAAGTTAAATAAATTTTTAGGGTTGCAAAATGTTTCTGGTTAGAAATTTTATTTAGAAAGATGTACTACTCACAGTATTCCTTAAAACTGAAAGGAGAATCTTGATAGCAGTTACAAGAGTTTGGTTGGAGAAGGATGGCTTAACCTGTAGCTGTAGAGTTGATTTTGTTCGCAGTTAATTTTGTTCATGGTTTTGGAGAGGCAATTGATAATATAAATTCTTATTTCTAGCCAACAGTCTAGTGATAAACTGATGGGATTTTGATAAAGTGGAGGAGGATGTTTAAAAATGCATCTTGTGTTTTCTCTTAACTACTACGTACGCAAGAGCTATGGTTGGCAGTGGGATGTGAGACGATGAGCAGACATTGATAATCTGTACAGAACTATGCAGGTTTTTAAAATCTGACCTCCTGGTTCAGGTTGGTTGCACAAGTAACTGTTTTTTTCTATAAAGCAGTATGAATGGCATTTCAAGAAGTAAATGATTTGGCATAGAAATACCCCTTGTACAGCAAATGGGTTCTATCAAGTAACTGCAATATGGCTTAATTGCCTTGAGGTGCTAGCAAAGGTTTACTGCTCTAGCAGATCCTTAACACAGGATCTGAGACTAACAGGGTTCAATGATAGGAGAAAAGTGTGCTGGAGATCTTAACTTACCTGCATCTTTGTGGAAGGACAAGAATCCTTTTCTATAAGTGATTGTCATTACGGATTGAACATTTGGTGACTGAACATGCATTGTCCACCTGCTTGGAGGTGAGATTGGAAAATCTTCCTTACATAAGGCTTGAAAGATGGTGGTTTGATCTGAAATCCTCTACCAGTTTTAGATGTCCATGTAGCTGGAAAACCATCACGTTTCCTTCTGATATGTGTGGGTTCTAGGGAAGCTGAATACTAATTTCAGTAATTCAGATTTAAGATGTAGTTGGAGATCTGTTGTGGTAAC
Organism: Ifrita kowaldi; assembly: GCA_013398055.1. Classification (NCBI taxonomy): domain Eukaryota; kingdom Metazoa; phylum Chordata; class Aves; order Passeriformes; family Cinclosomatidae; genus Ifrita; species Ifrita kowaldi. The sequence continues at coordinate 241,233 of VZRS01005944.1, forward strand.
TGCTTTTAAAGATGCTTCCTAGTCCTTTTCTATATTGCTCTGCATGTGCTCTTCTATGTGGTTTTGTTTGTTTATTCGTTGGTTTTTGTTTTTTGTTTAATTGTGGGTTGAACAAGATCATCATGCTGAAGGAGTGGTGGCTTGCTCACCTGCTGAGTGAGGCTGAGGAAAAATTCTGGAGAGAGGATCAATGAGTTTATGCGTATCCTGAGGCAAGTTTGATGAAAACATGGGACACTCTTCCCTTCTCAGAAACACCACACAGAGAGACCAGAACTGCCCTCCTCCTTTTCACCATGCTGGGATAATCAGGGAAAGCCATTACATTTGTAGTCAGAATGCCAGAGAGCGTTGCTGACGCATCTCGTGCTGTGAAGCTGTGACTATCAGCTACACTTCACATTCTCTAGATTTTAGCTGTTATCTGTATTCCAAAGATAAACTGCCTGTAAATGGAAAACTTCGTCCCAGTGTAAACTTTGGGAGTAATGCCTGGTAATTAGCCTCTTGCAACTAGAGGTTGGTTGAGTAAGCAGTGCATCCAAACACCTTGGTGTTTTTCAGAAGGCCTTTGCCTTTTGGACTTTTATTTGGCAGCTATGACAAAAGAGCCAGCATGATTGCATGTTTAAAAAAGCTCTAAACCCAAGAATCACTAACCCTACTACCCCCCTTCCAAACCTTAACATCACCCCAGCTAATGTAAGTTCTGCAGGTGCCTAAAACCCCAAATGTAAACTGTTAAAGAACTTGTGTCTACTGAGCTCCCCTGGAAATGCTGCAGCATTCCCCAAATCCTTGCTGTGACTGGGTGGTGCAGACCAAGCCCCTGGGTGGGCAGCTCATGCCAATGGCCATGGGGAGTCACATGTAGCATAGCCCTGCTTGTCCTGCCCAGGGTGCTGAAGCTGCAGTGCTGGCACAAGAGGGGCTGTAGGAAGTCTGCTCCCTCTCTCCCACTTTTGCCGTGATCATCCTGCCCTCCTTCCTGCCCCAGGAAAATGGAGGAGACAGGGAGAGGGGCCTCAGGGGCTGGGCTAAACTTCACCCCCAGTGCCTGTGACTGCTGACTCAGCAGCTGTCACTGTTGCCTTCAAGCTCTCACCATCTTCTGGCTTGGGCTGACAGGCTCTTAGCAGCTGTTGCTCCCATCTCCTTCTGTCCCTGGCACTGCCAGGGTGCTTTCAGCTCTTTGAGGTTGCTGCTGCTGCCTGAGTCACGTCTCTGGAATGGAAGGCAGCCAAGGCTCCCATCTCTGGCCTCCTGGCTCCCCTGTGTCAGCACTAGGGAATGACATGACTGTAGGTTTTGTACAGGGAGGACATCATCCCTCAAACACTCTGCCTGTTCAGATGCAGGCTGGAATTTCTGAAAGGTCCCTGTGCTCAGCAGTTCCCTGATGGCACAGCATGTGCTGTGTGATTTGTGAAAGGATGCTCACACTGCCCCAGATTGTGCATTGAGCCTCTGCCTTGCATTCAAAATACAGGGATGATTTAATTTCATTTTACTGTAGAGGATTCAGAGGTGGGGTATGGAAACTACTCTCTCTCTTCCCTTCTTGGAAAAGTTCCAGCAAGGGTGGTAACAGATGTAAAGCTGCTGATTTGGAAAAAAAATGTCTGGTCATACCAAGTCAGAAATTCGATAACAGACCACAGGTTGTAGGGAAAGAGGCCATTTCTTGAAATGTGTATTAGTTCTGGTGGAAGAGAATGCAGATCTCAGCTCTCCCGTATTGTCATTACAATTCCTCAGGGAATGGAAGATGGCACAGTTTCTGCTCTGTATAAAAGAAAGCAAAGGGGAACAATGATTATATTGCACATTAGGGGAGTTGTATGATTTCCTCTTTTATTAATGAATAGATTTAGTACAGCTGAGACCTCACAGGAGCAGGGTCACAACATCATCTTTAACTTATCCTGCACCATATCTGAGCAAGCTTCCCAAGTTGTGGCTCTATTAAGCTGTGTCACTCTGTGCACAGTGCTGAGAGGTGCTGCAATGTGCTCAGTAATTCAGGGGAAATACTTTCTGAAGAAATTTTGTATGGTGAGGGTGGTGAAACTGGCACAGGTTGCTCAGAGAGGTGGTAGATGTCCCATTCCTGGAAACATCCAAGGTCAGGTTGGACAGGGCTCTGAGCAGCCTGGTCCAGTTAAGGATGCCCCTGCTCATTGCAGGCAGGCTGTGGACTATTAGCTTGTGAAACTATTTGTTGTTACAAAGATGAGAAATTTTATCTCAGACACAACAACTTAAAACATTTTTCCCATTTGACAGAGGATAAGGGAAGAGTAAGGACAGAGAGTGTTTTGCAATGATACAAAAAGATGAAGAAGAAACACTTTGCCTGAATTGGGTGAATAAAAGCATTTTTACTGAAGAAAAATACATGTATGAAAAACTTGTGTCAAAGTATGTAGCATATGAGTAAGATCCTTCAAAGTACAGCTGAGACTGAAATGTCTTTGAAAAGGCAACACAAATGCACACTCTCTTTACAGAGCATTTACACCTTCAATTTTACAAAATAGCCACATTTTCTAAAATGCTCCTCTGAAATGCCTGATTAAAAAGGATAGTGAACCACAGTATCCCATCAGCAGCAGTTTATCACATCTATAAATCCAATCTAGATCTCGTTATAACAGGAGTGTGAGACGATAAAGAACAGTGTAAGAGCTGTAAAAGGAGCTTGTAGTTGACAATTGATACCATATATATTCCATAATACCAAAATGAAGATAAAAGTTTTAAATTAAATTAAACAGTTCCGTAAATGAGTAAGAAGCACATCTAAGATAGCACATGTGTGCTCTTCTGTCCAGTTGCCTCCTGGAAGGAATGGAGTGACTTGAGACTGCAATTTACAGGATTTTCTGTAGAATGGAGTTGGCAACATCCAGGGATTCATCTTTCACCAAGACAATGTCATAAGAGTCCATGTATTTTTCCAAAAGCTCATCTACCTAATTGCAGAAGAGATAAAGAGAAAGACCCCTTTAGTAATAGAATTAATTATTGAAGGAGTTTTTGTCATTAAAATATTGCCCAATCTTTCCACCAAATTCTGGGAATAAGCCATGCAAATAATGTATCACTCCTACAAGTGAATTTTACAGGAGGACAGAATAGGAGTGGCCTGACCTAAAGTGCATACCAGGATATATAATACCTCATGTTTATTCCAGGATCTCACACACAGAGATACTGAAAGAAGACCTACTTCTGGAAGGGCAGGGAGAAGTATAAAACTAAAGTTTTCTCTCTCCTCAGTGCAAATGGATGTTCGTTGTAACTTTGCAAATAATCAGTTGAGTGTCATTTAAAAACCGCAAAAAGTAAAAAGAAAAGAGGAGAGACTCCCTGGATTTGTTATTTGGGAGATTATAATTTTTCTCAATTATCAATTCAGTATTGAAAGGAGGAGGGGCCACAGGAATTTAAGAGAATTAATTTTTATAGCCTCAAAATTTTACTGCTCTAGGAAATACCTGTTTGGAAGTAGTTCTGTACAAAAACCTAGGCAATATATACTTGTGGTTTTGAGCTTATGGGTTAGACAAAAATCCATGAAAAATGTTTGAAATTTCAAACCAGATATGGGCTAACCACTTGGTTTGATATCTGAACAGTATTATAATGGACCTGTTTCTAACTGCCTGTGTTTCATTCAAAGCTTACAAGGTTATGTAGGGCTACTTACTTTATCATTGAGATAGCCAATCTTAAGAATGTGCTCAACATTTGCTACTCCATCTGCCATACTTAAGTCTCCTTGAGAATCACCCAGCAGTATGATGTTGCTGTTGTCTTTTAGCTGTTTGAAGTACTCTGTGTTCTTCAAGGCACCATCATGTTTGTTGTAAACGTGAATCAATTCTCCTTTAAATCCTTTTAATATTCCCTATTGAAAAAAGCAACACTGAAGTTATTTCTGGTACCATTCAGGCAAGATAGAATCTAAAATGAAAGAGGTGATACTGTTGAGCCAACATTGAACTGCGTAATCTGTGATGATGAACAAGATAAATTTAGTGTTGAGTAATGTAATGGCTGTGACAGCACTGTTAAGAGCAGGCAGGCAGTGATTCTCCTTGCTTGGAGGAGTATCTATATCTTGTAGTGTATAGAAATAGCTACTAAATACCACAAACAGTGTGGTACTTATCAAACATGGTTGATAAGAATGTGTTATCTCATACATACATTTTCATCAAAATCCATGAAATTGGAAACCACTTTGACATTAGAATGGTAGACCCCAGCCTGGTGGATTACTTCCTCAAGAATGTCGCCAATCCCAGCAGAAAATATGAACACAGGAATATTATGTTCACTGAGCTTATCAAAGAAGTTCTCATACCCTTCTCTGCAACACAGAATGAAAATACAAATCAGATCTCAAATAAAGAAAGCCAAGAAAAGTCTGAGTTTTTAGGAGACAATCGTATCATCTTTGGAAAAGAATTAATATTTCTTGAGCACTTCATTTCTTTTACTTCACCTTTTCAGGTCAGCAAGAACCATCAATCTAACATAAGGCATGTTAGCAAGAAACTGCTGCATCAAGCTGTGTAGTCTTGGTCTGTATAATTTTTCTCTCCAAAACATCTGTTTTAAAGATGTAAAAACACTTCCCCCTCCCTAAGTACTCCAGAACAAGCAAGCAGCTAGCAGAATTCACTCTAGTTACTATTAGGCTGTACATCTCCTTTCAATCTTCCTTGAATAAATATATGACTTTCTATAGGGTCATTACTATAAAACAAATTCTGGTTTTAAATCCTGGAAAAATTTATTGTTGCTCTCTCCTGAAAGTATTTTAGTGTTCAGTATCCTATATACAGTATTCCAGGAACAAGATAATATAATCTCTATATGCTTTCTCCATACAGACATAGATTGGGTAGAATTTTGCATTTTAAAAAAGTATTGTGAAAGTTTTGGAAAGAATTTTAGCTTGTGGATGAAGGTTCAACCCACATGGACTTAGGCTTTCAAACAGGCAGAGACTGGGTGCTTCTCTGTTGTACAGAAAATAAGGATTCAGTCAGTGTTATAAACAAATACTTCCACAATTTAAGTTCTAACATCCTGTTTCAGTAATCCAAAATTTACAGACAGTTTCAGAGGGGTTTCAAAGAGATGGGACCCACAGCACATTTTGAACAAGGACTTTGCTGTCTTTTAAACTTTCCTTCAGCCATAGAGGAAGAACAATATTTAATGCAACATACGAAACATGTTTCTCAACTGTTTCTCAAAGGAATTAAGTTAAACTCCACATTGCTTTTAAAAAAAAGGATCGCCAGTGCAATTTAAAGAGGATGAAAGTCTACAGAAATGAAGCTTCTAGAGATGGGACTAAAAAAAGTTCCAGATCTCTGCTTCATACAGTGTAATTACTTTCTGCATGTTCTGATACAACGCACCAATAAAGTGGGAGCATGGAGAGCTCAATGTGGTCCAAGGTTAAGGTGTCACATTCTCAGGAAGGTGTGTGGGTTCTTTTAATTTCCCTTTTCTTTTTTTCTCCTCCCTCCAACACTCAGGAAGAATATACAAAAAATACTCTGAAATGGATTGATATCATTCAAATCAAAGGGAACTTACTTCAGCATAACATCAGATTCCCTTACAATTTCTGCAAACTTGTCCTTCTGTAAGCCTTGTTCAATGAGTAGTGCATGAGACTTATGGTACCTAGAACATAAACAAAAAAATGGGTTGAATGTTGCTTACCAAGATTCACCTTTCATTAAATTTCATGATGAAAAGTGTCATGTATGGGTAATTGTTGCTCATTCAAGTGAACAGCAAAACAGAACCAGTTTTGTACAAAACTTGAAGAAATTAATTCAGTTAATGTGATAGCTGAAAGCTAAGTACTGCCATTAATTTGCTTTTGAAAACTTATTATATCCAATCTTCGTACAATTTGAACACAGGAGGTGTCTCTTACCATTCTACCATGTAGGGGTATTTCTCTTCAATGGTGAGAGCTGGATCAATTTCAATGGCATAATAGGTTTCTTTCAGCTGCAATAACTGAAGGGAAAAGAACCCATCAGATGTTTAATGTATTTTATAAAATAACACTTAGCATTTAGTCTAAGCAATCAAAATAACATTCTTGTCAGGGAATAATGACAGATGTCTGTACAACAAACCAAATGCTTGTAGGTTTTTTGTTTACCTTTTTCCGACATTCGTCTGTGATGATCTTTGAGTTATCAATGATGTCTGGAGAAGGGGTGAAAAAAAAAATACAGTTAAACAAGATGGTACATTTCCTTTACTTTGCTCTACAACACTGTAAATGGCACAGATGACAATGTCTGGTGACATACCAATAGATTTCCTCAGAATTTTTCTTACCAGCAACCAGCAAAAGGCACATTTTTCTTCATAAGTATAAAGATGCCCTACCCTTCATCTCTGAATTACAAGGTCAGTTACAAGCTTTTGTATCTGTTTCTTCAGATTTAATAGTTTCTGAAATCATCCTGAGGCATTCTACATGTTCAAGAGTTCCCACTTCTCCTTGTTTGTTCCAAAAAGACTACAGCATAAGGATAAAATAGCCAAGAATTCTAAGGAGTTTGCTATCTGGTTCTTGCAGGCGTCAGGACTACGATGCGCTCTTGAAAAATAAAAGTCAACCATACCATATTTAGCCACTAACATCTGAGGGTTCAAAACTTAATGCTTTAATTGTGAATGACAACTTATCTGATTTAATTCACACAGATTTTGATTAATATAAATAGACACATAAAAACACAGACAGTCACTAGATTACTTCATCAGTAGAATGTACAGGTTAGCTAACAAGTCAATAAAAATCTCATTAGGGAATAAATTGAATAGAAAATTAAAATATAGGAAAAACTAAAAGGAGTGAACAAATCAATCTGTATTAAAAAAAAAAAAGTACTCACTATGACAAGTTGGACATCTTTTTCCATTGTAGGAAAATCTACTTAATGTCATATCAAAATCTGTAATAATCTATTTAAGGAAAGAAAAAGCAAAACTGTCTTACAACACGGAGGGACAAAATAAAGAATGGCTAGAAATTCTGAATCATCAACAATAGCTGCAGCTGAGTAGCATGTGTGTCACAGAAACCTCCCTATTCTATTGAGCCATTGTCATGGAAGCTAGCATATCCCAGAAGAGTAGCATTTTTTCTAACCAAATTGTTTTTCTCATTACTTTGGTGAGAATATTTCATGAAATTACTAAGCTTCTATGCTTACATCATTTACTTAATTAGTGTCTAGCTGAATTACAGTTGAATCAACAAGGACTGCTAAAGAGTTAACATGTCTAAGTTTTGGAGATTTCTTGAAGGTTGAATTCTATTACACATATATATATATATATATATGCTTAAATTTTTTGGCATAGAGTAACAATCCCACAGTTGCTTTTATTCCAAACTGGTTACACCTTTACCTGAAGTTTGGCAGCTCCACCTTTGATGAGGCCACAAATGATCTCCTCTACTCTCCCTGGGTCCTTAATATGGACAGTCTTCTTCTGGAACTCTGGCATCTATGAAGAGCAAGAACATAGACATAAATACACTTACAGAGGAAAACTTACTAGGCAATAGTTGCTATCCATCAGATTGGAAGCTCTGCATCTACAGTTTCATGTGACATCAAGACATGGTCAGGATAGAAAGACAAGAGTAAGAAGAAACAAAAAATACTCTGGATGTATTAATCAATGACTGTATACTGCTCTGTTTACTTTCAACATCTGTTTTCATTTCCTAATATCACATTATTCAATAAGTTTTTTCACTTTTATTTGTAGGAAATAAGGGAGATGTGTAGGAACAGGACATATGGGATCATCTTGTGATTCAAATATGTTACTAGGAGATGGTAAATCTTAAAACTAACTCTCTTTGCAATTAATATGCCCTTGAAGTGTCAACAGAGATAAAGACATCCATTGTTTCCTTGAGAATGATGAATAACAGCTGAGTACTCCAATACAACAAGGCTGTACAATAATCCTTGCTCCCTAGCCAGTCCATCAGTTGTTACCATTACCTATTTCACTGCACACTTTTAAAGTAACACATGACATCACACTATATATTCCTTTTGGATGAAGTGTATTTCTTGAATACTATGATAAATGCTGAATTTGGTGTAAAAGAAGAAAAAAAACCCCAAAACCTTTTTGGAAGAAAGTATTCTTTTTCTCAGATGCTCACTGGATGAATTATCCCCTTCTTCCGGAATGTAAAACCCCAGTGTTCATCAATCTTCTTTTGCAGAATTCAGTTTTCTAAATCTCTGGTAATTCTTGGTGTTGTCTTGGCCCATCCACTTGAACCATACTGTTTTTCCAACACAGCATCCATGACTGTGGGTATAACCTTTCTGCTCTGCTCTGACAAGGCCTTGCTGAAGGGTCACTTTGGCCCACGTCTTCAGGTAACATCTTTGCACGTACGTTAAAATACGTGCCCCATGCTAGCAGTAATATGGTGAGAATGATTCAAATTCAGTTGGTAATGACCAAATATTCTTCAAAATGACTCCTAGGCAGAAACAGGTATTTGTGCAAAGTGCTAAATTTTACATTTAATCTTTCTGGATTGTATCTTTTCTTCTGTGTCAGTGCTCCTATCTTTCAGCATAACAAATAATTCTAATCCCCACTGTGCTTACTGCTACTTTCTGGCTGATATCCTCAAAGACACTACTGAAAACAGAAAACAAAAATCCTTCTAGAATCCTAATCACGAGCCTCTGATAAATTTCCAAGTTTTTCCACCCATTCAAAAAGTTTCACCTATACCAGAGTATCTTGTCAGAAATTCTACCCTGAACAGGCTATTTACTACTTCTTTGCTTTAAAAAATCTCATAAAGAAACAAACTGGATTAATTTCACTTTGTTTAAAAGAATTAAGGTTTTCCTTTCCCATCCTTTAGCAAAGACATTTTCTGTAAAAGTGGTATCTCCTAAGCCAATATCCCAGAGTTTCCTGTGTTGTTGCAGTGCCTTGCTACTACTTCTTTTAGCACAGCAAATTCACGAAAAGTACATTAGGATTGACTTCCAGCTCTCAGCTATCTCCAAGGCTGGGAGTCATTGAGAAAGCTAAAGCTAAGATATAGCATTCCTGAAAAATATCAATTAAAGAATTCACTAATCTTCTGAGATATACCTTTACAAAGCATTTCTTTATTCACAATTAATAGCACATCTAGCTTCACAAAACAAAATATTAATAATCTGTAAGTTTTTGAAGGAGTTTTATAGTATTTCTTTTGTATGTCATATGGTGCTGGTAAACAAAAGTAAACTTTCCACTTTTTTTCTGGGTATACAACATTCTTTATAATGAATCACAAAGCACTTTGACTGTGTTTGGTAATTTTTTTACTGTAAATTGACTAATCTAATTCCTCTAACTTTCAGCAAATTATATATGTATTGTTAGATCTGGAATGCAAAAATTAAACAAAATGAAATCTAAATGCATGCTTTTCTAAGAAGTAGTTCAAGCATTATTTGGTTTACTCAGATACTTAGCAACAAATTTCCTAATATAACTAATTTAAACAGATTGGGGGAGATGGGGAGATCAGAGGAAGAGACTGGATGAGGAAAATTGGATTGTTTGGTACCGTTTCATTTCAGACTGAGCCCTTTCGTAAGTTTCTGAAACAACCTGAAGAAAAATCTTCTTGGTAAACACTTTAGTAGATGATGTTAAACAAGACATTGCTTAAGATTTTAAGTATGATGAAAGCTTCCTGCTTTGATGTTGTAAACTACTCAAGATCAGTTTATAAGATTAACTTATTTTTAACACATTTTTAATTTTTGCACACAAATTGGTTGACAAGTATTTTAATTTAGGGGTGGGGTAAAGTCTTCTGCAGCAACCCAGACATTTTCAGTCTCACAGGCACTTTCATAGGAAAAAAAAAATCTACGTTACAGATGTGACACCTGACAAAGCCTCAGACAAATATGGTCAGTCAAAATAGCCACTTTTCCCATCACTAGTTCCTTGTACTAATATTTGCAACTGAACATTAAGTAGCAATTCTTTTATGTAGTCTTTATCATTCTTACAGTAGCAGTAAATGAAACTGTCTAATGAATGTGTAAATGAAACTGAAACTGCAGCCACCAATTTTCTGGCAAACTGTCTCGTCCAATGTTTTACACTTCTGCCCAGTTCAGCTGTTGTTTCATTGTTGCATATTTGCCATTCTTCACAGTTGAAAGAGAAAAGCAGATTCTAGCAGGAAAGAACCAATAAGACAGATGAAAGCAAAAGGTGAAAAGTTCAGTCAATTTGATAAAATTTGTGTTTCCATTTACTTTTTAAGAAAACTCTAGGAGTCAACTTGCTGTGCACATAAACTTCCCATAATTCTGATGCACAAGTTGACTGGGATGAGCATACACAGAGAAGCAGCCAACCAAAAATCTCCACAGCACTTAACAAAGTCAAGAAAGCTTTTCAGAACCAGGTGCTTCTACATACAGAACTAAAACTATATAAGCACAGGAAAAGGAATTCATAATTCATTGTGACATCTGAAAGTACATCACGTTATATCACTTAAGTGCCCCTATATATTCTGTCATGTTATAAAAGTGTGAGAAGAGTTTTGCTTTCTTACCAAGGACATATTTGTGCTACTGAATAGCTCAGAGGCTGGTATGTCTTAAAACATATGTTAAAAGATGACAACTCCCAAAGGTAATTTGTGGTTGGCATATACACTGGCCACAAACACATTTTAGTTTCTAGTTTCTGACATTTTTAAGGAGCCTTTGAGAGAAGGAAGAACAAAACTGAAAAATATTATTTTAAAGGTTGAGTTTGTTGGATTTATGAAAAGGAAAAAATTATCTGCTGGTTTGTGATAGCAGGTAACTGGAATAAGGATGTAGGAAATTATTTTGTAGCTAAGAATGTTATAGTCATACCTTGAGGAATGAACAGTAATGGATTCACGCAGGTTTGGAAATCCCCCAGTCCTACAAACCACAGAATGGGTCATTTACAACAAGGATAGTTCTGAAAATTACAAATCTATTTAGTACATGAGACATGCATCTGTGTAGTTGGGTTAAAATAAAGATAAGCATTTGCTGTAAAGACCATATTGGATTCTAGTTTTGAAATGAAGTTTCTTATATGCAACTGGATAACAGAAGTGCAAAGAGAACTGCTTTTATGTATCCAGGTGCTGCTTAATACATAAGTAGTCTTCTTAGTATGTGAGGCAGTGTGTATCTAAGTGCATGCTGTGTCAATTTGATCATAAAACAAGAGCTGGTGATAATACCTGTCATCCATTTCAGTGATCTAAGTGAATTTACAGCTGCCATAGTAGGCATTTCCAATTAGGTATCCCAGGACATTAATAACTGATTGTGTCTACAAGGAGTAATGTCATGTTCTGGAGTTAGGATTATACTGAACTTTTCAATCTACTGAGTGTTGGAGGTAGAGCAGTTACTTTCCTCCCCCTCCCCCCAGTAAAACAAGTCCCTGTGACTAAAGCAAAAAAGTAGAAAGAAAAATTAAAAGTGTCAAATAAAAAACTTCATATAAAGGACAATTGTGTGACCCTGTGTTTTCACTGCAAGTAATTTTAAATAGGGAAGGATGAGTTGATGAATTACTTGCTATCTTAACTACATAGAGATATGGCTTATTTCACAATCAACTCTAGACACAGAGCCTGAAATATTACTAGTAATAACTCAAACCGTAGGAGGTTGTCATCATAGGTCTGCTAAGTAATGCTTTGACGAAGGACATAAAAAACTGGAGCAGACTATTCTTATACTGATATCCTGTAAGCCTACACTACTTGGCAACTAGCAAGTTTTCTTACTTTATAAAGTCTCATCTAGTATGGAAGCCTCCCAAAAATCAAATCATTGCTAAGAAAACACCCTGGATTATGAGTGGACAAAATTTTAAGAGAACTTCTCTATAAATCTCAATGATTGACAGAGTCCTTTGTTAGATGTCAGTAATTCTGAATCATAGTAAGAACTGTTCTCACACTTGTAAATATATTAAAAATATTCCACAAAATTTCAGATTACCATAATGTCATAAAAGTGATAGGGCAATAAATAAGATCAAGTTGTAATTCTATTGACAGTATGTGAATTTCAAGTATAACATAGTATTTATTTTCCTACTTTGTTGGTAAACCTGCCTTAAACTAGACTAGGTTTCAAACCTATTATCTTTTGATAGAGAGAACACACAAGGGTGGGCTGGCAAGGAGAGGGAACTATCCATTTATTTCTGAGCAAGGCAAATGCAAATCGAAGTGATAAATCGAAGGGGACAATTATTTGTAAATTTTATTCTAATCTATGGTGATAGCTTCCAGGTAAGAGAGTATAAACCAAGAATAAATGACATTTATTTTTGGAACTGCAGATGCCCAATTTCAAGGTCTAACACTAGCTATCACATATATTCACTTATGGACATGTACCAAAAAAGGCAGGGCATGGCAGCAGTGATAGCTGCGAAATTTGATACCCAGAAGCTACGGAAAATTGGTTTTGGTGTTCTTGGTGGAAGAAGGTAACAGTTTCGTGAAAATATAAAGAAATGGGGCACATTCCTTAATTTACATATTATTTTCCACTCCTTTTTCTTTTTTTTTTTCTTTCTTTCTACTATTACAGAACATTACTTGGTCTAGGAAACAAAGCTTACAAAAAACTTCTGAAAAGCATGCAAGCTTCTCCATGTAACTTCTGCTACTTGCAACATCTGAGTTGCAAGAAGTGGGGGAGCCATAACAAAACCCACAGAATGACAGAGTGGGGATCTTTTCCTCCATATGTTTATGCTCCTACATGTATAAAGAAAGACTGCCTTTAATTCAGACAATTTGAATTGTGGTCCATGAGTGCAACAGAGGTTTCTCTTATCTGCCCCAGCTGTTAGTAGGCTTATATTTTAGACAGGAACATCAAAAGGTACTGAACACGAGTGTAGTCACATCAGTCACTCCATTATGTGCAGGTAGTCAGGAGAACTTCACTAGTTATTGTGCACTCTGCTAGCATAACCTGAACTCAGAGCAATACTTACTAATTTATAATTACCAAAACCACAATACATTTTATATTCAGGTGATGCAAGCTCAAATATTGTAATAAATCCTTAGTAACTAGTAATTACCAAATTACTATTTTAGTAGTTTTGCCAAGAAATAGCCTTAGGACTACTTAGCTAAAAAGTAAGTAGGCAAATGTTATTATGGGAATGAAACAACAGAACACTGAGTATCTTCACAGTTGCTTGATAACATGCTGTAAAACTAGATACCCAGCACAGGTTATATGAAATAAACTGTGGAAATGGATTCACTGCCTAAGCTATTTTAAGACATGGAATAGGATGCACACTAAAAATAATTTTTCCTCGTTTACTTTATTTATTTACAGCTTTTTATACATAATATGCTGTGTCCTAATACTTATTTTGGAAAAAAAAACCCATTTAAAAATCTGGAGAGAGCGCTTTCACAGAAAACATGACAACAGCGTTTCCTCTTGTGTTTTTAAAGGAGAGTACCTGTGCGTTGAGCTTAGGGCACTCCTGATTCTTCTGTCCTTGATTTTGTCCTACTGCAACAGCATAGGTGGCAAGCAGAGTCCAGAGATGCAGGGCTTGCATGCAGGCTGCCAACAAAAACCAACCAAATCCTTTTAAGAATTGGTCTGCTATATTATGTGATCTTTCTATTCCTGCTGTATAAAATAAAAGCCAACATGCATGGTACATAGCGACATCACTGTGAAAATACCAACACTTCAGAATACTCTGATACATACTTAAAAGTAGAGGAACATTTAAGTTGAATTAACCTATTCAATGAAAACCACTCAGTATACTTGTTCCTTTTATGCTGTTGCTTATTCTGTGCTACCAAATTTTAAATTTAAAAATACGGTTTTTTAGGTTTTCTTACAGTCACAGTAAACAACTGTAAGTAAGCCCTCAGCTCATAACCTCGGCTTAAAAACACAGGCAAGAAGACAGAGTCAATATTGCTGACAGAAGCTGTGCACACTTACCAGGGGGTTTTGCAGGAGCAGCTGCAGAAGCAAAAGAAAATTCCTCTTGCTTGAGAAACACTAATATAGCAGCACAGGGTGCAGTTGAGGGCGTTTCCAAATACAGCCTGACTAATCCCCGTGCAAAACCCCAGGGTCCTGTGACGCACGTCAGCAATGCACAGCAGTTTGTTATGCTCAGCAGTACAGCCTGACGGGCTTACAGATGATCAGCTGGTTCACCAACAACAAAACCTTTGACCTTCACTGAATGAACAGCTTTCATGGATGCAGCAGGCAAATTTGGGCTGTTCCAACAGAGGAAGGCATTTGTTTTTCAAAGCAGAAGTTTACTACTTTGTTACTTTTTAGCCCTTTTACAAAATCTTTCCAAGTATATCTTAGGATTTCCTGTTGCATAGTGCCACAAATTTCTTACAGCTTCATTGATATGGTCTCATTAATGTTTACTACGTAGCACACATTTATTCATGTAGAAGGAGCAAATGAATTAATTAATCTTTGTTTTGGCTGTAATTATCTGTGTGATACTGAAACAGGAAATCAAGGAGCCTTGTTTGTCAGGATACTTGGGAGACAAGGCAACTCCACATGCTTTCAGAAGTTCGTCATTAGGCATGCTGCCTGATCAAAGACCATAACTAGGTGACACAGAAGATGTATTAAAAAGAAATATTTTTTAGACTGAGGGGATGAAGGAACTATTGTCTAATTGTGTTTTACACTTTGAAGTTTCATAAATGCTTGTAAGTGTCATGTGAAACTGAGTATTGCTATAGCAGCAGTGCAAGCTTCTCTCTATTACCCCATAACTCACGTTCAACCTCAGGTTTATGATCCCTGTTTCAGGATGCCAGGACTAACCACCAACATCAGGCCAATTCATACACGGCCACCAACATGACCAGTGCAATCATCAGAGCTGAAGCAAGGGCAGGTTACAACTGTAGCATGTACAAAACCTGTAATGCTATAGAAACCCCACACAACAGCATGACTCTAGAAATTCATTAGTTATGAAAATTTCCTTCTAAGGAGGGTGTGCTTTCTATATTAAAAAAAACCCAAACAGACTTTCTGAATGGTACAGTAGATCCATATGTTTTGTGTCCACATTCCAGCTGTAGGCCACTACGTAGCCTACCAGGATTCCTCAGTGATTCTGACCTACATGTGCACTTTCATTTTGTTTTCAGAGGTGTCCTCTGTTTTGAGCCAACAAAACAACTACTGAGTATTTCAGCTAATATAAAACATGCAACTTTAATCAACACTTATCCTCTTAGAATTGACCAAGAACCCCTCAAATGTACATGTTAAGGTCTGCTGTATCCTGAAGCAGCAAAAGAGTTTGAAAGATATGTTCAAAATATAACATAATCCCTGCAAAGACTGTATACAGTAAATTGAACTTACCTGGCACTGGTATTGCCAGGATTCATAGCTACTACTAAACTATGTGTTACAGCATTTGTACACTGTTGTAATAGGTAACATTCAGGGAATGTTACCTTTTATAGTATTTTAATATAGTCGGCATGCTTTTCATTAATATTTTTATAATAATATTTGGGAAACATATATATAGCGCAGTATCTTGAACAAATATGAATTATTTGCACAACAAAAAGCCGCAGCTTGTGTCACTGTTAGATTTCCAATTTTAAAATAATCTTATGAACAATGAAGTAAAATACGCATGCTAGATGAATCATGTAGTTCAGGTAAGACATCACTTGATATATTCAGTTTGCAAAGTACCTGCCTTTGAGCTTCTATGTATTTCAAAGGTGACAATGGTACTGATGTATGAATGAGTCTTGTGAACCTCATAAATGAGGCTGGGATTTGGTGGGACAGCGAGCTGGCCTGTTGCTATTCTGGTACTTCTCAGCTGTGATTCAGTGAGAAAATTAACTCCAGTGCTGTTAAGAATCTAGAGAAAGTTATCTTCTCTTTAAGAAAGTTGGGGAAACAAAAATGAAATGTTTTAAAAAATTTTTTTTTTTTTTTAAAGATTAAAAAAAAGAGTTACAGAAATTAAGTCTAACTCTCACGGACTGTTTTTTTGGTGTACCAGACTAATTGGAAAGAACTCTAAATGAACGATTACAGTTTTAGTGAAAGCCCTACAAAATGTCGTGAGCAAAATTTCTGTAAACATTAATACAGCCAACACCTAATTCTTAGAAAAACATCTACTCTATCTTTATCAACAGTGTACTTTCACTTTAATGAAAATGCCATATATGAAACTTCGCGTCTACAAAACAAGACTGTCTTTGCAACTCCAAGAAATCTTTGTGTACAACACTTTAATTACAACAGCTCCTACTAACCACATTCTGTTACTGCTGATTTGAGTCTGTTGAGCATTTTGTTTACAGTACTTAATGTCTGGTAAAAGAGGAATTAAAATTAACACTGATTTTTTAAAGAGAGAGAAATAAACTCCAGCATGACATTTCTACTCTCGAAATGTGGAAGGTCATTCAAATATATTTTAAGAACCATGAACTGAAGAGGTGTAGTTATTTCAACAGATAGGTTCTATTTTAACCTTTTCTCTTTGGCTGAGGGCCATATCTTGACTACAGAATATTCTACGCAGAAAAATAGAGAGAGGAAAAAAAGAACAACACTGAAAACACTAGATGATTTATCATTTATATAAGACTGGGAAAAGGTTCAACTTTATATGCTTGTGTGTTAGGTGAACTTGGTTTGTAGAGGATGCTCTCGAATATGAAGCACTGCAAGTTTCAGTCTAAAGCAAAGAAAAACTGGTTCTACCAGTCCTTACACACCCCTGACCTAAGTTGCATCTATTTGTGGAAAGACATTAACACAGCATAGGTAAATTGCCTAAGCAAGTAAGCTGAACCTTTTATTAAAGTAATAAATTGAATGCTTCAACTAAACTGACATAAACTTTTAAAGATTGAGAAAGAGGTGATAGCACATTAGAATATTTCCTACAAAATTTAGAGGCAATTGAATCCTGTCTGCAGTGTAAATATTAGCTAGTGTCTTTTTATGAGCTTACTAGCTTTTATTCCTGTTTAGTGACCCTACCACAACTGAACAACTTTTGAATATATCCCCATATATTTAGTATGTTACTCAACTGTACTTGAGAAATACCTTGCTTTATTGTAGGGATCAATTTTAAACATTAAAGAACTGTATTCGTTGTCTAATTTTGCTCTTGTAATAAGTTTACTTAGTACATACTTTCCAAAGCAGCCTACTTGATATAACCTCATGATACAGGGAAAGGTATCTGAACCTTGGTACTCAAGTACCAAGACCAAGCAGAAGAAAGGAATCAATAAAACCCAGCTGTATTCAAACATGATTATTATTCATGCCCTAGTGAACTGAGTTAATGAGCAGCATAATGGTTCCAGGAATAGCTTTTTATATCTGTGACAATTACAAGGAAAGTAAGATCAATGGTCAGTTTGATGAAGCTGGGGTACACAAAGGTTTAGAAGGTTGCCTTGCAGGAATTTTGGATACCACTTATCTTTGCAGTACAGGTTTGATGTAAAAAATCCACGCCAGCCATATTTACAGTTGGTATGATGCAATACAGAACTATGATTTGGATATCAAAGTGTGTGTCTATCATAGAGATGACTTGCGAGGAGTGTAAGCATTCTAAAAAGAAAGAGCTTGCATGCTATGGAAAAATGCTAAGAACATACTAAAGACTGAATCCATTAAACTGTGATAAATCCAGAGAAGACACATGCTAAGATGGTGAAGATTGTAACCTGAATGGTATCACAAGACATATTTAACAACTTTTTTTGGTAGAGATTTTCTGGATCTGATCAGAGATCCATCTTTCTTTACAGTTCATAAGAAAACTGGTGATCATCTAATAGTCTGACCATTCATGGCTGTATTGAACACAAATTATTAGCGTCAACACACACACTAAAACAACTCCTCAAGCATTTATTCTTGTGTTTAACACATCTCTCTGATGAGAGAATAAAAGATACTGCAGCATCATTGTCCCTTATGCAGCTTCCTCTTGTGCTTACAAAATCACTCTAAAAGAAGAGGTTTCTGCTGGTGATAAATCAATAGACATCTTGAATCTTACAATAATATGAAGAACTAATAGTAAGTAGGATCTGACAATTACTAGTTCAGGCAAGAATTTAGTCTGAGAGAACACAGGAGATACAAAACATACAGAAGAGTTCTGTACGTTCTGGGATGAATGAACACAGCTCAGGATAGGCATCTTCTTTCTCTAATTGTATGTTACGGGAATCACATCATCTCTGTGCTGAGTTCCCATTCTCTCACTGTGGAGAGAATTAACCTTTGTAACTGGCAGGCTAAAAAAAAGTTATCTATTGCTTAGTTATCATTGATTATCTGGAAATGATCAAGAGATCTTCAGTCAGTTCTAGTGAGTATCTTGGAAACACCACACCTACCTAGCCAAATTCAATATGATGGGGTTTTTTGTCTTCATTATTTCTCTCCTGCCCTTGGGGAAAAAAAAAAGGAAAAAAAAAAGAAAAAAAAAATCTGCTTACAGGTAAGCAAGTTCAGATCAATACAATTTATCATATTACACTTAAATTTAAAAAATAGCTTCTAAGGCATCAGGTTTGAAAGAAGAAATCAAGATTGTGACACTCTTTCATTGCTGGGCAGAAGAAAAACAGAGGCTTTTTTCTTGGCTTTCATACATACATTTCACTGATGCCTATTCTTACCAGTGCTTTCTTGATAAAATCTTTGTAAACCCATTACAAACTTGCAGCTTAAATACCAAAACCAGTTCTGGTTTCTGTACCTTACAGGGAATAGACTAGAACTGGAAAAGGCCCTGGGAAGGGCAGTACAAGTGAGCCATGAGAAAAGATTCATACAACGAACAATTGAATATCAATAGAATTCCTTAAACTGGAAATTACAAGGTGGTTTAGAAAAGGTTAATAGGGAAGGATTGTTCACCGCCTCTTCCAGTGTAAGAGGTAGAGGTCATCAACTAAAATTAAGAAGAGGCAGACTCAAAACAAATCAAAGGAGTTAACTACAAGTCACACAATTAGGTAAAGTAGTAAAATGTGGAATTCCTTTTTGGTGACACTGTGAATTTACACAGCCTTAAAATAGTACTGGGTAATAACATGAAAAAAAGCTCATCTTAAATTACAGACACTGTCTCTGAAATACAAGCTGCTGGAGGCAGAGAAATCATTCTAGGAAAAACATTCATGTCAACTCACCCTTTGCTATGCTGTCTTTGGGCCTCTGCTATAGACTGCTGCAAGACAGATGATTCTATCTGTATCAGGTAAGACTTTTCATGGAAGGTGAGTCAACACTCCCTGTTTGTAATATGTGATCACAGGGACAATCATTTGCTTTTCATGACAGTGTTTCTTGTCAGTTTAATCACAAGTATCTTAGTTTTAACTCCATCCTTCCTTTTTCTTGTCAGTTCTTCTTCTGAGAACACAGATACAGAAAATTCATTTTTGACAAATAAGAATTTTAAAATTTGAGTGGTACTCTTATTTTCCTTTAATACTGCTATGGAGTATGTTGGAGCCTGCCTATCTGAAAGATCCATTTCCCTCTCGTATTATAAAGAATCTAACGCTTTCCTAAAGAATGCTCACAGGTGAGGCTGCTGGTACAAATAATCTTTCTTCAAAATACCTAGGCAAACAGTGTAGAATTCTAAGAACTGGCAGTATGTAAATATACTGTGGTATATTTACAAATTCTTACTTAGCTATCAGGTATGCAAAAGCTCACCTTGCATAATTAGGTACTTCTGATGAGCTATACTATTTTCTCCCGAAAGTGTACATTCTCACGTATACTTTTTATAATTAAATATCCTGTATATATCTACATGCACATGCATTGAAAGAACCTAAATGCTTGTTTCCCTAGAAGCTTCCCATGTAACACTATCTAGAATGGAATTTGCATTAAGGCCAAGGCTTGGACTGAAGCAGTTGCTGCTGATTCTCTTCTCCTCTTATCTGCTTCTAAGAAAAAAAAAAATCTGCTTAGATTTTTTTTCACTAAGCCTAAGAATGTTGTATCTAGATCAAATAAACTCTGACCCTTGAATAGCGGAGTTGTGGGACTCAGTTTGAAAGCAAAGTCAGCAGGACAAAGTTTAATCTACAATACATTACCAGACACTACAATCCTGATGTAAGAATGTAGTGCTAATATAATATTCCAATTAAATTACACAGTGAGAATAATGAAGTTTTTAACCGTTAGGTTATCTTTGACTACAAACCCTTTTTTAACGTTCTTGAAAAAAAAATCCATTAAATTTAAAGATGAAATACAGCTACCAAACACTCTTTTTAAAGGTAACAGGCAGACGCATCATGATTTGAGGCATGAAGGATTGTTTTGACTCCACATCTCATCACTTTATGGGTGTTTCTCACTGCTGGATCCATTCAAAGATGCACTCGGATGCTCCTTATTTCTCGTATCTCTGTGTACACGCCTTCTGGAAGTATTCAAAACCAACTGATAATAATACTACCACTACTATTCTTTGCACTCTACTATTGCTAAAGTACCAATATTGCTACTGTTTTGTGCTAATTCCTACCCTTCAGTTTCACGTACAATTTTTGCACGGGAACATGCAGACAAAACTGAGGCTTAACCATCAGTGATACTCATTGCAAAGGCAAGTGCAGCTGATAATAGTAAGTGTTGCATTAATAGCTGCTGAGTGAAAAAATTACCTTTTTAGTCTGATAACTAGTAAGTTTCTGACAAAGAGGGAAGGCTTTAAGGGAATAAGGTTAATGGAACATTTCAGTGGTATTCATTCTGTCAGATTAAGGTGGAGCAAAAAAACTCCTAGGTAAAAAAAAGAAACCACTAATAAATTTGGATTATTTCAGTGATCCAATTTGCAGAGCAGACAAACAGATCTTTATATAAGGGTGCAGGAAGGAAATTACAGTTAACAAGTGGGAAACAAGTAAGAACAAGTACATTTGAACAGGAATTTTCTTGGTGGCAAACACAGCTCAGGAAGTCCGAAAGTCTGTATTCAGACACTTAATGAATCTTCAGTGTCCAAGTCTGGGCTTTGCCCCAGCCCTTTAAAAAGAAAACAAAACAACAAATCAAATAAATAAGTATTTTTTAAAAAGATTTATATATATGAAAGTAGAAGCCACATTTCCTTCTAGCAATAGGTATTATTTCTATAATTTAGAGAAATGTTATTTAAAATTTTTTTTAAATTATTGTCTGAGGTAAGTCAGTGCAATTCTCTATTCTTCTGTGGCATTAGTGAATGAAAATAATATAGTTACTTCTGGTATTTAAACCAGAAACAGTGCCTTCTTTGACCTGAGTGCTGCAACCTTAAACATATGTGCACTTGTACTCAGAAATGCCTTTTCTTTTTTTTTTTTTTTGGCATTCATATAAAGCACTCTTGATGACTACCCAAATTAAAAAAATTCTGTGGACTTTTAATGAGCACTGATTCTTTTTTTCTTGAACAGTCAGAAGCTCCACACAAATAACCTGCCATAGAGTTGACTAACAAAACAGCCACAGATTCCAACTTAACGGCACGCTGCCAGTCAAGCTGCTGCATGATAGACATTGAACTAAAAATTTGCCTACTGCAATCATAAATTCTCTGATGTTTTTCAGCAGCTGACCCCTGGTGATTGATGACTTTTGGATGGGAGAAAGATAGTGACATCCAGCAACTGGTCAAGAGCTGTGTGAAGACTGTGCTCCAGAAAGAAGCAGTCGCTGCAGATCAACTGCTGCACAGTACCGTGACTGCAAGAAGGCCGGTTAGACTTCATGCCCTAACTTTTATTTTACACACCCTCCACGACAATATAAACTACTCTCTTGCCCAGTCTTATCTGGCCTTCTGTTCGTGCACAGTGATTAGGAAAGGAAGCCAGGAAGAATAGTTGTGAGGTATTCCTGCATCTCAGTTGTGCTTAGCTTGATTTCAGCGCTGAGCATCTGGCAGGCAGCACAGACGTGGCTGCTGCTCTGGGCCCTCTGCAGCAGGAGCAGTTCAGCTGTACGTGTCCGACCGCAGTATGGAAGTGGCCGAGAAAAGCCACTCGCTGTGGGCCAAGATTCCTTAAGGGACAGGTTCCTTCCAAAGCAGCGCGCACCGCCCCAGACACGGTTCGCGCCAGCGCCACCTGCTGCTCAGAGCCCTCTGGTGCAGCTCAACCAGCCTAAACTTACACCGTGAAAATTAATCACCCTCTGACAAACGCACCGAAACACAGCAATGAAAGCTAGCAGTCTGCTTCTCCTCTCGTGCTTTTCCTTAAGCTCTCTCCAGTAATAATTCGTCGTAGTAGGTGAAGAGTACACTGTAGTTTACTTGCACAAAATACACTTGCGTACGCACACGTGGAGGGAAGAATGGGGGCTGATAGCCTGAAGGCTATTACTGTCAATTGGAATTAGCCAACACAGAAAAGAATATGTATTTTGCATATATTATGTAATTCATGCAAGTGAAAATAAAAGGTAAAAGGCAGCTGTGGTGGTTTTTTTTGTGTGTGTTTTTTTGTTTGTTTGGTTGTGGTTTTTTTTCTTTTTTAAGAAAGAAGTTCAAAAGTTCAGGCATTTTGCAAGTTTCCAGACTTACAAAAATTGTGATGTTTTTACAATTTACGAGTCCATTGCTATTGAACTCACAGGTAGTATTCTCCTGCTTATTAATGCATGGGTCCATACCTTGGGTCTCTTCAATGCTTATATTGATCCATTTAGATACTTTTTACAAAAGCTGGTAGTTTTTATTAACTCAAAACTGAATGATTGGAACGCTATACAACTTCATAATATGAACAGATTTGCAATGATATGTGTATTCAGACTAAAAACTAAAAAACCCTCTTTTTACTGCTGTGTATTTCTTGACAGTTAAAGGTAACATGTTTAAGACTTACAGTATTTGCTATTGGTCTTAAAAAGACCAATAGAAAGAGTTTAATAGAACAGATGCCATCATAGCTCAACTGGTAAAAACGAGTTATCACAAACAGGAGAAAAATCCCTTAAAAATATAACTTAACACATACCAAGCATTTATTAAAAGGTAAATATATTCCAGAGCAGAATCAGTAACTGAAAGATTGCTCTTCTGTCTTGGAGAAAGACTTTATACAAAAGATAAAAGAAAGCAGCAAACAAGCTCTTATGAGCCTATACGTAAAATCTGTATCATATCCTGACATGTTTACACTGACTACTTAGAACTCAGTTTTCAGGTACAGATCATCAGTATGTTTTTGATAACTGTTATAACTTGGATAAATGAGTTCTAAAGAAACTAATGCAGAATTATAGATTTAATTAATCTTCCCATACCCATCTCTTGTAAGAATGTAGGTTTCAAGACCTACTGAATTAAAAAAAAAACCCAACACAGGCAGAAGCAATTTCAGAAAATTAAAACCTACTCCTGAAACAGTTGCATTGTAGGATCAGCTTACTATACTAAATGAAGTGGAATATTAGTAGGTACATAATCTGTATAGTGGACATTTTTGACAGTGAGAGGAGATAACAATGGAATTCAGCTGATTTTTATTCTCCTGGGATACAAATTTCTTAAATTTCCAACTGAATTAGTTTACAGTGAGAATGAAAAACTATTACTAATATCCAAGTTCTATCAACACGTGTTGTCCTTAGGGTTTTTTCTGCCTTGTGAAAACTTGCTTTACAAGCCACATCCTAGGTGATTTATATGATGCACAGTGGTTTACATTAGGCAGCCTGATATTATGCCTTATCTAGGTGGCATATATTATGATTATCTCTGCAAACAGCCTGTGGGCAAAACAACCTTGTTTTAGTAATTCGTGTCTATCACTGTCAATTGATTTTTCTACTGAGGAATACAGTCTAAACAAAAACCAAGATTATAGAAATAGTTATATGGCATCTCCAGTACTCATGTTAAATTTAACTTGGTTTTAAAATGTTAACAATATTCTAAAAATTATTCTAGTAATTACTAGAAATTACTAGTAATTCTGTAAGTAACTCTAATAATGTAAGGGCTCTCAGTCACATGTCAATAGGTAGCAGTGGTATTAGGTCTCAGCAGTTCTTTCACTTTTCACTGCTTAGGTTCGTATATCACAGCACCATTCTTTTTGAACAGTAATATTCCCACATGGATCATATCACTGCATAGCTCTCAAGCACATCCAGACAGTGACAATGTCCTGCAGAGGTATCATGAAAGGGAGTCCATTTTCCTTCCATTCCCCTTTTAATGATCCCAGTTTACTCAGACTCAAACCCTTCTTCAGTATAGGCATAAGTACATACAAAGGAGTTGCAAATACCAACCAATTAGATTCCTGAATATGTATGCTACACATTACATACTCCTCTGCTTTATACTCTGCTGGGAGGTCAACCTGCCAGAGTAACGTCACTGTTACTATAACAACTAGTTACCAGCAACAAGACAAGAATAAAGAAGTGGTGTGTGATTGTGATTGCTGCCAGTTGTACCTTCACCTGTGGCACAAATGCTCTTATACCCCCATAAAACAAGAACCCAGTCTCACCAGAGATTGCCAGGTAAAAGAAAATAATAATAATTGAAAAAATACATCCCCCCTTCCCCCCATAAACCCTCTAGCAGTCATACTCACAGAATATGTTCCTTTATTTCTTAGGGAAGTAGATAAATAGCAATTACCTTGCTTCTTATTCACTCCCTTATTTCTCTTCAGGTAAACTCTAACACTGCAAAAATCCGTGCATTTCTTTCCTTCTCTAACACAACAAAAAGTACACTGTCCAGAGACAGGTGAGTGGTTGAAATGTTTCCTGTAAACTAAGAAACTGCTTTGAAGTTGATTTTTCTTTGCTGTTGCTGAACTTTGATACAATGTCTCTTTTTCATGTAATTACACATCTCACTTGAGAGGCAGATTGGAGAAATAGACAAATGTAACTACATATTTGCCCAGGTTTCTGGAAAACAAACCTGAGAGAGGAAGTCATAGTTTAAGGTATTTTGCTATTCCATTTTCAACCAGCTCTATTATGTTTCTTATCCTAATAAAAAAAAAATACAAGAAAAAGCTCCAAAACCAAAGAGTGAGGAACAAACTGCTGAAAAAAACCTGCAAGATTTTAAAAAGTTTTTTATTAAACAGGCAACAAAAAATACTGTTACTCCTCTAAGAAGTTTTTCTTATGTTAACTCAATATTTTAATTAACATGGGCTACTGCTTACAGGTGAGTGTTTTGAAAGATTTAGGCAATGTTTTTCGCTCTAGTTTGTGAACACCTATTTTCTGCTGAGCTGATAAAAGGTTTGGCAAAGAGTAATCAAAAAATTGAAGTCTATTGGCAGTACAACCATTTGCTGTACAGGAATCCACAACTTTATTGCAAACTTGTCTGTGGCCTGAAAAATCCAAAAGACTGAATGTTACTATAATATTTGATCTCTTCCTAAAACAGACGGGAAACATTTTCTAAAAAGTTACTCTGAGAATCGAATGAATTATTCACCATCCTTAAATTAAAGTCAGCAACCTTGTGGCTAACTTTTGCTTTCACCCGACTGTAGAAACACAGTTTCACAGAACTGGCAACGTGGCTGTGCAAAGCAGTAACAGAAGGCTTTGGGAGATTGTTGTTTCTCGCCACGCAGTGAAACTTCATGTGACCATTACTATTAATGCGTCTGTTACTTCAGAAGTGCAGCTGAAGTAACTCTGTCTACATTAACGAGTGCCTAAGGGAAACTCCCTGTTTGCAAACTACACATGGTCGATGAAGACACAATATTAACACTTTAATTACAAATTTAAACCTTTTCTATAAAATAAGATGCAGTAATTTTAAGGTGTCTTCATTAAGCTTAAATATGTGTACCAGGCTAACTGGTGTGCTAAGGAATTCATCTACTGAAATGTGAGCTAGATATTTAAGAATTACTTGATTTCATTATTCAACAAGGAAAGAGGGTTACCCTTTCCCACAATGCTTGAGAATCCTTTCCACTTTTCTTCATATTAAACATTCTTGGCATCATAATCTTTGATATTAACTTGTGTTATAGATGTTCTATTTGATTTGTTAAAGTCCCTGTCTTTTTAGCACTTAAAGACAGCTGTAAGTAATTTTTTTTTTACTTACACTTGGGTTTTATATTCATCTAATCTTATTCTGACAAAGAAAAAAACCCTGCTGTAGCTAATTATAATGAAAGACTTTCATTCACATAACTAAGGTGTAAATAGGCCTGCTCCCTACTGCTTTTGATAAAAGTTATACATCAAGTTAATTCTGAGTCTAATGTGGATATAAAACTAAAGTGTAATGCTCCCCAAAGAAAATTTCAACAAAAAAAATCTGCTGAAAATACAGGAACAATCCCATCATTTTAATTTAACACAGAAGACCTGCCTGGTATTGGAAAAAAATACATTTCAATAAACCTCACCACCATCCTAACTTACACTATGTTACAGACTGGAAAACAGAGTCTTCTCCCCCACAGCTCAAAGAAAGGTCTCTCTTGTCATAAAATAAAACTGATACAGTGTCTTGTAAATGACAAACATTGAATCAAATCTACATTGGTGGAAAACTATTTCAGAAAGTTCTTCAGAATGCAGCATATTGAAGTAAAATGCATGTACACATTTTTGCCCATACTTGACAAACTCAAGTCCTTGATATGAAGTTTAGGTAACTATTTCACTTATTTCAAAGAAATTTCAGAGCCTGAATACGTGTCCACTGAAAATACTACTTAAGAAAGAAGACTTGCATCTTTAGAACTCAGGAACTAGCTGAGGAAGCTGCCAGCCTGAATATCAGCTGAAATGCTCACTCTCTGTGTATGAATGTGTTGCATCCAACTGTTAAAATGTTTCTGCGTGAGAAATTGGACTTGCTCTCAACAAGCTTAATTTTTCCCTTGCAATTTAAAGCTGAGAAAAGCTCTAACCATAAAAGTGGAATTTTGGAAATTTCTACTTGGGATCATAGGTTTGTGTCCAAGAACGTAGGTCTGAAAATGTCATCTGAAGTATGTAGTTAAGAAAATCACTTACCAGAAATCAATTTAGCATTGATGTAATTATTTCTTCCCTTACCAAAGGCAAAATCTTGGCAAAATTCAAGTCTTCGCAGCCAAAACACCACTTAAACATTGTATGAAAGTTAATATAAATACCTTTTAGCAATTATTAGGTACTTTCTGAACTACAGCTCAAATCAGGTATTAAGAGCGGGAGTTAGTGGAACTATTGGATTTGCCTTTTGAGCACTCATATGATCAAGCTTTTAGATGTTGTTATTTTATTGTCCACAGAACCCACAAGTAAGTTCTAGTATTATAATACTAGAATTAGAAAAATTAAATAAAATTTATCATTAACCAGTGTTATGCCACTGTAAGTTTTCAAATGAGTTTTGTAAAATCCTACTATAGAGTCCAAAGCCCTTTTTATTTTAGAAATAGATCTAAAACCTCTCTAAAGTGGCAATCCAAACTTTCTGCTCTCCTACAAGCTGTTGGAAGTGGGCTTGGAAAAACTAAAAAGCAAGGCACCCCCCACCAAATTGTCAGATGATATGACTGATGACTAGAAACAGTATTTTTTTCAAAAGTGATGACTCTGCGATTAGCAAAAGCCCACAGTAGAATTCTTCAGACCCACCTTATCGCAAACTGCACTGCATGAATTCCACTGGCAAGCGCGGCAATGTGTGGTCAAGTGAGTACTTAGGCAGCTCACAATTTACATACAGAATCCTAGCTCTTACTAAAATCTGTTTCGACGTGTAATTACAAAAACTCATCAGATTTTTCAGTAAAATTCAGCAGGGGAGATCACAAAATAGCCACTACCTAACATCAATTTCCTTGAGTAGTTCAGTTCAGTTCTTCCGTATGGCGGTGTCCAAATCACAAAATTTTAAGGACTTCCACATTAACAGCACGTTGTCCAAACTAAGACCTTTTACAATCCAGTTATTTATAAGCAGATATTTAAATAATTTCCTAAATAACATGTTTAACAAGGGCAGCAAGAGAGAGTGCGCTCCATCTTCCTTTTATAGTAACTGTGAACAGACTCTGCTTCCCAGTTTCAACAGATGGTTGAACACGTGTGTGTGCGTGTCCATTTTTCTTTTAAACAAATTACAAGCAGGCTTGTAAATTACCGCCACGACCCACGGGTACATATGTATCCTGCGGGTAGATACGTATCCTACAGGTACATATGGGCCGGACAGGACAGGGCAGGACGGCGCAGACCCTTTCCACACGCATCCTTTCCGTGCTAGTGGGTCACGCTGAGCTGGAACAGCTGCTCCTGCTTCCAGCTCCTGTCCTTACAGAAATCCCAAACTGAGCTCAAGGTCCTCTCTCTACCCCTCCAGATATCCCCCCGGGATATCCGCCTGGCTCCACGGGGACGGCCGTGGGGAGCCGCCGGCCGCAGGAAAAGACGGACAAGGAGAAGTGCGTGCGTCCGGGGGCCGAGGGGCTCTCAGCCTCTTACCACGTACCATCTCGATGATCTTGGTCTTCTTACCCGTCTTCTTCTTCATGGTGAAGATGTACTGCGCCAGCACCACCCCGCCCACCAGCGCGCACACGCTGGCGCTCGCCACCGCTCCCATCTTGGCCACGGCGGTCCTGTCCATGGTTGTAGTTCCCGGGGCGCCGGGAGCCGCTGCGGGGAAGCGCGGCTGCACCCTCAGTGTGGCTGAAGGAGCGGGACCCCGGCCGGTCCCCACTGACCGACCGCCGGGTCGGCAACGACAGCGCCGCACGAGCCCTGCCGTCCCGGCCCCTCGCCGGCCGTACCACACCACAGGGAAAAGGGGGAGGGAAAGGGTGGACGGGCGGGTGGAGCTGGGCACCTTGAGAGCAAGAGGTTTATGTGAGGGGCTTTGAAGAAGAAACACAAGTCGCTGAGTAGCTAGGGTTGTGGGGTTTTTTTCCTCCTCTCAGAAAATACGAAAGGAATGCTTCTCTGCTTTGCCCTCCCCCTCCGTACCGGACGAAATGAAAGAGCCCAACGGCCCATGGCGCCGCTTCCCAAACTACATTTCCCAAGCTCCGTCCTGGGCGGGGCGTGGGGCGGTGTGCGGTTGGTGCCGGCGGTGGGGAGGGGAGGGTGCTGGAGATGGCGGCGGCGGCGGGAGTGCGCGTGTAACCCTGCTGCTCTGTGCCTCGCCTCGGGCCGCGCCTGAGTGAGGAGCTCCTGTGAGGAAGCGGGGCTGCTGCTCCGGGGCGGCTCGGACTGCGCCGTGCCAGGGAGCTGTCGCCTCCCGCCCAAGTAAGCCCCCGCCGGGCTCCGTCTCCCTTCTCCCGCTCCACGGGGATGTGTGTATCTGTGTGTGTGTGTCTGTCCGTGTCCCTATCCGTGGCTCGGTGTAGGCGCTGTGGGTGCTGCTCAGCGACTCTGTGAGGGCAGGAGGGAGTGACGGGGGTGTGTGTGGAGGGTTGTGCTGTGCCAGCCCGCACTCGGCGGCGGCAGGTTGCCTAGCGGGCACAGCGACGGGAAAAAGGTGGAAAATAAGTGTTTTTGTTTGCTGGACTTGGTTTCCTTTAAAGAGGAAAGGCGCGGGCTTGCAGGCTGCGTTTGTTCCCAATCCCGTCTTTTTCCCTTCTTCCCGCTGGAGCTGCCGGTGCCTGGCAGCCCCATGCCTCCTGTGCGAGTTGTGGGATCGAGTGTGTCCGGGTTCATAGGGATGGATGGAGCTGTGAGTTTTGAACTAGGATAATGTTATTGTCAAGCCGCCTGGAAAGGGATTAGTCTCCTCGCTCCTTCCCTCCCCCCTTCTTAAAATAACATCAGGTAGGGAGAAGAAAAGCTGATTTGTGCCCTGTATGACCGAGTTCTTTAGTCGTGTCACTGGAGCATCAAGGCGATTACGCGGTGGAGGTTTTGATGTCGTCTGTTTATGTCTCCATTGACTTGTCTAAAAATAATTTCTCTTGCAGAAGACTTGCATCAGAACTTTTTTTTTTTTTTCTGGTACTCCTTGGTAAGAGAGACGAGACCTCAGTTCTGTGGCTTTGAAAACTTTTTATTCCTTAGTGCTTATAACAGAAGGCATTTAACAGTTCTTAAAAGTCTGTTATTTTCTTGCACTGTCTTCATATAACTAGCAGTGTCTATCACAAATAATTTAACTAATGACATTAAGATTTCTGAGGTTATTTTCTGAACTATATAACCAGAAACTCAAGATACCTGAAATCAGCATTTATTTAGCTCACACTAGTACAGTATGAAACCAAGAGGTGTAATATACTTAAGGAAAGCTGTTGCTAACACAGAAAAAGTTTTTTGTATAAACAGTTGCATGTATTAGTATAAACTTTAACAATAGCTTGTTTCCTTTTCAGTAAAGAAGAATGTCCTTGTTTAAAGCTAGAGAGTGGTGGTCCACCATACTTGGAGAAAAGGAAGAATTTGACCAAGGCTGTCTGTGTGTTGCTGATGTTGATAATAGTGGCAGTGGACAAGGTAAATTCAGACTTGAAGTTGCTGGCTTTTAAGCCACACAACTGTAAGCTTGCTTTGACCAATGCATGCTGGAAGCTTGTTAGCCAGGCTAGTTGGCTAGTTGGTTTTAGGCCTGCTATCTTTAATGTGTCCTTGTAGGCTTAAGAAGACGAATTCAGTGCTCTCTGTCTTTTTATATTTGTATGTTGCTCAGCATGTTAATTCTTGCTTGTGTTCACTGGTCACTTCTCTTATGTCTTATTCCCTCAATGGTAGATATCTTTAAAATGAAGAATTTTCAGTTAGTTGTGGGAGCAAACACATTGTGACTTATAAAAACCCGAGGGGAGGAAAAGAAGGCAGGTGAGCGCTAAAAAGTTAAGAATTTAAAAAAAACAAATAAACAACCCTTTTGGTCTGGAAAAGAAGTGATTGAAATAAGTGACTCTGTTTGAGTAAACCCTGCTTTTCTGTGTAGTTATTAATAATGTGAAATGATCTTTGCTGTCAGGGAGAGATTTTGTGTGTATTTGTGTGGTATTTTTAAAAAATTAATAAATTAATTGGGATCTTTATGGTATCATGCTCACCTTGGAACTTTGTTTTTGCCCAGTAGAGGTCCTTGAGTTTGATTTCATTGCTGCCATACTCTTCAAAAATTATTTTAATGTAAGATTCTCCCTTTTCAGGACAATTTGAATAAAGTTGAGCTGTTACTGATTTGGTGTACAGCCTTTTTCAGTAGAAATTCATTAGAGTAATTTAGGTTGGAAAAGACCTTTAAGATGATTGAGTCCAACAGCTAACACTCTGTGTTCACTACTAAACCATGTCCTTGAGCACACATCTACACATCTTTTAGATGCCACCAGGGATGGTGATTAACACACTTCCCTTGGCAGTCTCTTCCAGTGCTTCACAAGCCTTTTGGTGAAATTTTTCCTAGTATCCCATCTAGGTTTTACATCCCCTGGTGCATGTCTAAGCCCTTCGCTGGCTTTGTTGCCCTTCTCTGGCAGTGCTCCACCACCTCCATGACTTTCTTGTAGTCAGGGGCCCCAAACTGAATACAGTATTTGAGCTGCAGCATCACCAGTACTGAATACAAGGGGGCAATTCTTTTCTGGCCACACACATTCTGATACAAGCCAGGGTGCCATTGGCCTTCTTGGCCGCCTGGGCACACGCTAGCTCATTTTCCAGCTGCTGTTGGCCGTCACCCCAGGTACTGTTCTGTTGGGCAGCTTTCCTGCAACTCTTCCCCAAGCCTGTTGTGTTGCATGGGGTTGTTGTGACTGAAGTGAATG
Source organism: Ifrita kowaldi (assembly GCA_013398055.1). Classification (NCBI taxonomy): domain Eukaryota; kingdom Metazoa; phylum Chordata; class Aves; order Passeriformes; family Cinclosomatidae; genus Ifrita; species Ifrita kowaldi. Next base: position 273,208 of record VZRS01005944.1, read on the forward strand.
ACCTGGCACTTGGCCTTGTTGGACCTCAAATGATTGGCCTCGGCCCATTGCTCCAGCCTGTCCAGATCCTGCTATATAGCCATCCTACCCTCTAGCAGATCAACCCTCCCACCCAACTTAGTGTCCTCAGCAAACTTACTGAGGGTGCACTGGATCCCCTCATCCAGGTCATTGATAAAGATATTAAAAAGGACTGGCTCCAATACTGAGCCAGAGGGAATGTCACTTGTGACCTGTTGCCAGCTGGGTGTAACTCAATTCACCACCACTCTCTAGGCTCAGCCATCCACCCAGTGAGCAATGCACATGTCCAAGCCATGACCACCCAGTTTCTCCAGGCGAATGCTGTGGAAAATGCTGCCAAATGTTTACTGAAGTCTAGGTAAATAACATCCACAATCTGTCCCCTGTTCACTAAGCTGGTCACTTTGTCATAGAAGGAGATAAAGTTGACCAAACAGAACCTGCCCTTCATAAACCCCGACTGGCTGGGTCCCATCCCCTGGTTGTCCCGTACAAGTTGCATGATGGCACTCAAGGTGATATATGCTGCATGACTTTCCTGGCACTGAGGTCAGGCTGACTGGCCTATAGGTCCCCAGATCCTCCTTCTGACCCTTCTTGTAGATGGGCATCACATTTGCTAACTGCAGGGAGCTCCCTGGTAAGTCAGGACTGATGATAAATAAAGGGGAGTGGCTTGGTGAGCACTTCCACTAACTCTCTGTGTTCCTGGGTGGATCCCATCTCGCCCCATAGACTTGTGTTTGTGTCTAAGTGGTGTAGCAGGATGCTGCCCATTTCCCCTTGCATTATGGGAACCTCATTCTGCTCCCTGTTCCTGTCTTCCACCTCAGGGGGCTGGGTACCCAGAGAACTACTGTTGTTCTATTGAAGAGTAAGCCAAAAGCAGCACTAAGTACTTCAGCCTTTTCCTCATCCTTTGTCATTATGTTCCCCCCCCATATCCAATAAGGAATGGAGATTCTCCTTGGTCCTCCTTTTGTTGCTGATGTATTGATAGAAACATTTTTATTGTCTTCTATGGCAGTAGCTAGTTCTAGTTGGGTTTTGACCCTTCTAATTTTCTTCTTGCATAACCTCACAACATCCTTGTAGCCCCCTTGATTCAGCTGCCCCTTATTCCAAAGGTCTTATCTCTTCTTTTTCCTGAGTTCCAGCCAAAGCTCTGTTCAGGCAGGATGGTGTTCTTCCCTGCAAACTTGTCTTTTGGCGCACGGGGATGGCCTGGTCCTGTACTTTTTAAGATTTCCTTTGTTACAAATGTTCAGCCCTCCTGGGCCCCTTTGCCCTTCAGAGCTGCTTTCTAAGGGACTCTGTCAACCAGTCTCCTAAAAGGGTGAAAGTTTGCCCTCAGGAAGCCCATGACGGCCGTTCTGCTGTCCCCCTTCCTTCCTTCTCCAAGAATCAAAAATAAAATTTTGTGATTACTGTGCCCACTACAGCCTCCAACCATCACATCACCTACAAATCCTTCTCTGTTCACAAACAACAAATCCAGTGGGGCACCTTCCCTTGTTGGGTCCTTCACCAGTTGTGTCAGGCAGTTATCTTTCATATACTCCAGGAATCTCCTAGACAGTTCCTCTCTGCTGTGTTATATTTTCAGCAGACATCTGGTAAGTTGAAGTCCTCCACAAGAGCAAGGGCTGGTGATTGTGAGACTTCTTCAAGCTGCTTATAGAGTATTCATTGCCTCTTTGTCCTTTTTGGGTGGTCTGTAACAGACTCCCACGATGACATCTGCCTCATTGGCCTTCTCCCTGATTCTCACCCATAAACACTCAACCCTACTGCTACCATCACTGGT